>JACVBY030000589.1:1240987-1703530 GCA_017589505.3 Metroxylon sagu | reverse complement strand
AAGATTTCTATAAAAATTTAAAAATATTTAGGTAATACTGGAATAAAATATATGATAAATTTATTTAACAGGATTTTAGAAATTAAAAAGATGCCTAATGAATGAAGGAAGAGCATTATAGTATCAATTTATAAAAATAAAGAAGATATTCAAAATTGCTCTAAGTATCGTGATGTCAAACTCATGAGTCATATTATAAAACTTTAGGAAAGAGTAATTGAACATAGGTTGAGATGTATTATAAAAAATATCAGAAAATTAATTTGGTTTTATGCCAAGAAGGTCAACCATGGAAGCTATTTTTCTCTTTAAAAGGTTAATGAGGATGTATAGACTAAAGAAACAAAATCTTCATATAGTTTTTATTGATTTAGAGAAATCTTATGATAGGGTTCTTGAAAAAATCTTATGGTGGATAGTAGAAAAGAAAGGAATCTGTGTTAAGTATATTAATATAATAAAAGATATGTATGATTAGATAGTTATTAGTATAAGAACTATTGATGAAAATACTAGCAAATTTTCTATTAAAATAGGCTTACATTAGGAATCTGCTTTTAGTTCCTATCTTTGTGCCTTACTTATGATAAATTTATTAGACATATTCGGGATGATATTTCATGGTGCATGTTATTTGCAGATGATATAATACTAATAGATAAAATTAAAGCTGAAGTTAATTATAAGTTAGAAATATGATGAAATGCATTAAAATCTAAAAGTTTTAAATTAAGTAGTATAAGACAGAATGCATGAAATGCAATTTTAGTACAATTAGAAATGAAGATAAATGTAGAGTATAAATTGGGGACCATGAAGTTACTAAAACGATTGTTTTAGCATTTAGAATCGATTATTCATAAGGAAGGAAAGATTGACGATGATGTTGTCTATAGAATTAAAGTAGGTTGGATACAATGGATAAGTGCAATTGAAATAAAAGAAAAGATAAAATGAAAAGTGAAACTATTCGTAAAAAGGTAAAGGTAGCTCTAATCGAAGATAAATTAAGGAAATGATAACTTAAATGGTTTGAACATATGTAACTTAAACTTAGAGTTGAACATGTGAGGAAGAGTGGCTTGATATACATAGAGAAAAAAAAAAAAAAGTAAAGACAGATCAAAAATTATATGTAAAAAAAGGTGATAAAAAAGTTTTAAAAATTTTTGTATCTTAAAAAAATATGATTTAAAATAAAGCTAAATAAAAAAAAAAATTATGTAGCTGATTCTAAATAATTTATGATTAAAATTTTATTATTATTATTATTTTATTATTAGTGTAGCCGAGCCTGGTACGTGCCATATGTACTGACTGATCGAGCCATCCTGGGTCGTCCGTCCCGTCTGCCTTCTCTGCAAGCGGAGGCGGTGCTCGGCATGAGGCCAAGGCTAATGGCGGTGCAGCGAATATATCAAAAGCCACGGTAGGCCCATCAAGCAAGCTGTTCCAAGCTCCGAGGCTTTTAAGTCAAGGGTGTAACGGAGGTGGGTGCCACATCATGCGCCACGGCCTTTGTGGCTCTCTGTACGTTAACGTGCAGAAAGCTGAACAAGTTTCAATATATTAATGCAATGCTTTAAAAACACGTTGCAGTCATGCTGTCAAGAGGAACAAATTTATTAAAATGTGGTTATAAGACATTACTTACCACCCATAAAATTATTAAAAGGAAAAAAAGGTCATGGATTTTAGATCTCTCCTTTGAGCATTTTAGACAAGGGAACAGACCAAAGGTCTTTTGGGTGCATCATGTGGGTGAGCATGTTAAGAGTTGCTATGGTATGCCAGTGTGCATCGAGTCCAAAACATTGCAAGGATTTAGGGGTGGACAGTGTACAAGGGTGTGCTTTATGCTCTGAGGCTTCCCGTGCCTTGCAATTGATTCCCCCGCTCCGCTAATGGGAGACTACAGCCAGGTGCTTGGTAGCGTGGACAAGTGTGATGGTAGAATGCTACAGTCCTAGATTCAGATGGTGCAACAATCACAACAAGGAGGCTCAAATTTGAGAGAGAATTGATCAAACATTTTGCAGCAAGGGGCGGTGGTGGTGGTGGTGCGTTTGCAAGGGGTGGCTTCGGATCAATGAAGGGTGGATGAATTTCTTCTTGGAGGCGAAGGTGTTTTGTTTGTAAGGGGTGGCACTGGATCAATGTCATTGATTGGTATCTCTCTGGACCAATGGCAATGTCAAAGCTATGTTTCAGTTTGAGAACTTCTGGCTGCCCTATCACAGTTCCTAGGGGGTTGTGTTCTTCTTGGAGAGGAGCAAAATGAACCTTTCCAGCATGCATAGGCTATCCAACAAACTGAAAGCTACAAAATTTGCTTTCAAAAAAGGATTCGAGAATGTTAGAGTGGTTTGATTGCTTATTTTATGCCTTAAGTTTTAGATGGGGGATGCAAAGAGACATCTGTTTGATGGTTGTTAGATGGATCCCATCTGTTTCATTTCAAAAGAGTGTAATGGGTTTCATATCCATTCAAACAAAATAAAGAGAGTATTCTTGTCAAGCTTTCTTTCTTCTCGATCTATTCGTCCTCTCCTTTGAAGAAAACATAGCTCCCTCCTTCGGCTATTCATCTCACGAAGCTGAATTCATAAACACAAAAAGAGAGATGCAAAGAAAAAAAAAAAAAAAAGGGTTATCATCTGTTCACACCTTCTCTAGGTTCAAAATAATTATAAGCTACTTTCTTTTTTTCTCTTCAATTTCAGACTAATCAAATGGACTAGGTTTCAAAAAATTATGATGTGTGGCCCACTGATCTTTATTAAATAAAAATTTTTTTAGCTAAAAATTATATTAGAATATATTAGAATAATTTATATTATATGATGATATAATATTATATATACTTATTGTATCTAATAAGTTATAAATAATTAATAATTATATATATTACATTATTATAATAATTACTTATGAATATTATAATATAATATTAGTTACATATTAATACAAAAATTAATATAATTTTGTTATTAGTATTATAATAATAATATATTAATATTATATTTATCAACATATTACCTTTATATTAATATATTATATATAATAATATATATAATTATATAATATTTATATATATTAGAAATAATATAATATATTCTATTATTTTAATATAAGGAGAGAGATCAACAAATATAGGGGCAAAATTGTCCACAAATTTTGGCGCATGTCATCATCATAATGGTGATCTAACATTCTCAATGTCTTTGTGGGATTAAGTTCATTTACATAGATAGTAATCTTAATCCCTCAATAATCACAAATCGTTGCTATAATGAGGATTCCAAACCATCCCAAGATTATTGGTGATTTTTATAGCATTAGTAGTGATCTTGGAAAGTGATCTTGGAATGGTAGTAAGATTACCTTATTTGGTGTCTCCATTTTGGCGATGTTTTGTGATCATCATAGGATTAGGATCGCTATCCAAGAGAATGATCTTATTTCTATCTAAAGGGATATGAATGTTAGATCACCATGGTAACGATGATGTGTACCAAAAAATTAGGATAACTTTGTCTTTATATTTATCAATCTCTCTTTTTTTATATTATAATAATATAATATAATATATCATCATTAATATTATATTAATATTATTATATATTAACTATATATTATTTATTATATTACTAATAATTATAATATTATAATATTATTAATATAATATATAATAAAATAAAAATATTATAATATAATAATTAATATTATATTTTATTTATATTTATTATATATAATAAAATATATTTAATATATCTTATATAATATAATAATAGTTTTAATATATAATATATAATATTATAATATATTATGTAAACAAGTTTTTAAGGGTATTATTGATATTATATGCATGGTGATCTTTTATTTTCGTGGCATACCAAACATAGTGATTTATGATTATCGGTGATCTTTGATTATTAACATATTGTATACCAAATGAGATGATGTTAAATCATGAGTGATTCTACCATTGAGGAAAATCATCATGGTGTTAACCAAATGGCTCCTAAAGGGAATGACGTATAACTTAGGCTCATGAGATACTTATAGGTTGTTTTAGGCCATTATTACATTAGGCTTATTAAAATATATTGCATAATTTAGTCAAATTGGAATCACTCTTCTTTATAAGTTAGGATACAACATGGATTCATGGTCTACATAGGATCAAATGGATAAAGTCCAATTCAAAAAAAAAATGGATATCGTCAGCTAAAACATAGCTTGTATGCATCTCTACGCACAAGAATAACAATAAGCAAAAGTCTAATAATTAACATGCATATTGCTATCAATCCCTACTCCATTCTCTACCAGAGGCTTGTTTGGTGTGTAGGAATGGTACTCTATAATTAGAATTAGAATCACAATTAATTTCGATTCTAAGAATTTGTTTGCAGGGAGTTAGATTCCAGTTCACATTTTATGTGAAATCTAAAACATATATTGAGGAGGATTTGAAACCTAGACATCTATTCAAAACTATAAATCTATTCTAATAATTCTCCCCCCTCCAAAAGAAAAAATCAAAAATCTCTAATTGTAGCCCAATACCTCCCCTCCCATCCCTCCTGCTCCCCTCTTCTAACCCGATACCCTCCCTCTTCTCACCTGAAGCATCCCAAGCTCATCAGCGATACTATGAGTACAAATGAACCGGTCTCCCCGTTAAGTATTTTTGACTACTTCTTGTTGGATTCTAGCATGAGTTATGGCTAGATTATCCAGTATTTTGAGAAGTTTTTTTGTTTTTCCTCAAGTTTAGCTTGATTTTGCAGATATCTTTATAATTTTTTGATACATTACCGCTATATATATCTTTGAAATCCAACCTGACCAAATTTTTATTTCTTAACTGATTCTACTGCGGGCCAAACAGGCAGGATAAATGAGCAATTTTAATTTTATTTTCAGAGAAATTTGATTTCAGTTTGGATTCCTGTGTGAAACTAAACAAGCCTTTGGTTTCTTAATCTAATATGATAATCAGGGATTGGTCAGACACGCACAGTGTTCTGAAGGGTATACACCGCCCTTCTTGGTTCAAAGATATGCATGGGCTTCAACCATACGGAATGCACCATGTCGGCATAGGAAATGGAGCAGGAGGTGTTCTACCATAATATGACGATATTTAACTTGTTTGGTGGCATTGATTCCAGATACTCGATCAAGTCGTGAGATTATGTTTCTGACATTGCTCTATCTAGATGCCTTGACTTGCCAGAAAGAAATTAAAAAAAAAAAAAAAAAAAATACTTTTCATTTCTATCATGAGGAAAATGATTGAGCTAATTAGCCAGCAATCATTGCAAAGAGATGTGTCAAACATCATAGCTGGATTGAGTCTTAGCTGTTTGGGACACCAACCAAGATTCTTAAGTTAAAACATAATGGTAAAATTTTTATGCTTAACTTCACGGGGGCAAAAAAGAAGGAAAGAAAAAACTTAACAATACAAAGCTTAACAATACTTTTTTTTTTTTGTTTTGTTAATGAAGTGTTTTCTACAAAGCTTAATAATACGTTTTTTCGGTTAATAAGTGTTTTCTTTTTATCTTTTGTCGAGCAAATATTATAATGAAGTTTTTAATGGGGAAAGACATTATCATTTTTGAAAGCCTTGACCCATTCCAATTCAACTGGAACCAGACAAAGGCGTCTCCGAAATACCTTTTCTACAAAGCTTCAACTAGTCAACTGAGTGGAATGCCAACTGGCTAATGAAGTTGAAATAGGGTAGCTATATCATCGAATAATAAGGTAGGCTAGGCTACGTTGGAGTATAGAATTTGTTTATTTTTATTATTTTTAGATTTATATAAATTTTAGAGTCATCTTATCTTTTCTATTTTTAAAATTTATGAATTATATGGATTTAAGAATAAAAAAACTGATCGAATTTAAATTTGACTATATTCTAATAAAACTAAATTTATCTTATCAAATAATATACTTGATATATAAATGTTGTCCTATATATATATATATATATATTTTTGGTCCGACCACATAAGTTAAATTGCTCATTTGATGGGCATCTGTTGCTATGTAAAACTTTGATAGAACTGACATGCTGATAACCTTTTCTTCACTTATGGCAACGCTTCTACGGCCACTTAAAATTAGTCAGATGATCAAAAGAGTCTAAGATAGGCTTCCGATTCATTAGGAAAACAACGACCAAAACAACCTTAGAGTGTCTCATGGAGGTTTAACCATGGCTTAACCAGAGTTTAACTCCAGTCTAAACAATGTCACACGCAGTGTGAAAGCAAGAACATTGATAACGTATCAAGACAATATCTCAAAAGAAGATAACGGATCAAGGCAAAAGATGACACCAGAATTCGGCTGGATATAATCCTCCTTGGTAGGTAGCCAATGATTTGATGATGAAGTGCGGACTCCCGTGACCCATACTCGCTTTCAAACACCAAAGCTCGGTGCTGCACGCTCATCCGTAGGAATTCTTCTCTTTTTATATTCGAATAAATGAAACGCATTGTTGTTAAACTTTCCCCACCATCCATTCTCTTGCAAAAGGTCAAGGTGGGCCTCATTAAGACTTGGATTTAGTTTTCATAAATGTAATGTTTTCCATATAATCCAGGCTCAAATATTTGGGACAGATGGTGACGATGTTCACCATTCACCAAACCTTTGCATGGACATTTTCCATGCATCCAGTTCATGACGACACTGCTATGCCTCCTGTCCTGAAACCGCTGACCTACTCCCAAGGAGAATAGAATGATATACTACAGGATACCAATATTCATACCTAACTTGATGCATTGCACTATGCAAGTACTTGACCTAGAAGTATATGATATTCTCGGAGATGCACTACTCTATGGTACTTTGACAAGAAGGAAACGGTGACATTCAATTCGAGTTCAACCTGATGTAGTTTTGGGACCATTGATAGGGATCAACCGTATCAAATTGGAATCAATTTGATAACCGGTTTGAACTGCTTAGCTTTTCCAGCTGACAACTGCCCTAGCTATCCATTTTGGATACGAGATTTTTCATTTCTAGGGTTAGTGATGGCTTTCTGCTTATAATTTGCTGTTTCTATTTTCGCACCTCTCTCGTTGGTATTACAGGTCTGTTTCTTAAGGATGGGTCATGTCATGTATAAATTTGTTTATGCCAAAAAAAAAGAAAAAGCTTAATTCGAATCTTGATCAAGCTTTAAAATATGCTTGATTCGTTTATCACATTTTACTTGGATTCTATTATGAGAAAACTAATTGGTATGGCTTTAGAAGAGTTTTGAAAGCGATATTGAAATAGTCTATTCTGTTAACTGTTTCTTTTTTTTTGATTTTTTTCTTTCCGTGTGTAATACTTGTTCATTTTATAACCTACTAGTTAGTTGTCCTTCGTTTCCTACTTCAATAAATTAGGTGGCTAAAAGAGGATAAACTCCCTTGAACCTCTATTTACATTAAAAAAAAATATCGTAAGTATAAATATATATCCAACCCTTTCAATTTTGGATTGATTGAAGTCAACTAGCTAGATTAAAAATAAAAATATAAAAATAAATAAAATTTAAAAAAATTAATTGTAAGATGAAACAAGTTAGTAGGATACAACAAATAGCAAGCTAGCATAAAAAGAAAAAAAAATTAAATAAAAAAAATCTTTCCAACTTAAGTAGAACCTTAATCCTCATTTTCAAAAATAAAAATGGCCAGTACTTGATTTTCAAAGTTTAATTATGCCCCAACTGCTATAAAATCTCTCTATGTGAAGAATAATTACATGGGATGCGATTTCGTGCATGCAAAAAAGGGTCTTGATTTCACATGGCATGAAGAAATTGATGTTGCCGGTATGAATTGTTGCCTTAACTTTCTATGTACACCAAAGTAGCGTCTCACAGTATCTCTTTTCTTCTTATTTCTTTTGCTTGATCCGCTAGTCTTGCCATCCCATTCCATCCACATTCCATCCCTAAACCCCCGTCCATAACTTGGGCAATTTAGTTTTCAGCCGACTCGAAAGTTAAAAAACCATACGAAAAGGCTAAATCTAAGCCAGCATTTTGGAAAGCGGTTTCAATCACCGGGTCGGGTCAAGTTTTGTAGCCGTTTCTGCTCGCTTCCAAACGAACATTGCTTTAACTTCACCTACTCCACAACACATTTTCGTCTCCTCTCATTTCCGCGAGAGAGAGAGAGAAAGAAAGAGAGAGAGAGAGAGAGAGAGAGAGAGAGAGAGAGTTAAAAAAAAAAAAAAAAAGGCTTCTCCTCTTTTGCCAGCCTACAGGACAGATGCTGCCGCCAGCACATGAGGTCAAGCAAGCAACTGTAGTTGAAATTTTAAACTGTTGCCTATTTTAATTAACAAACCATAAACTAGTGGAAAAAAAGAATAGTACACTCCACCCTTCTCACTCTATAAATACGTGCACCTCCATCAGCACAGCCCATGGTTAAGCACTGAATCCACTCGGGTTCCTTGGTTTCAATGACACCATCCATGGCCTCCAAAACCTCAGCTTCTGCTCTCTTCCTCATCTTTAACTTCCTTTTCTTCACCTTTGCCACTGCCTGTAGCAACTGCCCCCCGAAATACCCCAAAACGAGCCCCACCCAGCCCAGCCCAATCCCGTCCACCCCCACCCCGTCGAGCCCCACTCCATCGACCCCCACCCCATCCACTCCCACCCCACCCAACTCACCCAGCCCAAGCCCAAGCCCAAGCCCAAGCTCAAGCTCTGTCAAGTGCCCAAGAGACGCTCTTAAGCTCGGTGTGTGCGCCAACGTCCTCGGTGGTGTCCTCAACGCCACGGTCGGCACGCCGCCGAAGGAGCCATGCTGCTCTTTGTTATCAGGCCTCGTCGACCTTGAGGTCGCCGTTTGCCTCTGCACCGCCATCAAGGCTAACATCCTTGGCATAAACCTCAACCTTCCGATCGACCTGAGCCTTCTTGTTAACTACTGTGGCAACAAGGTGCCTCCTGGCTTCCAATGCGCTTAGGCCTCCTATTTTCCTTCTGTGGTGCTTGCTTTCTCTTGCTTCACGTTTATGTGGTTGTGTTGTTATCTAAGGAATTATTCCCACTTTAGCTGCGATTGCTCGTGTGTAATAAGATTGCTTTTGTATGCGCCCAAGTTCAACTTTTATGTAATCAACTTTGAATTGTATCTTTTGTGCATGTAACTTGGATTTGAATAGTACATGGATTGCTTTTCAATACTTGTGTTATTATAAAATAAAGCATCAAAACGGAAGTCCTTGTTAATTTTTAATGTTAGGTATGACGTTCGCAGGATGTGTTACGTCTAGTTATGCATTGTACTTGCAATTATATGATAGGACGTTCATGCCGATGATTCACGTCGCTCATCATGGTTCTAATATGCAACACGTTTATACCGTTGTGAATAATTGCTTGAATAGCTTATAATATACTTTGACATCGGCCTGATTAATTCAATATACCCAGAGAACATTAAAGCACTCTTGTGATAATTTTTATCCAATGAGACTATACATAAAAATTCAACTGCCTTCTATACTTTTTCTTTCTATTTTTGGGTGCTACTTGGGAAGCCCTCATTAGTGGTGTAGATAATTCATAACCTTAGAATCAGTGTTCAAAAATAGAAAGTCTAGTGGAAATTGCATTTCTAGATATTAGGCTTGGAGTTTGAAGCTACTTTATTTGTAAGGTACTGCCTAATTTTCTTTTCTAAAGGTACGTAATAAGGAGTAGAATCTATGAGAAGAATGAAAGATCTAATGAATTTTGTAGATGAAGAGATGCAAGCAATTTGACCTCCCCTTAAGCCAAGATATGATGATAGTCAAATCTCCATTGCAACAAGCATGATCATCCATTCAAACTTTATGTACTTTCATGAATAATGATGCCTATATACTTATGCTACCTGTATGCTTCATGCACTCTCACAATAAATTTTTAAAGTATATGATTTTGTCTATGGATTAGACTCTGCTATAGTTTATAGAGAGTTGAGCTTGTTTGGATTGTGTTTTGCAAGGCTACAAGAACAATGTTTAAGACTATATTTGGGCATCCATATAGCACTTTTTAGAATTGACTAGACCTTGAAAAAAGCTAATCAACCAAGTGTACTATTTCACAAAAAGATTTAAGATCACATCTAGGAAATAATTCTCATTATTCTCTCCAGTTTAGAAAGGTATAAATCAAGATCTCAAATGCTTTTGGAATTGTATTTCTTTCATGTTAGGAGATGGTTCAACAATTAGATATTGGAAAGACTCTTGGATTAGAAGCACTCCTTTCAGTTCTCTTTTCTTAGACTTATTTAGATGCAGTATCAAAGCAAATGCCCTAATTTCTTCCTTTTGGATTTAAAGGTGGGTGAGATGATCCATCAAATTATTCAAGCCTTTATTATGGGCTCAGCACTCTCAACTCAGAAAATTAGAGGAGATTCTGGATTCAATAAGACCTTCAAGGAGAGTAGACCATCTAATTTGGAAGGCTTCTAGATAGGGGTCCCACTCTATGAATTCATCTTATAAATTTTTAAATCAAGGAGGTGTGTCATGGTCCTTTTGCAAAGTCATTTGGAAAATGGTGATACCTGAGAAGATCAAAATCTTCGCTTGACTAGCTCTTTGTGATAGGCTACAAACGGCAGAAAGATCAGTTAGGAAGGAAAAGACCAGATAAAAAGGGATGGTCTGCTAGCTCTGAATGCCTGATGTGTGATGCTCCCTCAGAGATTGTTTGTCATCTTCTCTTATCCTTACCTTTCATCTCAGCTTGTGGTCTTTGATCTTTGGCCATCTTCAAATCTCTTCACAACTCTGGAATCTTCATCATAGGTGGATGGCTTGGAGGAGAATGTTCATTCCTTCATCTTGAAGATTGGCTTAAAATCAACTAGTCTTCTCTTATTGGTGGTACTTATGGAGGGAAAGGAGTTCTAACATTTTCTCTTCTAAATCTTTCTCTTGCTTAGCTATAGCTAGAAAAATTTTATCTATTTTTAAGTCTTGGGATTGTATTACAAGGCAAAGGGCAGCGGTAGCCCATGCTACCTTACAATCTCTACTCAACTTTTCCTAAATTATTTGTTTTGTACATCCTCCCTGAATTTGTTCCCCCTATTTGTAGTCCAAAAAAAAAGTTGTGCTCTTTAGAGCATCTTCTTTGATCATAATCATTTATGGATATATGCTATAAGTTGACTCATTTAATATATTTCTATTTTTTACTTTATGCTTTTTTCATGTCATTTTGTTTAATTTATTTCTCCTCAAAATCCTGATTTCTTTTATCTGTCGTAGTATAACCTATCCACACATACACAACAAACACATAAATTTTAAATGTATTAAGTTTTAAGGTCTCCTTTTCCCCCCCTAATTCTTACACGTCTAAAAGGTAGATATCAGTGGCTATATGTTTTCACCATCATAGTGAAATCAACATATCTTAGAAGTCTGTTTTTCTTTTCCAATGCAAGTTTGAATTATCTTTTGACTGGTGCTGGACAGCTTTACTTTATCTTAAGCTAGGAAATTGTATCAAAGATTTGGCATCTTTAGGGATATAATAGAAGTGAAGGTGGAACACACATCGTAGTTACGGATCATTGCAACCTAGACCAAGCTCTCATGCTTTGAAGAAAAAGGTAAAAAAAAAAAGTTATAGCACCATCCCTGATAGATCCTACCATATATCAATTTTGTAACATCCTCCAAGTCCATATGCTAGCCTAATTAACTTGTTGTTAGGCTGAACTATGTGGCCTTAAAAACTCAAGTCCAAGTTAATTGATAGCAGATGGACCTGCTATAAGTTATCACTTAGTAGAGGTATCAAATAGAATGGCACGACCTAACTTAGCTCACTATAGGAGCTAATCTTTAGGCCGGCAAGTTGTACTGGAATGGCCGTCAAGCCCGACACAACCCATAGGCCCAGCTAAGGGGGGTTGTGTCAGGCCTACCCATTGTGCTAATTCTCTTGTCATCCCATCTAATTTTTTAAATATTATTTAAATAAAATAAAGTATATATATAGCCATGTTTGTGGATGGTTAAATGGCTCGCCATCATGGTTGCATCCTTTCGTTACTGTATTGCTCGTCCTCTTCTTTGTTTTCTAGCCATTTGGAGGAAAGAATTCAATCTTAATCTTTGCTTTTGTCTGACAAGGCCCGAGCCCTAAGTTGTTGGGCCTAGTGGGACAACCTGCCAGATAAATTTTTATTTATTATTATTTTTATAATTTTAAAACTAATTTTGAGAAAAAAAACTGATTATTTTATTTATAGTACAATTAGATGAAAAAGATCAAATAACTAATTTTTTCTGGGCTGATGCAAGGTCATTATTAGACTATCAATTTTTTGGTGATGCAACTTATTTTGATTCTACTTATAAAACAAAATGAATGTAGCAAGCCTTTGGCACCATTTGTGGGTAATAACTATCATAAAGAAATGGTAGTATTTGATGCTTTATGATGAAACTGTTGCTCCTTTTAAGTGGTTACTTGAAACCTTCACACATGCAAATAGAGGAAAATATCCAAAGGTTGTAATGATTGATCAAGATACATCCATGAGTAGAGCAATTGCAGAAGTATGGCTAAATACAATCCATCATATTTGTGTATGGCACATGTACTAAAATGCAGCAAAATATCTTAGCCATGTCTTTAGTAGAACTACTACTTTGAGTGTGATTTCAGTTATTGTATTTATGACTGTGAAGATGAAGAAGAATTTAAAAGGAAGAATTTCAAAAGGAATAGGATAACATATTAGAGAAATATAATTTATTTGAGAATCAATTATTGAGGACTTTGGTTTATGGTTGCGAATTTTTTTGTGTTGATATGCAAACTGCACAACAAAGTGGTTCAATTAATGCCACAATCAAAAGACACTTGCATCCATAACAAATTGTTGGATTTCTTTGGTAAACTTATTGAAGATCCACATTAGATTGAACAAATTTCAGATTTTCGTGCTAGTCAAGGTATTCCTAAAGTTCAATTTTCAGATATATTGAAGCAAGTTGCTTCCAGATATACCTTTAAAGTGTACAAAATGTTTGAAGAAGAGTGAGATTTTTTTGTTAATTGTATGTTCCATGACTATGATAAGGATGGGACATTGCATTAAAATACTATCATAGGGGGAGGGAAAAATAATAACAAAAGAGAGCATCATGTTAGCTATGATGGATTAAATGACACTATAATTTGTAGTTGCAAAAAAATTGAATTCATTGGCATTCAAAATGTTCTCATGTTATAACAGTTTTGGATCATATGAATATTAAAAAGCTCCCTCAAAAATGCTACTTGAAGAGATGGCCAAAGGATTCTATGACTGATATGGTAATGTCCGATAAAGATCCAAGTCAAATACATCCTAAAGTATGTATAGCTAGTTGTTTTTGTACATTAATGCTCATATATAACTTCATTCTTTCAAAAGCTTCATAGAGTAAGGATGCATATGAATATTGCCAAGAGCTAGCGAAGAGTTTGATTGACAAGCTAGAATCATTTATGCAACAAGAAGGTGGTAAGGATCATCCTATTACTATTTTTAATAAGTTTCAATTTTCAACCCTAAATATTGGTGGATGCATTCCCACTTCAAGTTCAAAACAATCTTCATATGAAACTGGTGCAATTCAAAGTCGATCTAAAAAGGTAAAGGGCATACATAAGAGAGACGCGGGTAAAGGCTCTCATAGGTTCCTAAATGCCCTAAAGTCCAAGAAACAGAGAACATCTAAGAAAGGCTTGCAATTGTAGTTAAATTATATAATTTTTAATATTAATATTTGTATATCATATGATGTGACTAAGTTGTGACGTAGACATATCTGGTCTTGACACCAAATCTGATGCAGACGGATAGAAAGAGGATAATTACTGGTCTTGTACCAATTCCTTGAGGGTGTTTGATTCAGCATCTCCAATCGTCCTAGAGAAAATTATGGCCTCGCATCACTTAAGCTAGAAACAATTCCAAGCTAAGAGAAGAGAATAATCTCTCATAATTTTATTACTCAAATCATTGATTCGATGAAATATACTAGGGACCTATTTATAGAGTAAAACTGATCTAATAAAAGTTTGATTAGAATCAGAATTCCTAATCAGATTAAGTCTAAAACACTTCCCAAAGTAAGGGACTTGGAATCATAAGATGATTCTCCGTTGATAAAATAAGACTCCTAAAGAGAATATAATAAATCTTCCGTAGAGACTAAGATAAAATTAAGACTCTTAAGGAAACTCATAATAAAGTTTTTTTAAAAGCTAAAATTTCTTTTATTTTTATATTCCTATATTGCATTAATTCTCCTCAGCTTGAAAAATTTAGCTTCTATCAAATTGAAGCTAGGACTATTTGTACTTTTCTGGGCTGCATTAACTCTCCCCAGCTTAAAAATTTGGCTCTTGATGAATACTCTACTATTTATAAAAATCTAGGTTAAGTTGTTGCAGGTAGTCCATGTACGATCTTTAAAAAGAGATTGCAAGTCTTTAAGAGAAGATGATATTTATTTCCTATATATTGCAAAATTATTTTGATCAATCTCTCTTTTGCTCTTAAGCTTTTCTTGCCTCTTTTCTATAAAATTACTTTCAGTGGAATGGTAGCCATGATTTCTATACTTCTTTTCTTTGAAATTTTGCTTCTTGATAATGCTTAATGCAGTATCATTATAGCATTGCTCTTATTTTTTTGCCTTTAATTTTCTTTTGCCTTCAAATATTTGACTTTCATTATCTCCCTGGTTTCTACTTTATTATTAACATCTTTCAAATATGAAAAAAGCTCTTATCCTGATGGAACTTTCTTAATCAAAATTGCACTTATGCGGTCTTCATATTTTGAGTTTCTTGCTTCCTTATCATCTCTTTCGTTGACTTCTTGATCAGCTATTTGCTTGCAAAGGTGAGATAGTTCTTTTTCAGAGATACAATTTGAGGTCTACCCTATTTATTTTGAAAGTATATGTATTTACCTTTTTATGATGAATAACATTAGTATCATAAATTTTGGAATGACCTAGTAGAATATGACTAACGCTTATTGGAAGGACATCACACCATATTTTATCAAAATAATTTTTTCCTCATTTGAAGGTAATGAGACATTTGTGGCTGACCATAAGTATGGAATTATTAAACCAAGATACTTTGTAGGGTGTTGGATGAGTATGACCTTCAAATTAAGTTTGTTCAAATTAAGTTCGTGGAAGCGACATGTATGCTATTTTCTTCATCAATGATGATATTAAGTTTCTCCGCAACCAAGATACCTACCTACATTAAGTTGTAATCGTTTGTTACATTGAATGTTAATAGGAGCATCAATATGTGCACCAAAAGTTGCTTGTAACAACCTCTTGCCTAATTTACGATCTTATGTAGACTCCATTAGGTATCCTTGCTTGCAAATTTCTATACATATCCTTTTGCACAAATATATGATATTTGATGTTATTTTTTGAATTTCTATGTACTATTTTTCAAATAAAATTTTGATTTGGTTCCAGTAATTATTAATCTTTATGATCATATGGGGGTCTTGTGCTTGTGGATCTGCAAGAGAACTTTTAGAATGCCATGGATATTACGGGATCTCTTCACCAAGAATCACAAGATGTATTTTCTACTATATAGGTATGTATCTAGAAATTTTATGCTCTCAAGTTCTTTTTATCTATTATAAACTACTTTAATTCATATATTATTTGTGCTTGTTATCAACTTTGTTGTTTTTATTATTTGTATAAAGATAAGAATCTACATATGTTACACTAAGTCAAAATGAATCATCTCCGTATGCATCACCCTAACCATTTATAGTTGCACCTCGAAATAAATCATTATCTTTGGACATTTCAGATAAAGATATGTAATCATTGTTTTTTGTTTTGCTTGCATCGAATTTAGATTATTTAAATTACTTTGTCTTGTGTATGATCTAAAATGGTGGTTGGTTTTGTAGGATCATTCAAGCTTTTTTGGTTGAAGAGCAAAAGATTGTTAATAAAGTTTTGAAGGTCCAAAAGGCCAAAGAAATGCAAGACTCTAAGAAGTGAATCAAAAGAGTAGCAAAATGCTTAAATTTTGAGTACATTAAAGAAAATTTAAGAAAAAAATATGGTATCTAGATACCATCATGATGGCATGGAGTTTGGTGAGATAATTGTTTAACTTATAGGGCTATGAATTTGTTCTTAGACTTGTTTTGATTATTTGTTAGTTTGGACTAACACTCCATTGGTTGAGTATGGCTGTAAATGAAATTCTAGAATATGGCTGGAGAAAAAGCTAACACTTAAATGTGATGGGCTTCACATTCTTCTCTTTGGTTTTTTCTTTTTTTACTTTTTCATTAAAGAATAGAAATATTTATAAATAATCATATATTTATATAAATATAATATGATATGAATTGTTGTCATTTTTTTTTTGTCTATTTTATTTTTTCATTGAAAAGTAGAGATATGACCTGAAAGAACAGGGATATGGCCTAACACATCACCTAGGGGTTGCAATGACAAAGTCCACTCTAGGATATGACCTTAAAGAATAGGAGTATGTCTTTAAAGAAAAAGATGCAGCTTAACACATTGTGTAGGGGTTTCAATGCCAAAGTCCACTTTAGAAATATGTTTTGTTTCATTAAAAAAAGATTCACTTTAGAAATATGTTTCATTTCATTAAAAAAAATTATTTCCTCCCATTCCATACCGAATGGTTAGTGATGAAATCTCAGGCTCCTAACATCATCTTCTTTCCACCTTAACATGAATAAGCCCTCTGTCGATCTCCATGACTCTATTCCTTGCTCGAAGAGATGATAGATCTTGGCCTTCGCAAATGAGATGGACAGTTCTAATTTCTTGTTGTCAGAATCAGATGATGAGGAGTCATGGCTATGAAGCTTTTCGGTGATCTTCTCCATCAGTGACTCTGGCTTCAAGCTCGACTCTTTTAGGTGCTTTGCCATTGGGTGGTCATGATAAAATCTCGATTCTTCTTAGTAGGTGTACTAGAACAGCTCCACTCATAGTTTTAGATACCTTGGGTAACTCTTTACCATCATTCCATGGGTCTTGCCTACCAACTTTTGCATACTTGGATTGATTTCGATATTATTTATAACTCTTCAAGCCCACCTGTTGACCTAATTAATCTGTTAGTGGGTTGAAACCATATAGACTTAAAATTTGAGTGCAAGTTAATTGATAGCAGGTGAACTTGAGTTATAAGTACTTTAAACTTTTTCTTTCCATCTGATATAGAACTATTTTAGGGTATTACACTCTTCTTTCCGATACTCTCCATTAAATCTTCCTTCCTTATTACTTTCTTTATGATTCTCCTTGTTTCTCCTTCCATTGCATCGTGATTAGCAACTTTGTTTCTAGAAAGGGACACCAGTTAAGGACCCACCACAACCTTAATATAACTCTAAGTTGAGTTCATCTGATTGATGGGACATTAAGACAACTCTCTACCTTCATTAGCACTTATTGGAAATTGGCTACTAACTAGCAGATTGCCTTTCTTTCTCTGCTTCTCTTCTTTATTATCTCTCTTGCTATCTCTAAAAGA
Source organism: Metroxylon sagu (assembly GCA_017589505.3). Lineage (NCBI taxonomy): Eukaryota > Viridiplantae > Streptophyta > Magnoliopsida > Arecales > Arecaceae > Metroxylon > Metroxylon sagu. The sequence goes on along the minus strand of JACVBY030000589.1, from coordinate 1,685,886 downwards.
AGACTAATACATTGAGCATGGGTTGCAACAAACTTCTTTTTTTCTTTGCTTTCCCATGGATAGTGGGCCAAGGTTACCTTTTCCTTTTATATCCCTTTAGGCCAACTATAAAAAAGGGTGGCTAAACTTGGAACCATAATCTATATCCCACGTTTTTGATATTCACTCTCTTAGATTATTCTCATAATAAAGATTAATTAATCTTATATAAATAGATAACAGTTTAAACCTAGAGAGGATTAGCATAGGGTCTCTTCTTAGCTCAATAACCAAAGTAAAATTCTAGTTCTCTATTTTCTTTAGTTTAAATATTTGTTAGGCTATATAAAACTTAATACTAGAGTTAGGATTGAAAAATTAGATTTTAAAATTTAAAAAATAAAAAAATTAGTGATCAATCATTTAAAATTTGTAGGCAAGTTGATTTTCATATTTTGCTATGCTGGTTGTGATTTTAAATTAGTTGGATGTGTTAGGTGTCCCTACGAATTAAGTCAACATATTAAGTTAATCTTCTCTACCGGTAAAGATAAGAATTTTCTTTACATGCTTGTCTATATAAAAGTGTAACCTCCTATTATGTGCCTATATGTCATAGGGTAAATTAGATCTAGACCTCTGTTTAAGACTATAAATCCATTCTTGTTATTTCAAAATAAAAAAAAAAAAAAATCAAGATAACCTTCAGGCCCAGCACCTCCCGTCTCCTCCTCCCTGCTTCCCTCTTCTAACCTGACGCCCCTCCCTCTTCTCACCTGAGCCCTCCCAAACTCATCAACTATACCATCGTTAAATAACATACTTATTATATCAATACTGTCCTACATTTTTTTTTTTTTTTCCGTCAGCATAAGTTGTTAGATTGCTCATTTGATGGGCATTTGCCGCTATGTAATATTTTGACGGGAATGACATGTTGATAACCTTTTCTTCACTGATGACAGCGTTTCTATAGCACCTAGGAATTAGTCGTATGATCAAGACAAAGAGCCCTAGGCTTCTGATTCATTTGGAAAGCAACAACCAAGTTATCCATCGAGTGTCTCATGGAGGTTTAACCATGGTTTAGCCAGACTTTAACTACAATATAAACAATGTCACGCTTAGTGTGAAAGCAAGAACAGTGATAACGTATCAAGACGATATCTCGAAAGAAGATAAAGGATCAAGGCAAAAGATGACAGCGAAATTTGGCCGCATATATTCCTCCTTGGTTAGTAGCCAATGATTTGATGATGGTGTGTGGACTCCCATGACACGTACTCGCTTTCCAGCACCAAAGTTCGGTGCTGCACGCTCGTCCATAGGAATTCTCTTTTTATATTCAAATAAATGAAACGCGTTGTTGTTAAATTGTTCTCCCACAATCTATTCTGCTGTACAAGGTCAAGGTGGGCCTCATTTAGACTTTTTCAGTTTTCATAAATGTAATGTTTTCCATATAATCCAAGCTCAAATATTCAGGACAGATGGTGACGATGTTCACCATCTTCACCAAACCTTTGCATGCACATTTTCCACGCATCCAGTTCACGACCACGCTGCAATGCCTCCCCGGCCTGAAACAACTGACCTACTCCCAAGTTTTTTTTGATAGGTAACTGGAGGAACTTCAAGACTTCCCCCAAATTTATTAACCTACTTAAAGGATAATAGAGCGATATACTACAAGATACCAACCACTTAACTACATTTTTATTTCTTCTCCATGTTCATACTTGACTTGATGCATCACGCTATGCAAGTAGTTGACCTTGACGGATATGACATTCTCCAAGATACGCCACTCTATGGTACTTTGACAAGAGGGAATCGGTGCGATTGAATTGGAGTTCAACCTCATTTTGGTGTGGGGCCATTGATAGGGCTTCTCCTCTTTTGCCAGCCTGCAGGACAGATGCTGCCGCCAGCACATGAGGTCAAGCAAGCAACTGTAGTTGAAATTTTAAACTATTGCCTATTTTAATTAACAAACCAGAAACTAGTGGAAAAAAGGAATAGTGCACTCCACCCTTCTCACTCTATAAATACGTGCACCTCCATCAACACAGCCCATCACAAACACCTATCAAACTCCCTACATTGTTGAGCACTGAATCCACTCGGGTTCTGTGGTTTCAATTACACCATCCATGGCCTCCAAAACCTCAGCTTCTGCTCTCTTCCTTATCTTTAACTTCCTCTTCTTCACCTTTGCCACTGCCTGTAGCAACTGCCCCCCGAAACAACCCAAACCGAGCCCCACCCAGCCCAGCCCAATCCCATCCACCCCAACACCGTCGAGCCCCACTCCATCGACCCCCACCCCATCCACTCCCACCCCACCCACCTCACCCAGCCCAAGCCCAAGCTCAAGCTCTGGCAAGTGCCCAAGAGACGCTCTTAAGCTTGGTGTGTGTGCCAACGTCCTCGGTGGTCTCCTCAACGCCACGATCGGCACGCCGCCGAAGGAGCCATGCTGCTCTTTGTTATCAGGCCTCGTCGACCTTGAGGTCGCCGTTTGTCTCTGCACCGCCATCAAGGCTAACATCCTTGGCATAAACCTCAACCTTCCGATCGACCTTAGCCTTCTCGTTAACTACTGTGGCAAAAAGGTGCCTCCTGGCTTCCAATGCGCTTAGGTCTCCTATTTTCCTTCCGTGGTGCTTGCTTTCTCTTACTTCACGTCTCTGTGGTTATGTTGTTTATCTGAGGAATTATTCCTGCGTTAGCTGCGATTGCTTGTGTGTAATAAGATTGATGGAGGCTGATGCGCTCACGTTCAAATTTTATGTAATCAACTCTGTGTTGTATCATTCATGCATGCAACGTGGATTTGAATAGTGCATGCATTGCTTTTCATTACTTTTGTTATTATAAAATAAAGCATCAATACGGAAGTCCTTGCCAATTTTTAATGATGGGTATAACGTTGGCATGATGTATATCGTTTAGTTATGAGTTGAAATTGCAATTATAAGATAGAACATTCATGTGGATGTCTCATATCGTCAATCATGATTCTAGTGTACAACATATTTATACCGTTGTAAATAATTGCTTCAATAGCTTATGATATGCTGACATCAGCACAATTATTTAAATATACCCAAGGAATGTTAAAGAACTCTCATCATAATTTTTGTCCTGCAAGACTATACATAAAAATTTAACTGGGTTCTATACGCCTTTTTTTTTTTTTTGGGTGATACATGGGAAGCCGTCAGCAGTGGTGTGGATAATTCACATCCTTAGCATCAGTGTTTAAAAATAGAAGAAGTTCCGATGGAAATTGCTCCTTCTAGATATCAGGCTTGGAGTTCGAAGTTATTTTGTTTGGAAGATAGTTTGTTACCTGATTTTCTTCTCTAAAGTTATGCAAAAAGGAATAGAATCTACGAGAGGAATGGAGGATGTAATGAATTTTGAGGATGAAGGGATGCAAGCAATTTGATCTCCTCTTTTGCTAAGAAATGATATTAATCGAATCTCCATTCCAACAAGCATAATCACCCATTCAAACTTCACATACTTTCATGAAAAGTGATGCCTATATACTTATAATGCCTGCATGCTTCATGTACTCTCACGATAAATTTTTAAAGTATATTATGTTGTCTAAATATGAATTAGACTCTAAGAATTGAGCTTGCTTGGGTTGTGTTTTGTAAAGCCGCAAGGTCAATGTTTAAGATTGTATTTTGGCATCTACATATTGTACTTTTCAGAACTATTTGGACCTTGGAAGAAACTAATCAATCAAACCTACCATTCTAGAAAGAGATTTGGGATCATATCTAGAAAATCATCCTCATTATTCTCTTCAGTTTGTAAAGGTATAAATTGAAGGCTTTAGGAATTATACTTCTTTCACATTGGGAGATGGTTCAGCTTTTAGGTTTTAGAAAGATCCTTGTTCTACTTTCTTTTCTCAGACTTATTTGTAACTCTCCATGCCCATCTACTAATCCAATTAATTTATTAGTGGGCTGAACCATGTCACCTTAAAAACTCGAATGCAAGTTAATTAGTAGCAAGTGAACTTGACTTATAAGCACTTCAAACTTCTCTTTCCCATCTGATGTTGGATTATTTGGGGTATTATAATCTTCCCCCTTATTATGCGTCATCCTCGTCGCACGTACAAGCTAGCTAGAATCTATTCTGGATGGGGTCGTTAGTGCTATAAGGGTGGCTTCACGCCATGGCGGGACTCTCTATCACTGACCTATGGGTAGTTCTTTCCTCCTGTTTACCAATTTTCACACACCTAGGCTGGCTTTGATAGCATTGTAATGCTTTAAGCTCACCTATTGGTTCAATTAACTTATTAATATGCTAAAACTACGTGGCCTTAAAAACTCAAGTGCAAGTTAATTAGTAGTAGGTAAATTTGAGTTATAAGTACTTCAAACTTTTCTTTCTTATCCAAGTGCAACTATTTTGGGTAGAGCCATCCTTATAATACCAACGACCCCATAAGAACGTCACTTGATTAAGGGAAAGAAATTGTAATTCCAGTCCCACATTGGTGAGAAAAAAATGGTTTGAAGAGTTATAACTTAAATTTATTTGCTACCAAAATTAACTTGCACTCAAGTTTTTAAGGCTATATGGTTGCGGCCGCTAACAGGTTAATTAGGTCAGTAAGTGGACTTGAAATGTTACAAATGGTATTAAAGCCGACCTAAATATGCGAAAGTTGATGGGTAAGGAGGAAAGGACTACCCATGAGATGCTGATAGAGAGTCCCGCAATGTTGTAAAGCTACCTCTGCAATACCAACAATCCTATCCGAGGCAGGTTCTAGCTAGCTTATAACGTATAATAAAGATATCGTATAATAAGGGGGAAGATTATAATATCTTAAAATAGTTCCATATTAGATGGAAAAGAAAAGTTTGAAGTGCTTATAACTCAAGTTTATCCGCAACTAATTAACTTGCACTCGAACTGCCTTAATTTAAGCCTCTATCATGGTCTCAACACTCTCAGCTCAGGGAATTAGAGGAGATTCTAAATTCAATGAGACATTTAAGGAGAGCAAATCGTCCAATTTGCAAGCCTTCTAAGTGAATTCATTTTATAAATTTCTAAATCAAGGAAGGCATGTCATGGGCCTTTTACAAAGTCATTTGGAATGTTATGGTACCAGAAAAGATGAAAATCTTTGCTTGGCTAGCGATCCATAATAGGCTATAAATAAGGGAAAGATTAGCTAGGAAGGGATGGTTAGTTAGTTCAAATGTCAATGTGTGATGCTCCCTTAGGAACTATCTCATCTTCTCTTATCCTATCCTTAGTTTCCCCTTGATCCAATAGTCTTTGGATCTCTGACCATCTTCAAATCTCTTCAAGATCTAGAAACTTCATCATTTGTGGATGGTGTGGAAGAAAAGGTCCATTCCTTCATCTTAGTGATTGGCTTGAGGTCAACTGGTCTTCAGTTATTGGTGGTATTTATGGAGGGAAAGAAATTTTAGAATTTTCTCTTCTAAATTTTCCTCTTGCTTAAACATAGCTAGGAAAATTCTATCTGCTTTTGAGTCTTGGATTGTATTACAAGGGGAAGAGCGGCGGTAGCCCATGCTACTTTGAAATCTCTATACAACTACTCCTAAATAATTAGTATTGTACATCCTCCCCAAATTTATTTCCCTATTTTCAGTCAAAAAAAAAGTTGTACTGTTTAAAGTAGCTTCTTTGATCATAATAATTTGTGAATGTAAGCTATAAGTTCACTGATTTAATCTTTTTCCATTTTCTGCTTTATGCTTTTCTCATGTCATTTTGTTTATTTTTTTCCCCTTAAAATCCTAATTTCTATTATTTGTCATAGTACAAGCTATCCACACAAACACAAAAGAACACATGAATTATAAATGTATTAAGTTTTCTTTTTTTTTTTCCCCCTAATTCTTATGCCTCTGAAAGATAGATATCAATGGCTATATGATTTCACAATACAATGAAATCAACACATCATAAGACTGGTACGGGACAACCTAACTTTATCTATGCTAGATAATTGTGTCAAAGATCTAGCATTTTTGGGGATATAATAGAAGTGAAGGTGGGACACACATAGTAGCTATGGATCATCGCAACTTAGACCAAGCTCTCATTCTATGAAAAGAAAGGCAAAAAAAGTTGAGGCCCCATTCCAATAGATCTCATCATAGGTCAATTTTGTAATACCTAAGCTCTCCTATTGGCCCTATTAAACCATTATCGAGTCGGATCTATATGGCCTTAAAAACTTAAGTCTAAATTAATTAATAGCAAGTAAACTTGCTACAAGTTAGCACTGAGTAGAGGTGTCGAACGGAGCAGTACAACCCAGCCTAGCCTACTACAAGAGCTGGCTAATGGGTTGGTGGGCCACCTTGACATGGCACGACTCCTATAGCAGAGCATAACTACCTGACTGAAGGGGTCAGGCCCAGCCTAGAGGGTCTGTGGCGGGCCATCATGGGCCCACAAGCCTGGCTAGGGGTGGAAAATCATATCAAGGGTCATAAACGGGTTAGGTTAACTTTAACTTCAAACTATAATAACAAATGGATCAATCCAAATCTGACCTATTTATAAATTGGGTCAGAAATCTCAACCTGAACCCAACCCATATATTACATAGGTTACACGACACGATCCATGTAATCTATTTAACCTAGATAACCTCTGTGACCTATGTAATCCGCATGACCCATATAACCCATATAACCAAAATAATATATTTAATACTAATTCACTTATAAAGTAATTATATATTAAAAATGATAACTAAAGTATAAACAAAAATTTTTCATTTAAGAAAAAAAAAGAGATAAGCATAAAATCCTTACATAAGCCTATAATCATCATCATAAAATAATGATTAATTAAAGAATAACATTAATTTAGATAAAAAGGTGTGACGGGTTATATTTGGGTTGATGGATCAAGTTACATGAATTGACCTATTTAATAATCAAATTAATTTCAAGTTAGAGGATCAATCCATGACTCGACTTATTTATTAATCGTGTCTAACGAGTCAACCTATTTATGACCTAAACCTATTTTTGTTCAACCTAAACCTGCTAACTTTATATCGGGTTCGATTTGTGTTTATAGGTCATATTCAAAATTGCCATCCCTAGGCCTAGCTGACTCGCATCCTAGCCCATTATACCAACCCACCTACTAGCCCATATGCCAGTCCATCTAATTTTTTTAAGTATTATTTAAATAAAATAAATTATAGGCATACCTTTATTCGTGAGTGGACAAGTAACTTGCTGTTGCGGTCATGTCGTCTCATTACCATATTGCTTAGTTCTCTTCTTTATCTTCTAGTCGTTCAAAAAAAAGTTTTCAATCTTTATTTTCACCTTTTATCTAACATAGCTCGGGCCTAAGTTGTCGGACCCAGTGAGCAGACCTGTCAAATAAATTTTTATTTATTATTATTTTTATGATTTTAAAACTATTTTTGGAGAAAGAAAATATATTATTTAGTATAATTAGATTAAAAAGATCAAATAACTAATTTTTTTGCGCTAATGCTAGGTCATTATTAGACTATCAATTTTTTGATGATGCTATTTGTTTTGATTCTACCTATAAAACAAATGAATATGGTGGGCCTTTTGCACCATTTGTGGGCATTAACCATTATAAAGATACGGTAGTATTTAGAGCTGTACTACTCTATGATGAAAATGTTGCTTTTTTTAAGTGGTTATTTGAAACCTTTACACATGCAATTAGACTGAAATATCCAAAGGTGATAATGATAGCCAAGGCACAACCATGAGTAGAGAAATTACAAAAGTATGGCTGAACATAATCCATCATATTTATGTATGGTATATGTACCAAAATGTAGCAAAACACTTTAGCCATGTTTTTAGTAAATCTACTACTTTTGAGCATAATTTAAGTTATTCTATTTATGATTCTGAAGATGACAAAGAATTTCAAAAGGAATATGATAACATATTAGAGAAATATAATTTGCTTTAGAATCAATGGTTGAGGAAACTATATGAAGAACAAGAAACATGGGCTTTGGCTTATGGTGTTGATTTTTTTTTTCTTTTTTTCTTTTGCATTGATATGCAAACTACACAACAAAGTAAATCAATCAACGCCACAATCAAAACATACTTACATCCAAAATAAAGATTGTTGGATTTCTTTGGTCACTATGAAAGACTTATTGAAGATTGACATCACATGGAAACAATTTCAGATTTTCATGGTAGTCAAGGTGTCTCTAAAGTTTAGTTTTTAGATATGTTGAAGCTAGTTGCTTCCAAATATACCCTTAAAGTGTACAAAATGTTTGAAGAAGGGTGGGGATTACTTGTTAATTGTATATTACATGATTGTGATAAGGATGGGACATTGCATTAATATACTACGAGAGGAGGGAAAAATAAGAAAAAAAAGAGCATCATGTTACCTATGATGGATTAAATGACACTATCACCTATAGTTGCAAAAAGTTTGTATTGATTGGCATTGAAAATATTGTCATGTTATAAAATTTTTGGATCATATGCATATTAAAGAGCTCCCCCAAAAATACTATTTAAAGAGATGGCCAAAGGATGCTAAGACTGGTTTGGTAATGTCCTATCAAGATCCAAGTCAAATAGATTCTTAAGTATGTGTAGCCAATTGTTATTGTTCATTAATGGCACGTATAGCTTCATTCTTTCAAAAGCTTCACAAAGTAAGGATGCATATGAATACTGTCAAGAGCTAGCAAAGATTTTAATTGATAAGGTAGAATCATTCATGCAACAACGAGATGGTAAGGATCATCCTATTGCTATTTCTAATGAATTTCAATTTTCAACCCTAAATATTAGAGGATGCATTCCCACTTTAAGCTCAAAACAAGCTTCATGTGAAACTAGTACAATTCAAAGTCCATCTAAAAAGGTTAAGGGCATACACAAGAGAGATGGGGGTAAAGGCACTCATTGGATCCTAAGTGCACTAAAGACCATGAAACAAAGAACATCTAAGAAAGGTTTGCAATTGTTGTTAAATTATATAATTTGTAATATTAATATATGTATATCATACTATGTGATTAAGTTATAATCATTTTTTACATTGAATGTTAATAGGAGCTTAAACATGTGCACCAAAAGTTGCTTGCGACAACCTCTTGCCAAATTTACCATTATGTAGACTCTATTAGGTACCCTTGCTTGCAAGTTGCTGTAACATTTCCCTTTGCACAAGTACATAATATTTGATATTTCATTCAAATATAAAGTTTTCTCCCATTCCATGTCAAATGATTAGCAATAGAATCCTAGGCTCCTAGCATCATCTTCTTTCTAGCTCAGACACGAATAAGCCCTCCGTTGGCCTCCATGATTCCGTTCCTCTCTCGAAGAGATGATAGAGCTTGGCTTTCTTGACTGAGATGCATTGCTCCAATTTCTCATTGTTCGAATTGGATGATGAGGGGTTATGGCCATGAAGCTTTTCTTTGATCTTTTCCATAGTGACTCCGGCTTTGAGCTTGACTCATCTGAGTGCTCCACCATCAGGTCGTCATGATGAAACCCTAATCTTCCTCTCTAGTATAGGGTCACTTCTTAGCTCACTAACCAAGGTAAAATTCTAGTTCTCTATTTTCTTTAGTTTAAATATTTTTTAGGCTATATAAAACTTAGGATTAGAGTTAAGATTGAAAAATTAGATTTTGTAATTTAGAAAATAATAAAATTAGTGATCAATTATTTAACATTAGTAGGAAGGTTGATTTTCATATTTTGTGATGCTGGGTATGATTTTAAATTAATTAGGTGTGTTAGGTGTATCTACGAACTAAGTCAACATATCAAGTTAATTTTCGTTACCGATAGAGATAAAATTTCTTTTGCATACTTGTCTATATAAAAGTGTAACCTCCTATTATGTGCCTACATGTCATAGGGTAAATGGGCATGATTGTACATGGATTATGATTGTATTTTGTATTTTAATATTGTATGCATGATATGTGCATTAAACTAGTAAAATCGAGATGCATATGACTAGATGGTTGGGTAAGAACTAACATTTGATGACTTGATATTGCATGGCTTGGGTCATTTTAATTGATTGTGTACGTAATGTGAAAAATAGATTACACCTCAATGTGGTAAGCTTGGAGGGTGCATTTTATTAATTACACTATAGTTGGAATCTATTTAACTAGATCATTGGCCAAGATGAGGTTGGACTAGTCTTGTTAATATGGATTATTAGGCAAAAGCTAGAGCATGATATTATGGATTACTTATTACAGGTTAGAGCATGATGTTAAAGATTGCCAGTTATAGGATGGATTGAATATGACAGTATATTTTGCTAGTCACAAGCTAGAGTATGACATTATTGATTACTTCATAATAGACAAAAATGTGACACTATTAATTAGACCATCACAGGTAAGAAAATATGATGCTATAGATTACTTTGATGCTATATATTACTTCACCATAGGTGGAAAATGATCACTATTGATTGCTTTATTATGGATAGGAAACATGACAATATCGTCCCATCATGGATAGGAAACATGATTGTGGCTAGTCTAAAGTCAAAAAAAGGTTTTAATGTCACATACACCTTTGGATGTTTAATTTGGCTCTACTAACTTGATCAAAATAATCTATTATTTGACATCATTATTAAATAGAATTATTCATTTTGATGATGCATGTTGGTGTATTGAATTAGCTGAGTAATAATTGATATAAAGATCATGTGAATGATGCTTATTTGATGGTGTGTTTATAAATCTAATCTTGAAATTTAAATATGTATATATTGGTTATTTTAAATATGTATTTCATGATTATTATGTATTCATAATTATTTTATAATCATATTTAATGCTAAATATTTATAATTATTTATGCATATGTGTATGTGGGGAGATTATTATAAAGCTATTAGCTCATGCCATATTTTACTTATTTTTCAAAGTTAGAAGACATTTAGTATTGAACTACAATTGGAATTTGAGTGAGAAATAAAATAATTAGAGCATTTCTAATGCTTAAAAATAAATGAATTTGTAATTGCATGAATTTTATTATTGATATTAGGTGAACTATTTGGTTTTGAATTAGTAATCATATTCAATATTATTGATAATTTAGTTAATTTTGCGAGTTTTACACTCTTTAGGGTCATATTTTAGGAGATATGCGGCCACATTACCAAGTATTGAGTTCAGGAAATGACAACCATTAGAAGAGAAATTACATCTTTTTTTGACAAATTAGTATAGTAGCACAAATGAAGAGGGTTTTATAGTAGAAGTATTTCACTTTTCTAAAGATGGATGGACAAGGCCATCATTTGGGTTCAATCAAACATATTTTATCTATGGTGAGGAAGTCTTTTTCATCTATTGTATCCAATAAGAACCTAGGTTCAAACAAATTTCCTCCAATGTTTACTAGAACATCATTACTTTGACACTAAGTCAATGCCATGAATTTAGAAGGCAAGTTTCATCACATTATAGGATCATAAGTCTATGCAAAGCCATTTATAAAATTATCTCTAAATTGCTAGCAAATAAATTGACCTTCCTCACATTACAGGACCATAAGTCTATGCAAAGCCATTTATAAAATTGTCTCTAAACTGCTAGCAAATAAATTGATATGGTAATTGCAAAGGAGCAAGCTGCTTAAAGTCTAATTACTAATAATATCCTTTTAGCATAGGAAACTATATATTCACCTTAGAGAGCTCTCATATTGCAGTAGCTAATGATATATGGTTGTATTGGGCTACTGGTTATAACAAGGATTCCTCTTTCTTTGTTCCGTTGAATGAAATTGTTGATATTTAGGTTTTGGACCTAGACCCATGATCCACCAATATGGGTCGATAGCTATTGATGGTTTAACTATGACCACCCACTCTCCTACAAAAGGTGTTATCTAGATAACTTCCTGTAATGAAATAGTGTAGCACATCCAAAAGCTTCACATACGTTATTTTTTGAGAATTCTCCCCATTCTCTCTCTTTTTTGACATTCTCTATAGGGTTATCATCATTGTTACCCTTGAATTTGTGAATGCGAGATCTTAAAAAGGAATTCTAGTAGCTACTCCTTCAGCCTTGGACTCGATTGGAGTGTGTGCAGATATAAAGAAACTTAATAGAGTTGCTGGTTTGATTTTAGCAATGACAGGCCCATAGCAATCGATAAAGATCTGGGATTCTCGAAGAGGTATACCAAATATGCATTGTTTGTTGCATGTTAATATTTGATAATAGAAACCCCAACTAAATAATTTGTTTCTTCTCTGAGTTTGAGGTAAGGGTGTCATTTTTATCCTTAACTATTTATCCTAGAGCTAATGTACTATTCAAAAGATTGATATGCAATTCTTCAACTGTGGAAGCTATCCCTCTTTCACTATCTATAGTGTGAAATATCAAGCTTACACATGCCTAGGCAGACCCTTGTTATCTCCTTGCAAATTTCCATGACACTAGGATCTAGTTAGAAGGGCATTCCGCTACTATAATTACTTGGATCTACTTATGCTCAATGGGTCCTCCACTTCCTTGCATAATACTAGAAATATATTCATTTGATGAATCTTCCAACGTGACAAATCACACGTTACCAAATAGTTAACTAACAATTTTAGGATTTTGGAAGCAGTGATAGGAAAGACATATTCTCACTTCCTTAAGTATATAAAAATTGGATGTTTCCCTTGTAACCAAAGAAACTATTTGATTAATTACTACAGTGATTTTCCTCGATAATAGAATTATCGATAATAAGATCATCAATGATCCAACGTCATCCTATTTGGAATGAGATATTTCAATAATTAAAAATTATCAATCATTGCAAATCACTATATTTGATATATCATTGGGAATAAAAGATCACCATGTGCTATACTAATAATAATACCCTTGAAAACTTATTTGCATAATATATTATAATATTATATATTATATAACAATAGCCTTACTATATTATATATAAGTTATTATATAATATATTATTATAATTTCTTATAAATATTATAATATAATATTATAATCATATAATATTAGTTGCATATTAATATAACAATATTAATATAATTTTCTTATTAACATTATAATACATAATATATCAATATTATATAATTATAATATTATACTTATTAATATATATTAATAATTTATTAATATATTATATATAATAATATATATGATTATATAGTATTTATATATATTATAAGTAATATAATATATAATATTATTATAATATAAAGGGAAAGATTGATAAATATAGGGATAAAATTGTTTATAAATTTTGGTGCATATTGCCATCATCATGGATATCCAACATTTCTAACTTCTTTGGCATGATTAAGTTCATCCCCTTGGATAATAATCTTAATCCCTTAATAATCACAAATTACAGCTACAATGAGGATTCCAAACCATCTCAAGATCATTAGTGATATTTCAAATATCACCCCATATAAAATACCATCTAAGGGGCTATTTGATATGGAGCGATCTTTGTAATATCATCGATGATCTTGGGACAGTAATAATATCATCTCATTTGGTATCCTCATTTTGGCAGTGATATATGATCACTAGGTGATTAGAATCATTATCAAAGGGATGATCTTAATCTTGCTCGAGGGGATGGGATTAATGGATCACTATGGTGATGATGATCTATACCAAAAAATTAAGATAACTTTGCCTCTGTATTTATCAATCTATCCCCTTATATTATCATAGTATAATATAATATATTATTTATAATATATAAATGTTACATAATAATGTATTATTATATATTATAATATTAATATATATTAATAAAGTATAACATTATAATAAAAATATTAGTTCTTATTATATTATATATTATCATTAATATTATATTAATATTATTATATATATTAAATATATATTATATATTGTATTACTAATAATTATATTATTATTTATTATAAGCACATAATATTAATATATTATATATTGATACTGAAATTATTTTAGTATTATTATATTAATTTGTAACTAATATTATATTATTATAATATTACATTATAATATTTATGATTAATATAATATATAATAATATTAATTATTGTAATATAGCAATTAGTATTATATTATGATTTATATTTATTATATATAATAAATAAATTTAATATATATTTACTCAAATCAAATTCACTCATCTTTATAAGTTAGGACATAATATGGATTCATGGTCTATATAGGATCAAATGATGAGTCCAATCTAAAAATAATTATGAAGTTATCAGCTACAGCTTGTATGCATCTCTACCGGCAAGAATGACAATAAACAAAAGTCTAACACGAATATTGCTATCAATCTCTACTCCATTCTCTACCAAAGGCTCGTTTGGCGTGCGGAAATGGTACTCTATAATTGGAATAAGTGAAACGCATTGTTGTTAAATTTTTCCCCATTATCTATTCTGTTGTACAAGATCAAGGCCTCATTAAGACTTGGTTTTGGTTTTCATAAATGCAATGTTTTCCATATAATCCCAGCTCAAATGCTCGGGACAGATGGTGACGATGTTCACCATCTTCACCAAACCTTTTCGTGGACATTTTCCATGCATCCAGTTCACGACCACGCTGCTATGCCTCCCCGGCCTGAAACCACTGACCTACTCCAAGGATTTTTCTCTTTTTGATGGGTAACTGGAGGAAGTTTAAGAGTTCCCCAAATTTATTAACATACTTCAAGGATCATAGAGTGATATACTACAAGATGCCAACAGCTGAGCTGCATTTCTATTTCTTCTCCATGTTCATACCTAACTTGATTCATCGCGCTATGCAAGTAGTTGACCCAGAAGGATATGGCATTACTTTGACAAGAGGAAGTCGGTGCAAGTGAATTGGAGTTCAACTTAATGTAGGTGTGAGGCCATTGATAGAGATCGATCGTGTCGAATTAGAATCAATTTGATAGCATGGTTTGGGCTGCTTAGCTTTTCCTGCTAGCCATCCATTTTTGGGTACAAAACTTACTCATTACCAGGGTTAGTGATCACTTTCTACTTAGAATTTCTCGTTTCTTGTCAAAGGTGTCTTTTTTTTCCAACCTTCCTCAATGGTACCACAGTTCTACTTCTTAAGAGTCGACCATATCACGTAAAATTTTATTTATGTCAAAAAAAAAAATTTAATTTGAATCTTGATCGGGTTTTAAAAATATACTTGGCTTGCTTGTCACATTTTATTTGGATTTTGCTGGAGATAGCTAATTGATATGGCTTTAAAAAAGTTTTGAAAATGACAATTAAAATAGTCTATTCTATTAATTGTTTCTATTTCTTTGATTTCTTTTCTTTTGCATATAATACTTATTTATTTTATAATCCACTATTTAGTGATCCTTTATTTTCTGCTTCAATAAATTAAGTGGCTAAAAGAGAATCAACTCCTTTTAGACTCTATTTACATCACAAATATATATATATATATATATATAGAAACAAGTTAGTAGCATACAACAAATAGCAAGCTAGCACTATAAGAAAAGAAAAATAATTTCTGAATAAAAAAAAACCTGTCCAACTTGAGTAGAAGTTTAATTTTTATTTTTCAAAAATTAAAGACGGTCACTACTTGGTTTCCAGAAGTTTAGTTGGGCCCCAACCGCGATAAAATCACTCTCTTCCATTTTGCGCATACAAAAAAGTCTTCATATCACATGGCATGAAGAAATTTATGCAGCCTGTATGAATTGTTGCCCTAACTTTCTTTGTACACCAAACTGGCGTCTCATCGTATCTTCTTTTTCTTAGTTCTTCTGTTTGATCCACTAGTCTTGCCATCTCATTCCATCCTCTTGGCCAGCTTAGTTTTCAGCCGACTCGAAATTTGTTACCTCATATGAAAAGGCTAAATCTGAGCCAGCATTTTGAAAGCGGGTTCAATTAAGTCACCAGGTCAAGTTTTGCTGCCGTCTCTACTCGCTTCGAAACGTAATATAGCTTTTAAGTTCACTTGCTCCCCGAGATACGAACAAATTACTAACACATTTTCATGACTTCTTCTCCTCATATTTCCGCGAGAGAGGGAGGAGGGAGGATCTTCTCCCCTTTTGCCAGCCTATGGGACAGATGCTACCGCGAGCACATGGGGTCAAGCAAGCAACCATAGTTGAACTTTTAAACTATTACTTATTTCAATTAACAAACCTTAAACTAGTGGGAAAAAGAATGGTACACTCCACTCTTTTCACTGTATAAATACCTACACCCTCCAACAACACAGCCCATCACAAACACCTACCAAACTCTTTAAATTGTCAAGCACTGAATCGACTTGGGTCCCTTGGTTTCAAATACACCATCCATGGCCTCCAAGACCTCAGCTTTTGCTCTCTTCCTCATCTTTAACTTGCTCTTCTTCACCTTTGCCAGTGCCTGTAGCTACTGTCCCCCAAAACCCCCCACACCGAGCCCCACCCCATCCAACTCCACCCCACCCATTCCCAGCCCCAGTCCCAGTCCCTACCCCAGCCCCAAACCGAGCCCCACCCCACCCAGCCTAACCCCATCTGCCCCCACCCCACAGGGCGCCACCCCATCGTCCCCCGCACCACCGAGCCCCACCCCATCGGGTCCCACCCCGCCGAGCCCCACCCCATCCACCCCCACCCCACCCAGCCCAATCCCATCCACCCCCACCCCACCCAGCCCAAGCCCAAGCTCAAGCTCTGTCAAGTGCCCAAGAGACGCTCTTAAGCTTGGTGTGTGTGCCAACGTCCTTGGTGGTCTCCTCAACGCCACGGTCGGCACGCCGCCGAAGGAGCCATGCTGCTCTTTGTTATCAGGCCTCGTCGACCTTGAGGTCGCCGTTTGCCTCTGCACCGCCATCAAGGCTAACATCCTTGGCATAAACCTCAACCTTCCGATCGACCTGAGCCTTCTTGTTAACTACTGTGGCAACAAGGTGCCTCCTGGCTTCCAATGCGCTTAGGCCTCCTATTTTCCTTCTATGTTGTGCTTGCTTTCTCTTATTTCACGTCACTTTGGTTGCGTTGTTATCTAACGAATTATTCCCGCGTTACCTGCTATTGCTCGTGTGTAATAAGACTGATGGAGGCATTTCAATGCGCTCAAGTTCAACTTTTATGTAATCAACTCTGAGTTGTATCTTTCTTGCATGTAACGTGGATTTGAGTAGTACATGGATTGCTTTCCAATGCTTGTGTTATATAAAATAAAGCGTCAAAACGGAAGTCCTTGCCAATTTTTAATGATGGGTATAACGTTGGCAGGATGTATATCGTTTAGTTATGAGTTGAAATTGCAATTATATGATAGAACATTCATGTCGACGTCTCACATCGCCAATCATGATTCTAATGTACAACATATTTATACCGTTGTGAATAATTGCTTCAATAGCTTGTAATATGCTTTGACATCGGCACGACTAATTAAATATATCCAAAGAACATTATAGTACTCTCGTAATAATTTTTGTCCTGCGAGACTATACACAAAAATTCAACTGGCTTCTATACTCTTTTTATTTTTATTTTGGTGGTGCATGGGAAGCCTTCAGCCCTAACAACAGTGTTCACGAATGGAAAAAGGTTTAGTGGAAATTGCTTCTTCTACATATTTGGCTTCGAGGTTGAAGCTACTTTGTTTGCAAGGTAGTTTACTGCCAGATTTCCTTCTCTAAAGATGCACAACAAGAAGTGAAATTTATGAGAAGAATGGAGGATCTAATGAAATATGCAGATAAGGGGATGCAAGCAATTCGATCTCCCTTTGAGCCAAAAAAGGATGGTTATCGAATCTTCATTGCAACCAGTATGATCGTCCAATCAAACTTCATGTACTTTCATGCATAGTCATGTCTATAAACTTATGTTGTCTGTATGCTTCATGCACCCTCATGATAAATTTTTGAAGTATATGATTTTGTCTAAATATGGATTGAACTCTGCTATAGTTTTTTGAGAGTTGAGCTTGTTCGAGTTGCATTTTGCAATAGATTCATTTGATGAACCCAATAGGACAAATCACACATTGTCAAATAGTTAATTAGCGATTCTAAGATTTTTGGAAGTAGTGACATGAAAGATATATTCTCATTTCCAAAAGTATATAGGAATTTAAACATGTCTCTTATAACCTAAGAAACTATTCAGTTAATCACTAGAGTGATTTTCCTTAATGATAAAATCATTGATAATAGGATCACCAATGATCCAACACCACCCCTATGGGTGGCAATTTTAGACGTGACCCATGAACACGACTCGAACCCGATGCAAAGTTAAAAGGTTCAGGCTGAACATAAATAGGTTTGGATCAAAATTAAGTTGACCCATTTGACACGATTAATAAATAAGTCAGGTCACGGTTGGCATGCAAATCCAAAATTGACCCACAATTGATCCGGGTCAATTCATGTAATTCGATCCATTGATCCAAATATGATTCGCCAAACCTATTTATCTAAGTTAATGTCACTCTTTAATTAATTATTATTTTATAATGATGAATATATACTTATGTAAGAATTTTATGCTTATCTATCTTTTTCTTCTCCTTGAATGGAGAAGTTTTTGTTTGTGCTTTAATTATGATTTTTAATATATAATTACTTTATAACTAAATTGATATTAAATATGTTACATAAGTTATATGGGTCACACGGATTTTATACAGGTTGCATAGGTTTTATATAAGTTATATGGGTTACACAGGTTGTGTCGTGTAACCCATATAATACATGGATCGAATTCAGATTTAAATTTCTATCTCGATTAATAAATGGATCGGTTCGAATTGATCCATTTGTCATTATACTTTGAAGTTGATTCAATTTGTTTACAATCCATTGACATGATTTGCCATCCCTAATCATCCTATTTGGTGTGAGATAATTCAATAATCAAAAATTATTAATGATCACAAACCATTGCATTTGATATATCATAGGAATAGAAGATCACCATGCATGCTATACCAATAATGCTATTGAAAACTTATTTACATAATTTATTATAATATTATATATTATATAACATATATTATTATAATATATTATGTATAGATTATATATTATAATACTATACTATAATAATAATTAGTATTATAGTATATGTTATATATAATATATTATAATAATATATTTTATATGATGACATAATATTATATGTACTTATTATATATGATAAATATAAATAATAATATGACATAGCAAAATAAGTAATAAGTGTATATTATATTATTATAATAATTATGTATAAATATTATAATATAATATTATACTTATGAATATATATTAACAATATATTAATATTATAATATATTATTATATTAAATATAATATATATGATTATATATTTATATATATTATGAATAGTATAATATATTTTATTGTTATAATATAAGGGGAGAGAAAAACAAATATGGGGATAAAATTGTCCATAAATTTTGGCGCACATCACCATCATCGTTGTGATCTAACAATCCCAACCTCTTTCGCAGGATTAAGTTCATTCCCTTGGATAGTGTTCTTAATTCCTTAATAATCAGAGATCATTGGCATAATGAGGATTCCAAACTATTCTAAAATCACAAGTGATATTTCAAATATCACCGCATACCAAACCCCATTTAAGGGGCTATTTAGTATGGGATGATCTTTCTAATATCACTTGTGATCTCGGGATAGTGATAAAATTACCCTATTTACTATCTCTATTCTAGCAGTGATCCGTGATCATCACGAGATTAGGATCACTGTCAAGGAAAAGATTTTAATCTTTTCCAAGGGGATGGGAATGCTGGAGCAGAATGGTGATAATGATCTGTACCCAAAAATTAGAATAACTTTACCTCTATATTTATCAATCTCTCACTCTATATTATAATAAATAATAAATAATATATTATCCTTCATATTATATTAATATTATTATATATATTAACTATCTATTATGTATTATATTACTAATAATTATATTATTATTTATTATAATAACATAATATTAATATATTATATATGATGATTAATATAATATATATTATGTTGGGTTTATTAAAAAAATCTTGCATAATTTACTCAAATCAAATTCACTCATCTTTACAAGTCAGGACGTAATAAGGATTCATGGCCTACATAGGATCAAATGGATGAGTCCAATCCAAAAAAAATTGGATCTTGTCAGTTGAAACCACAGCTTGTTTGCATCTCTATCTATAAGAATAACAATAAACAAAAGTCTAATAATTAACATGAACATCGCTATCAATCCCTACTTCATTCTCTTTCAAAGGCTCATTTATCGCACTGGAATGATACTCTATAAGTGGAATTAGAATCGTGATTAATTTTAATTCTAAGCATTTATTCGTAAGGAGTCAGATTTTAATTCAAATTTTATATGAAATCTGAATCATATATTAGGGAGGATTTAAAACCTGAACATCCATTTAAGCCTATAAATCCATTCTAGCTATTCCAAAAAAAATAGAAAAAAAAATTCAAAATAACCTCCAATTGCAGTCCAACATGACCTCTCCTCTCCTCCCCTCTACTCCCCTCTTCTAACCTGACGCCCCTCCCTCCTCCCAAGCTCATCAGCTATGCTATCATCAAATAGCATACTTATTATATTAATATTGTTGTAATGCCACAAGCCTACCTACTAGTCTAATTAACCGGTTAGCGGACCAAAACCCTGTGGCCCAAAAACTTGAGTGAAAGTTTCTTGGTAGCAGGTGAACTTGAATTATAAGCACATAACACATTTCTTTTACCTTCAACGTGGGACTATTCTTGGTATATTACAATCTCCCTCTTTATAATGCAACACCCTCGTCGCACGCCACAAGTTAGTCCGAGCTGAGTTGTTAGTGCTGTAAGGGTGGCTCCACGCTATGGCGGAACTATACCACCGTTCTATGGATAGCCATTTTTTTATGCCTACTAACTTTCGCACATTCAGGTCGGCTCTAATATCATTTATAATGCTTCAATTCTACCTACTGGTCTAATTAATCCGTTAGGAGGCTGAAATATGATGACCCAAAAACTCAAGTGGAAGTTAATTAGTAGTAGGTAAACTTGAGTTATAAGCACATAACACATTTCTTTTCCATCCAATGTAAAACTATTCTTGGGGTATTACAATTATCCTATAATTTTTTTTCAGTCAACATAAGTTACGTTGCTCATTTGATGGGCATCTATCGCTTTGTAAAATTTTGACAGGAATGACGTGTTGATAACCTCTTCTTCACTGATGACAGCAGCAACCAAGGCATCCATAGAGTGTCTCATGGAGGTTTAACCATGGCTTAACCAGACTTTAACTACAATATAAACAACATCACACGTAGTGTGAAAGCAAGAACAGTGATAACGTATCAAGACGATATCTCAAAAGAAGATAACGGATCAAGGCAAAAGATGACACAGGAATTCATCTGGATATAATCCTCCTTGGTTAGTAGCCAATGATTTGATGAAGTGTGGACTCCCATGACACATACTCGCTTTCCAGCACCAAAGTTCGGTGCTGCACGCTCGTCCAAAGGAATTCTCTTTTTATATTCAAATAAATGAAACGCATTGTTGTTAAATTTTTCTCCTACAATCATTTCTGTTGTACAAGGTCAAGGTGGGCCTCATTAAGACTTGGTTTCAGTTTTCATAAATGTAATGCTTTCCATATAATCCAAGCTCAAATATTCAGGACAGATGGTGACGATGTTCACCATCTTCACCGAACCTTTGCATGCACATTTTCCACGCATCCAGTTCACGACCACGCTGCAATGCCTCCCCGGCCTGAAACAACTGACCTGCTCCCAAGTTTTTTTCTGATGGGTAACTGGAGGAACTTCAAGACTTCCTCCAAATTTATTAACCTACTTAAAGGATAATAGAGTGATATACATACTACAAGATACCAACCACTGAAGTACATTTTTATTTCTTCTCCATGTTCATACCTGACTTGATGCATCCCACTATGCAAGTAGTTGACCTTGACGGATATGACATTCTCCAAGATACACTACTCTATGGTACTTTGACAAGAGGGAATCGGTGCGATTGAATTGGAGTTCAACCTAATTTTGGTGTGGGGCCATTGATAGGGATCGACCATATCAAATTGGAATCAGGTTTGAACTGCATAGCTTTTCCAGCATTTGAAAGCGGTTTCAGTTACGTGACCAGGTCGGGTGAAGTTTTGTTGCCGTCTCTACTATTCGCTTCTAAACGAAACATTGCTTTTAACTTCACTTACTCCACAAGATAAGCACAAACCACCAACACATTTTCGTCTCCTCTCATTTCCCAGAGAGATAGAGAGCGCGAAAAAAAAAGGGCTTCTACCCTTTTGCCAGCCTACAGGACAGACGCTGCCGCCAGCGCATGAGGTCAAGCAAGCAACTGTAGTTGAAATTTTAAACTATTGCCTATTTTAATTAACAAACCATAAACTAGTGGAAAAAAAGAATAGTGCACTCCACCCTTCCCACTCTATAAATACGTGCACCTCCATTAGCACAGCCCATCACAAACACCTATCAAACTCCCTACATTGTTAAGCACTGAATCCACTCGGGTTCCTTGGTTTCAATTACACCATCCATGGCCTCTAATACCTCAGCTTCTGCTGTCTTCCTCATCTTTAACTTCCTCTTCTTCACCTTTGCCAGTGCCTGTAGCAACTGCCCCCCGAAACACCCCAAACCGAGCCCCACCCAGCCCAGCCCAATCCCATCCACCCCCACCCCGTCGAGCCCCACTCCATCGACCCCCACCCCATCCACTCCCACGCCACCCACCTCACCCAGCCCAAGCCCAAGCTCTGGCAAGTGCCCAAGAGACGCTCTAAAGCTTGGTGTGTGTGCCAACGTCCTCGGCGGTCTCCTCAACGCCACGATCGGCACGCCGCCGAAGGAGCCATGCTGCTCTTTGTTATCAGGCCTCGTCGACCTTGAGGTCGCCGTTTGCCTCTGCACCGCCATCAAGGCTAACATCCTTGGCATAAACCTCAACCTTCCGATCGACCTTAGCCTTCTTGTTAACTACTGTGGCAAAAAGGTGCCTCCTGGCTTCCAATGCGCTTAGGCCTCCTATTTTCCTTCTGTGGTGCTTGCTTTCTCTTAGTTCACGTCTCTATGGCTGTGTTGTTTAACTAAGGAATTATTCCCGCCTTAGGTGCGATTGCTCGAGTGTAATAAGATTGAGGAAGGCTGATGCGCTCACGTTCAAGTTTTATGTAATCAACTCTGAGTTGTATCTTTCATGCATGTAACGTGGATTTGAATGGTGCATGCGTTGCTTTTCAATACTTTTGTTATTATAAAATAAAGCATCAAAACGGAAGTCCTTGCCAATTTTTAATGATGGGTATAACGTTGGCAGGATGTATATCGTTTAGTTATGAGTTGAAATTGCAATTATATGATAGAACATTCATGTCGACGTCTCACATCGTCAATAATGATTCTAATATACAACATATTTATACCGTTGTGAATAATTGCTTCAATAGCTTACAATATGCTTTGACATCGGCACGATTAATTAAATATACCTAGGGAAGGTTAAAGAACTCTCATCATAATTTTTGTCCTACGAGACTATACATAAATATTTATCTGGGTTCTATACGCTTCTTTTTTTTTTTTGGTGTGGGGGGGGGTGGTACATGGGAAGCCCTCGATAGTGGTGTGGATAATTCATATCCTTAGCATCAGTGTTCAAAAATAGAAGGTCTGGTGGAAATTGCTCCTTCTAGATATTAGTCTTGGAGTTTGAAGCAATTTTATTTGGAAGGTAGTTTGTTACCTAATTTTCTTCTCTAAAGTTACGCAATAAGGAGTAGAATTTTTAAGAAGAATGGAAGATGTAATGAATTTTGAGGATGAAGGTATGCAAGCAATTTGATCTCTCCTTTGGCCAAGAAGTGATATTAGTCGAATCTCCATTCCAACAAGCATAATCATTCATTCAAACTTCATATACTTTCATGAAAAGTGATGTCTATATACTTATAATGTCTGCATGCTTCGTGTACTCTCACAATAAATTTTTAAAGTATATTATGTTGTCTAAATATGGATTAGACTCTAAGAGTTGAGCTTTTCAAAACTGAATCTACACATTGTACTTTTCACAACTAAATGGACCTTGAAGAAGCTAATCAATCAAACCTATTATTATAGAAAGAGATTTGGGATCATTTCTAAAAAATCAACCTTATTATTCTCCCTAGTTTGTAAAGGCATAAATCGAAGGCTTTTGCAATTGCACTTCTTTCATATTGAGAAATGGTCCAGCTTTAGGTTTTAGAAAGATCCTTGGTCTACTCTCTTTTCTTGGACTAATTTTGTAACTTTCCAAGCCCACCTACTAGTCCAATTAACTTATTAGTAGGCTAAACCATATTGCCTTAAAAACTCAAATGCAAGTTAATTAGTAATAGATGAACTTGAGTTATAAGCACTTCAAACTTTTCTTTCCCTTCCAATGTGAAACTATTTTGGGGCATTACAATCTCCCCCCTTATTATGCGTCATCCTCATCGCACACTACAAGCTAGCCAGAATCTATCTTGGGTTGGGTTGTTGGTACTGCAAGAATGGCTCTACGCCATGGTAGGACTCTTTGCCACCGATCTATGGGTAGCTCTTTCCTCTTGTCCACCAACTTCTACACACTTAGGCCGGCTTTAATACTATTTGTAACACCGATGCTCACCTACTGGTCCAATTAACTTGTTAGCAAACCAAAACTACATGACCTTAAAAACTTGAGTGCAAGTTAATTAGTAGCAGGCAAATTTGAGTTATAAGCACTTCAAACTTTTCTTTCTCATCCGATGTGGGACTATTTTGGGTAGAGCCACCTCTGTAGCATCAATGATCTTATGAGGATATCGCCTAATTAAGGGGAAGAAATTGTAATACTAATCCCATATTGGATGGAAAAAGAATGGTTTGAAGAGTTATAACTCAAGTTTACATGCTACCAATTAACTTGCACTCGAGTTTTTAAGACCACGTAGTTTCGGCTACTAACAGGTTAATTGAGCCAGCAGATGGGCTTAGGGCATTACAAATAATATTAAAGCTGACCTAAATGCACAAAAGTTGATGGGCAAGAAGGAAAGGACTACCTGGGGGATAATGGTAGAGAGTTTTGCAATAGCATGGAGCCACCCCTGCAGTATCAACGATCTCACTCGAGATATATTCTAACTAGCTTGTAGCGTACAATAAGAATGTCGTATAATAAAGAGAGGAGATTGTAATATCCTAAAATAGTCTCACATTTAATGAAAAAAAAAATTAAAGTGCTTATAACTCAACTTCACCTGCTACCAATTAATTTGCACTTGAGCTGCCTTAGTTCGAGCCTCTATCATAGGCTCAGCACTCTCAGCTCAGGAAATTAAAGGAGATTCTAGATTCAATGAGACCTTTAAGGAGAGCAAACCATCCAATTTGGAAGTCTTCTAGACATGGGTCCTACTTTGTGAATTCATTCTATGAATTTTTAAATCAAGGAAGGGATGGTCAGTTAGCTCAGATGCTCGATGTGTGATGCTCCCTCAAGAACTCTCTCATCTTCTCTTATCCTACCCTTAATTTCCCCTCAATCCAATGGTCTTTGGATCTCTAACCATCTTCAAATCTCTTCAAGACCTAGATCTTCATCACATGTGGATGGTATGGAAGAAAAGGTCCATTACTTCTTCTTGGCGATTGGCTTGAGATCGACCGGTCCTCTCTTATTGGTGGTATTTATGGAGGGAAAGGAATTTTAGAATTTTCTCTTCTAAATTTTCCTTTTGCTTAAACATAGCTAGGAAAATTCTATGCTACCATGCTACCTTGAAAACTCTACTCAACTGCTCCTAAATCATTAGTATTGTTCATCCTCCCCAAATTTATTTCCCTATTTTCAATCAAAAAAAATGTTGTACTCTTTAGAGCAGCTTCTTTGATCATAATCATTTGTGGATGTCAGCAATAAGTTGACTAGTTAATCTTTTTCCATTTTCTGCTTTATGCTTTTCTCATGTCATTTTGTTTATTTTTTCCCCTCAAAATCCTAATTTCTGTTATTTGTCATAGTGTAAGCTATCCACACAAACATAAAAGAACACATGAATTATAAATGTATCAAGTTTTCTTTTTTTCCCTAATTCTTATACATCTAAAAGGTAGATATCAATGGCTACATATTTTCACAATACAGTGAAATCAACACATCATAGAAGTCCTTTCTTTTCTTTTTCAATACGAGTTTGAATTATCTTTAGACTAGTGTGGGATAGCTTGACTTTATCTTATGCTAGATAATTGTGTCAAAGATCTAGCATTTTCGGGGATATAATAGAAGTGAAGGTGGAACGCAGCCACTAGCTATGGATCATTGCAACTTAGACCAAGCTCTCATTCTATGAAAAGAAAGGCAAAAAAAAGTTGAGGCCCCATTCCAATAGATCTCATCATAGATCAATTTTGTAATACCCTAAGCCCTCCTATTGGCCCTATTAAGCTATTATCGGGTCGGATTCATATGCCTTAAAAACTTAAGTCTAAGTTAATTAATAGCAAGTAAACCTGCTACAAGTTAGCACTGAGTAAAGGTGTCGAATGGAGTAGGACAGCCCAACCTAGCCCAGCCCACTGCAGGAGCCGATTAGTGGGCTGGTGGGCCACCCTGGCATTATCAGGCCCCCTTCTCGATGGCATAATTTCTTATGAAAATTGGGTAGAGATATGCTAGTCTTTATGCTAAGTACCATAAAGCTCAAGCGATCCCTATCCAATTGCCATAAGTTACATGCACAAAAATACAGAATCTGCTAAAAACTTTGACCTGCTCATTTCATTCATATTATTTACAAGATCACATCACAATTTATTTCACCCTGCTTAGATAAAATAAAATTTTCACACTATTCATCACATGATTCTAAGCAATATAACTTTTATCACGACACTGCTATAAAGAACATATTCACAAATTCATTCCATATTAAAAGTTATTTCTCATAACCACCCAAGTCCAAAATACATCATAGGGTTACAGTTATACATATCCATCGATATCCATTTCAAATACATATACAATCCAAGTAACATAAATCCATGACATCAATCAATTCATCCAACATCTAGCAACCCACATCAATTTCATGCTTCCAAGAGCCAACCGGCTATCTCTGATCTGAAATCCAAAGATTTCAACAGTAGAGGTGTGAGACCTAAGTCCCAGTGACTGGATAGCCATCTAACAATGGAAATACTGAGAATCCACATTATAAAACTAATAAATATATCAATACAACATATCGCAATAGAAACAGAAATCTTTTCAAATGAGATAAGAAAACTTATAAGTTGTTTATGCTTTCAATAATATAGCTTAAATAAGATAATGTCATTTTTATAAAATCTCATGATGATGGGTTGAGTGTGCTACCACTAAGGTACATTCCTACAGTCGCCCTCCTGCAGGTGTACTCTCAGTGGGTGAGTGTACTGAGCGCTGAGGATCCCCGCACCATATAGCACCCCTCACATGTGCGGTTCATCCTAGGTGTGAGCTTGCCCCTTTTCCCTGGGCCTCCTGCTTGCCCCCTCCATGGGCCAATATCTCTGAGCCCCCTCAGGCTATATACTAACCTAGCTCTTTACCAAGCTGTAATTCTTGCTCCACTGGACTGCTTGCAATCTGGCCCACTAGGCTGATCTAGCTTGTACTCCCCATGGCCTCGGGATTATAGTACGATCGAATCGCAAGGAGGTGCCAGCTGTAAATAATGTGTGCAATGCTCATGCTATGGCACAGTCTACAGGGTGATCAGCCCCATAGATGGCTCAATGCTCTTTATGCTGTATGCTATAGAAATACTCAGATATAAGTTTATAATCCAATATACAATCAGCTATACTTTCTTTGAAACATTAATATTCATGCATGCCCATGCATCACTTTGAAACATAAATCTAAAAAGTAAATTCAATGCTTTATTGAAACATGTGTTTTTATCCAAACAATACTTTTCATAAAACTCTATACTTTGCTTTGAAACATGCTATGGCTCATATTTCCTTGTCTTTTCTTTAAACTCATGCTTTGCTGAAAACTCTTACTTTTTTTGAAACTCATGCTTTGCTTTGGAAACATGCTGTAAACCCATGCTTGTTCTTAAACTCATGCTTTGCTTTAAAACATGCTTTTAAAAATAAGATACATCATAACTGGGTTCTCATTTCCCATATTTAACTACTTGAGATACTATACTTAGCATAACATACTCTAAGTTGTAGCAAAATATCACTATGCTATTATAAAATAGTTCACAAAGCTAGATGAGAAACCCAGTCACCTTAGCTGTTAGCACACTGCTATGGCTGCTATTTCTCCTATTCTGGCTCCCTGAAACAAATCTTTTGGCCTAAGTTATCATACATGTATTATTAGGGTCACAAGCACTAAGGGTTTCATGAAACTATGCATGCATGCTCTATGCCTTAATACCTTAGCATAATATTCTTCAACCCCTAACATACTCAAAGATTCACAATATACACATGCTATCATCTCATTTGCCTCTAAATCATGAGATTTTAACATCATTCTCTAGCTTAGGAAGGTTTGGACTTACCTTAAAAAAGATAGCAAACCATCAAGTCTTCTTTCTTTCCTTCTTTTCCTCTTTTTCTCTTCTTCTTCTCTTCTTCTTTTCTTTTTCTTCTTCTTTCTCTTTTTCTTCTTCTCTTCTTCTTTCCCACAGCTGGAACCCTCTCCTCTTTCTTTCTCTTTTCTCCCCCTTTTCTTTCTCTTTTTCTCCTCTTTTTTCTCTCTTTTCATACGGTGGCTTATGGGCTAAGGAAGGGTAGTGGGTTTTAAATGCTCCTAAAAATTCCTATTTTGCCCCTCTCTACTCTTAAGTTACACTTTTTAAAGCCCACATGGCTCCCTTTTCTGCCAAGTATTTTTGTCCCTTCAATTTTCTTTCCTATCTTACCCTTGATCAAACCCTCAAATAACTTTTTATCAAATTTCACTTATGCCCCTGGCCAAATTTTCGTTATCAGATGAATAACATGGGCTATCCATCCATTAGTCGGCATGGATGCTAGCTAATGAGAGTGAAATTAGCCTCAAACCAATTCCACAGAAGATTTTTGTCTACCTTCCATGGGAAGTCCTCTATTCACTCATTAGTCGGCTAAAATGCCTGACTAATGAGATTGAAATTGGTCTCAGACCAATTTTACAGAGAGATTTTCCACAGTAGTCAATTACTGTGGGTAAAATTGGTCTAGGACCAATTTTACAGAAAGATTTTTCATAGTAGTCGACTAAGTAATTGACTACTATGGGTAAAATTGGTCCTAGACCAATTTTACAGAGAGTTTCAGCCAGTTAGTCGACTAACTAGTCGACTACTTTCCCAATAGTTAGCTACTTTCACCAGTTAGCTGACTAATGAGTCAACTAACTTCATATAACCTTTCCAAAGGCCATTTTAATGCATTCCAACTTCCAAAATCTTCATTCTAACTTCTTCTAAGGATAAAAAACAACTAGTAAACATTGAAATTATCACAAAAACTTCAATTATAAGCCCAAATAAGTGACTTTATTAACTTTTTGAAAGGATCATGAGAGAAACTCAAGATAACATCCAAAATTTCAGCTTTCATATATATATATATATTTAAGATTTTTACTCAAATCATTCACACAATAAGGCTAAACTAAAAATATAAGTATGCTTAAAATGAAATTACAAGATTTTCAAGTTTGGGATATTACAAGCATGGCACGACTCCTGTAGCGAACCATACCTACCTAACTGGGGGGTTAGACCTAGCCTAAGGGGTCTATGGCGGTCCATCATAGGCCCACTGGCCTGGCTATGGATGGCAAATCATATCAATGGGTTGCAAATGGGTTGAGTCAACTTTAAACTATAATGACAAATTGGTTAATCTGAACTCGAACCATTTATTAATCAGGTCAGAAATCTCAATTTAAACTTGACTCGTGTATTACAGAGGTTATACAATACGGCCCGTATAACCTGTTTAACCTAGATAACCTTTATGACCCATGTAATCTATATGACCCATTTAACCCATATAACCTGTATAAAACCCATGTAATCCATATAACTTGTATAATATGTTTAATACTAATTCACTTATAAAGTAATTATATATTAAAAAATCATAACTAAAGCACAAACAAAAATTTTTTCATTTAAAGAAAAAATGGAGAGATAAGCATAAAATCCTTATATAAGCTTATAATCATCATCATAAAATAATAGTTAATTAAAGAATAACATTATCTTAGATAAATATGTCTAATGGCTTATATTTAGGTTGATGGGTTGGGTTACATAAATTGATCCGTTTAATAGTCGGATCAATTTCGGGTTAGAGGGTCAACCTATGATCTGACTTGTTTATTAATCATATTTAACGGGTCAATTTGTTTATGACCTGAACCCATTTATGTTCAACCAAAATCCACTAACTATGTGTCAGGTTCGAGTCATGTTCATGGGTCATATTCAAAATTGCTACCCCTAGGCTTGACTAACCCGCAACCTAGCCCATTATGCCAACCCACCTATTGGCCCGTGTGCCGATCCACCTAATTTTTTCAAATATTATTTAAATAAAATAAATTATAGGTATGCCTTTGTTTGTGAGTGGACAACTAGCTTGCTGTCGTAGTCACGTTGTCTCATTACCATATTGTTCAGTTTTCTTCTTTATCTTCTAATTATTCGAAAGAAAGTTTTCAATCTTTATCTTCACTTTTTGTCTGACATAGCTCGAACCCTAGGTTGTCGAACCCAGTGAGCCAACCTATCAAGTAAATTTTTATTTATTATTATTTTTATGATTTTAAAACTAATTTTACAAAAATACCATTATTTAGTATAATTAGATGAAAAAGATCAAATAACTAATTTTTTTTTGCATTGATGCTAGGTCATTACTAGACTATCAATTTTTTGATGATGCTATTTGTTATGATTCTGCCTATGAAACAAATGAATATGGTGGGCCTTTTGCACCATTTGTGGGTATTAAGCATCATAAAGATACAGTAGTATTTGGAGCTGCACTACTCTATGATGAAAATATTGCTTCTTTTAATTGGTTATTTGAAACCTTTACACATGTAAATAGACTGAAATATCGAAAGGTTATAATGATAACCAAGACACAGCCATGCGTAGAGAAATTACAGAAGTATGGCCGAACATAATCCATCATATTTATGTATGGTACATGTACCAAAATGTAGCAAAATACTTTAGCCATGTTTTTAGTAGATCTACTACTTTTGGCCATGATTTTAGTTATTGTGTTTATGATTGTAAAAATGATGAAGAATTTCAAAAGGAATATGATAACATATTAGAGACATATAATTTGTTTGAGAATCAATGGATGAGGAAGCTATATGAAAAATGAGAAACACAGGCTTTGGTTTATGGTGTTGAATTTTTTATTTTATTTTATTTTATTTTTTTGCATTGATATGCAAACTACACAACAAAGTGAATCAATCAATGCCATAATCAAAAGATTTTTACATCCAAAATAAAGATTGTTGGATTTCTTTGGTCACTATGAAAGGCTTATTCAAGATTGACATCACATGGAACTAATTTCAGATTTTCATGTAGTCAAGGTGTCCCTAAAGTTTAGTTTCCAGATATGTTGAAGCTAGCTTCCATATATACCCTTAAAGTGTACAAAATGTTTGAATAAGAGTGGAGATTATTTGTTAATTGCATATTACATTATCGTGATAAGGATGGGACATTGCATTAATATACTACTATAGAGGGAGGGAAAAAAAAGAGCGTCATGTTAGCTATGATGGATTAAATGACACTATCACCTATAGTTGCAAAGAGTTTGAATTCATTGGCATTCAAAATGCTGTCATGTTACCAAAATTTTTGGATCATATGCACATTAAAGAGCTCCCCCAAAAATACTATTTGAAGAGATGGCCAAAGGATGCTAAGACTGGTTTGGTAATGTCCGATCAAGATCCAATTCAAATAGATTCTTAAGTATGTGTAGCCAATTATTATTGTTCATTAATGCGATGTATAACTCTATTCTTTCAAAAGCTTCACAAAGTAAGGATGCACATGAATACTGTCAAGTTAGCGAAGACTTTGATTGATAAGGTGGAATCATTCATGCAACAACGAGATGGTAAGGATCATCCTATTACTGTTTCTAATGAGTTTCAATTTTCAACCCTAAATATTGGAGGATGCATTCCCACTTTAAGCTCAAAGCATTCTTTATGTGAAACTAGCACAATTCAAAGTCCATCTAAAAAGGTAAAGGGCATACGCAAGAGAGATGGGGGTAAAGGCACTCATTGGATCCTAAGTGCACTAAAGACCAAGAAACAAAGAACATCTAAGAAAGGTTTGCAATTGTAGTTAAATTATATAATTTGTAATATTAATATTTGTATATCATACTATGTGATTAAGTTATAATCATTTTTTACGTTGAATGTTAATAGGAGCATCAACATGTGCACCAAAAGTTACTTGTGACAACCTCTTGCCAAATTTACCATCTTATGTAGACTCTATTAGATACCTTTGCTTGCAAGTTGTTGCAACATATCCTTTTGCACAAGTACATAATATTTGATATTTCATTCAAAACTAAAGTTTCCCCCCATTCTATGCCTAATGATTAGTGATGGGGTCCTAGGCTCCTAGCATCATCTTCTTCCTAGGTTAGACACGAATAAGCCCTCCGCTGACCTCTATGATTCCATTCCTCGCTTGAAGAGATGATAGATCTTGGCCTTCTTGTCCAAGATGGATGGCTCTGATTTCTTATTGTTCGAATTAGATGATGAGGGGTCATGGCCATGAAGCTTTTTCATGATCTTCTCTACAGTGACTCTGTCTTTGAGCTCGACTCTTTTGAGTGCTCCACCATCAGGTGATTATGACAAAACCCTAATCTTCCTCTCTAGCATAGGGTCTCTTCTTAGCTCACTGACCAAGGTAAAATTCTAGTTCTCTATTTTCTTTGGTTTAAATATTTCTTAGGCTATATAAAACTTACGATTAGAGTTAGGATTGAAAAATTAGATTTTAAATTTAGAAAATAAGAAAATTAGTGATCAATCATTAACATTAGTAGGGAGGTTAATTTTCATATTTTGTTATGCCAGGTATGATTTTAAATTAATTACACTATAATCAGAATCTATTTAACTAGATCATTGGCCAAGATGAGGTTGGACTAGTTATGTTAATGTGGATTATTAGGCACAAGCTAGAGCATGATATTATGGATTACTTGTTATAGGTTAGAGCATGATGTTATAGATTGCCAGTTACAGGATGGATTGAAATGACATTATATTTTGCTAGTCACAAGGTAGAGTATGACGTTATTGATTGCTTTATTATAGACAAAAATGTGACACTATTAATTAGACCATTACAAGTAAGAAAATATGATGCTATAGATTACTCCACCACAGACAGAAAATGATCACTATTGAAACATTATTGTGGCTAGTCTAAAGTCAAAAAAAGGTTTTAATGTTATATGCATCTTTGGATGTTGAATTTGGCTCTACTAACCTGATCAAACTGATCTATAATTTGAAATCATTATTAAATAAAATTATTCATTTTGATGATGCATGTTGGTGTATTGAATTAGTTAAGTAATAATTGAAATAAAGATCATGTGAATAATGCTTATTTGATGGTTTGTTTATAAATCTATTCTTGAAATATAAATATATATATTGGTTATTTTGAATATCTATTTCATGATTATTATATATTTATGATTATTTTATAATCATATTTAATACTAAATATTTATGATTATTTATGCATATGTGTATGTGGGGAGATTATTATAAAAGCATTAGCTCATGCCATATTTTGCTTATTTTTTAAAGACAAAAGACATTTAGTATTAAACTACAATTGGAATTTGAGTGAGAAATAAAATAATAGAGCATTTCTAAAGCTTAAAGATAAATGAATTGAATGATTTTTATTATTGATATTAGGGGAACTATTTGGTTTTGGATTTGTCGGGCCCCTTCCCGACGGCATGATTTCTTATGAAAATTGGGTAGAGATCTACCAGTCTTTATGCTAAGTACCATAAAGCCCAAGCGATCCTTATCCAATTGTCATAAGTTACATGCACAAAATGCTAAATCTGCTAAAAACTTTTGACCTGCTCAATTCATTCATACTATTTACCTAATCATATCACAATTTATTTCAACCTGCTCAGATAATATAAGATTTTCACATCTATTCATCACATGATTCTAGGCAATATAACTTTCATCACTATACTGCTATAAAGACCATATACACAAATCCATCCCACAATGACAGTCATTTCTCATAACCACCCAGTCCAAAATACATCATAGGGTTACAGTTATACAAATCCATCCATATCCATTTTCAATACATATACAATCCAAGTAACATAAATCCATGACATCAATCAATTTATACACATCTAGCAGCCCATATCAAAATCAGGCATCTAAGAGCCAACCTGCTAACTCTGATCTGAAATTCAAAAATTTCAACAATAGAGGGGTGAGACCTAAGTCCCAGTGACTGGATAGCCATTTAACAATGGGAAAAAACTGAGAACCACATTTTTAAAAATCAATAAGCATACTGATACAACATATCACAATTGATATAGAAATCTTTTCAATGAGATAAGAAAACTCATAAGTTAGCTTATGCTTCCAATAATGCAACTTAAATAAGATAATGTCACTTTTACAAAACTTCATGATGATGGGCTAGGTGTGCTACCACTAAGGTACATCCCTATAGTCGCCCTTCTGTATGTGTACTCTCAATGGGTGAGTGTATTGAGCGCCGAGGATCCCCGCACCACATGGCACCCCTCACATGTGCGGCACCACATGGCACCCCTCACATGTGCGGTTCACCCCAAGTGTGAGCTTGCCCCTTTTTCCTGGGCCTCCTGCTTGCCCTCTCCATGGGCCTGTATCTCTGAGCCCCCTCGGGCTATATAGTAACCTAGCTCTTAACCGAGCTGTGATTCTTGCCCCACTGGGCTGCTTACAATCTGCCCCACTGGGCTGATCTAGCTTGTACTCCCCCTGGCCTCGGGATCATAGTACGATTGAGTCACAAGGAGGTGCCGGCTATAATAGTGTATGCAATGCTCATGCTATGGCACAGTCTACAGGGTGATTAGCCCCATAGATGGTCCCATGCTCTTTATGCTTATGCTGTAAAAATACTCCAATATAAGTTTATAATCCAATATACAACCAGCTATACTTTCTTTGAAACATTGATATTCATGCATGCCCATGCATCTCTTTGAAACATAAATCTGAAAAGTAAATTCCATGCTTTACTGAAACATGTGTTTTTATCCAAACAATACTTTTCATGAAGCTCTATACTTTGCTTTGAAACATGCTCTAGCCCATGTTTCCTTTTCTTTTCTTAAATTCATGCTTTGCTGAAACTCATGCTTTTTCTAAAACTTATGCTTTGCTGAAACTCACTTTGCTTTGAAACATGCTCTAGCCCATGTTTCCTTTTCTTCTCTTAAACTCATGCTTTGCTTTAAAATATGCTTTAAACCCATGCTTTGCTTTAAAACATGCTTTAAACTCATGCTTTGCTTTAGAACATGCTTTAAACTCATGCTTTGCTCTTAAACTCATGCTTTGCTTTAGAACATGCTTTAAACTCATGCTTTGCTTTAGAATATGCTTTGAGAATAAGATACATCATAACTGGGTTCTCATTTCTCATATTTAACTACTTGAAATACTATACTTAGCATAACATACTCTGATTTATAGCAAAATATCACTATGCTATCATAAAACATTTCTCAAAGCTAGATGAGAAACCCACTCACCTTAGCTGCTATTTCTCCAGTTTTGGCTCCTTTGAACCAATCTCTTAGCCTAAGTCATCATACATGCATTATTAGGGTCACATGCACTGAGAGTTTCATGAAACTATGCATGCATGCTCTATGCCTTAGCATCTTAGCATAATATTCCTCAATCCCTAACATGCTCAAGGATTCACAATCTACACATGCTATCACCTCATTTACCTCTAAATCATGAGATTTTAACATCATTCTCTAGCTTAGGAAAGTTTGGACTTACCTTAGCAAAGATGGCTAAACCACCAAGCCTTTTTTCTTTCCTTCCCTTCCTCTTTTTCTCTTCTTTCTCTCTTCTTCTTTTGTTTTCTTCTTATTTTCTTTCCCACGGCTGGCTGAACCTCTCCTCTTTTTTCTCTTTTCTCCCTCCTTTCTCTCTTTTCTTACGGTGGCTTAAGGGCTAAGGAAAGAAGAGTGAGTTTTTAATGCCCTTAAAAATTCCTATTTTGCCCCTCTCCACTCTTAAGTCATGCTTTTCAAAGCCCACATGGCTCCCTTCTCCACCAAGTATTTTTGCCCCTTCAATTTTCTTTCCTACCTTGCCCTTGATCAAGTCCTCAAATGACTTTTTATCAAATTTCACTTTTGCCCCTGGCCAAATTCCGTTATCAGATGAAAAACAGGGGTTATCCACATATTAGTCAGCATGGATGCTAGCTAATGAGAGTGAAATTAGCCTCAAACCACTTCCACAAAAGATTTTTATCCACCTGAAGTCTCAGTTAAGCTTGCTTGGGTGAGAGAAGCGTGCTTGGGTGAGAGCGATGGGTGACCTTCGAGGAAGTCCTCACTAACCCCATTAGTCGGCTAAGATGCCGACTAATGTGGGTGAAATTGGTCTCAGACCAACTTTACAGAAAAATTTTCCATAGTAGTCGACTAAGTAGTCGACTACTGTGGCTAAAATTGGTTTCAAACCAATTTTACAGAGGAATCCTGTCAGTTAGTTGACTAGCCAGTCGACTAACTTCACAAATCAGCCAATTTCCATCCGTTAGCTGACTCTAGAGTCAGCTAACTTTATTTTCTCATAGGTTAGTCAGCTAACCTCATTTTCTCATAGGTTAGCTGAGAGTCAGCTAACCTCAAATTTGACTTTTCCAAAAGCTATTTTCTCTCATAAAATCTTTTTCAAAAGCCCTTTTTATACATTCCAACCTTCAAAATTTTCATTCCAACCTCTTTTAAGGATCAAAAGCAACTCGTAGACATTGAAATCATTACAAAAACTTCAATTACAAGCCCAAATAACTGACTTTATTAGCTTTTTGGAAGGATCATGAGGAAAACTCAAAATAACTTTAAATTTCAGCTTTCACATCTTTTCAAGATTCCACTCTAATCATTAACATTAGAAGGCTAAAATAACAATAAAAACATGCTTAAAATGAAATTACAATACTTCTAAGTTTGGGATATTACAATCTTCCCCCCTTTAAGAAATTTCATC
The DNA here is from genome assembly GCA_017589505.3 of Metroxylon sagu. NCBI lineage: Eukaryota > Viridiplantae > Streptophyta > Magnoliopsida > Arecales > Arecaceae > Metroxylon > Metroxylon sagu. The sequence goes on along the minus strand of JACVBY030000589.1, from coordinate 1,648,385 downwards.
CCCGAAATTTAGCTATTTTCAACTTGAAACAAATGAGGGTACTTCAATCTCATCTCATCCTCTCTTTCCCATGTAGCTTCTTCTCTCTGATGGTTCTGCCACTACACTTTAACTAAAGGAATTCTTTTACTACGGAGCTGTTTAACCTCTCTGCTCAAAATTTGCACTGGCTCTATTATATAAGATAAATCTTTCTGTAACTCTATTAGCTCTGACTGAAGTACATGAGAGGAATCTGGCACATACTTTCTAAGCATTGATACATGAAACACATTATGGATCTGAGAGAGTTGTGGTGGCAAGGCCAATCTATATGCAAGTATCCTTACTTTCTCAATAATCTCATAAGGTCCAATGTATCGGGGACTTAGTTTTCCTTTCTTCCCAAATCTCATGATATCCTTCCAAGGAGACACCTTCAAAAATACCTTATCTCCTACTTCAAATTTCACATCTCTATGCTTCTTATCTGCATAGCTCTTCTGTCTATCTTGGGTTGTCTTTAATTTAGCTCTAATAATTCTAACTTGATCTGCTGTAAGCTGCTCCAACTCTGAGCCTAGCAGCCTCCTTTCTCCTTTCTCATCCCAGCACACTGGAGTTCTACATTTTCTTTCATATAAAGCTTCATAAGTTGCCATATCAATGCTAGAATGATAACTGTTATTATATGCAAACTCAATCAATGGTAAGTGCTCATCCCAGCTACCTAAAAATTCAATAACACATGCTCTCAACATATCCTCCAGTGTCTGGATAGTTCTCTCAGATTGCCCATCAATTTGAGGATGAAATGTTGTACTAAATCTCAACTTAGTGCCTAAATCTTTTTGCAACTCTGCCCAGAAATGAGATGTGAACCTTGGATCTCTATCTGATACAATGGATACTGGCACCCCACGTCTACTTACAATTTCATTTACATACAATTTTGCTAATCTGTCCAAGGTAAATGAAATCTGGATAGGCAAAAAGTGAGCAGACTTTGTCAATCTATCTACTATCACCCAAATAGAATCATTACCTCTTCTTGTCTTTGGGAGACCCATAACAAAATCCATAGTAATGTGCTCCCACTTCCATTCTGGCACAAATAATGACTGCATTTTACCAGCTGGGCTTTGATGTTCCGCTTTAATTTGCTGGCACACTAAACATTTAGCAACATACCCAGCTATCTCTTTTTTCATCCCATGCCACCAATAATTTTGCTTAATAGTTCTATATATCTTAGTGCTTCCTGGATGCATTGCATAGGCTGAACTATGGGCTTCTTGCAGAATTTGCTCTTTTAATGATTCTACTGCTGGCACACATACTTTACCCTTAAATAATAATATACCATCATTTCTAACTGAAAATTCTGATTGGAACCCACTCAGAACTAATTCTTTAGCTTTTTGCAATTGTGGATCCTGCACTTGAGCCTCTCTTATTTTCTCAAGCAACATTGGTCTGACTCTGAAATTTGCTAGTAAGGCTCCAGAACTATCTGCTGCCAGCTCTATATCTAACTCTCTCAATTCTAACATCAGGGGTAGCTACACTGCTCTAATGGAGGCTAAGGTTGCTGTAGACTTCCGACTCAATGCATCAGCCACTACATTGGCTTTCCCTGGGTGATACTCTATAGTATAGTCATAATCTTTTATCAACTCTATCCATCTCCTTTGCCTAAGATTCAATTCTTTTTGTGTTAGGATATACTTTAAGCTTTTATGATCTATAAATATCTGGCATTTCATCCCATACAAATAGTGTCTCCATACTTTTAATGCAAATACTACTGCTGCTAGTTATAAATCATGGGTAGGGTAATTGTTTTCGTGAGACCTTAACTGTCTAAAGATGTAAGCAATCACTTTCTCATTTTTCATCAATACACACCCCAAACCTTTGAAAGATGCATCACTATATATCACATAATCACTGCTACTATCTGGGAGTGTGAGCACTGGAGCTGAAGTCAATCTTCTCTTCAATTCATCCATACTTTCCTGACATTCACTAGACCATTCAAATTTGGTATTCTTTCTTAATAGCTTGGTCATGGGAGAAGCTATAATAAAGAAGTTTTCTATAAATCTTCTATAGTATCCTGCCAAGCTCAAGAAACTCCTCACCTCAGTCAAATTTGTAGGTGCTTCCCAATTCACTATTGCCTCTATTTTCTGAGGGTCTACCATAATACCCTTAGCTGATATCACATGTCCCAAGAATTTAACCTCATCTAACCAAAACTCACTTTTACTCAACTTGGCATACAACTGCTTCTCCCTTAAGGTTTGCAACACTGTCCTCAAATGCTGTTCATGCTCCTCTCTGCTTCTAGAATAGATCAGGATATCATCAATGAACACTATCACAAATTTATCTAAAATTTTCTGGAACACCTGGTTCATCAATCTCATAAAAGCAGCTAGGGCATTGGTCAAGCCAAAAGGCATTACCAAAAACTCATAATGACCATATCTAGTCCTGAAAGCAGTCTTTGATACATCCTCTTTCTTTATTTTCAACTGGTGATACCCAGATCTAAGGTCAATCTTTGAAAACACTGCTGCCCCCTGAAGCTGATCAAACAGATATCTATCCTTGGCAATGGATAATTATTTCTAATGGTCACCTTGTTGAGCTGTCTATAGTCTATGCATAACCTCAAGGTACCATCTTTCTTCTTTACAAACAACACAGGTGCACCCCAAGGTGAAACATTGGGTCTAATGAACCCTTTATCAAGCAATTCCTGAAGCTGGACTTTTAATTCTTTCAATTCTACTGGAGCCATTCTATAGGGTGCCTTGGCTATAGGTCTAGTATCTGGGGTCAAGTCTATACCGAACTCTATCTCTCTGTCTGATGGCAATCCTGGCAACTCCTCAGGAAATACATCTGAAAATTCACATACCACCGGAATATCAGATAGCTCTGGACCACTATCCTCTAAATTCACCACACAAGCTAAATAGGCTCCATACCCCTTTCTTAGCATTCTGTTAGCTGTCAAGGCTAAAATCACACTTGAGGGCAACACTCTCTTTTCTCCTACAAAATAGATCTCTCTACCATCTGAGGTAGGAAATACTACTTTCTTTGAACAGTCTACTTTGGCCCTATGCATTGATAACCAATCCATCCCCAAGATAGCATCAAATTCTTTTAGATTTAATGGAATCAGATCTGCTAACAATTCTTGGCCCTCTACTAAAATGACACAATCTTTATACACCTGATCTGCAATGAAAGGTTTCCCTACTGGCACGGATACTACCAATTGACTACCCAATAAACTCATAGCTTTATCTAGATGCTTGATGAAATCTACTGCTATAAATGAATGCGTAGATCCAGAATCAATTAAAACATAAGCATCAGAATTGCAAATGGGTAATATACCTGTCACCACATCTGGGTTGACCTGAGCCTCTTGCCTGGTCATTGCAAAAACTCTAGCTTTAGCCCTTAGAACATTAGGAATCATCCCTTGCTGATTAGCACTAGATCTCATCTGACTGGCTGATGCTGGGATACTACTATCTCCCCTTCTAGTAGGTTGTACTCTAGGTGCAGCTGATCCTTGAGGATGATCGCTGCCTTGCACTCTCTTGGGACAATCTCTCTTCAAGTGGTCCATCTGACCACAGATATAACATCCTCTATTACCCCTCTTACATTCCCCAGAGTGCATCTTCCCACAGACATTGCATTGGGGTAGAGTTCTCCCACCACCAAAGGAGCGGCTCTGATCTCTTATCTCTCCTGCCACTCTACTACTAACAGCCTGAGACATCCCTCCATATACTGTTTTCCTCTGGACAAGACTAGATACTGACACAGATGCTGACCTTCTACCAACATCTGCAGGAGCTCTGTAACTGGAACTAAACTGTCCCGCCCTCTGGGGCTTCTTGAACTGCTGAGTTCCTCCTGCACCTGAAAGGAAACTAGGTGCACCCCTTTTTGACCTCTCATGCCTCCTACTAAGGAACTCCTTCTCTATCTTCTCTGTCCTAAGAGCCCCTTGCACCAGCTCAGAATAACTACTATAACACTGCATGTTGGTCTTAGCCTTGATAGAGAGATTTAATCCATCCTGAAATAGCCTACATTTCTTCCTCTCACCCACTACTAGGGCTTCAGCAAATTGGGACTCAATAAAGGTAGCCTCATACTCAGCTACAGACATCTTTCCCTGGGTTAGATTAAGGAATTCCCTCCTCTTCTGATCTCTATACACCTCTGAGTAATATTGCTGATAGAATTCCTTCTTAAAACTCTCCTAGGTCACCTTCACCCCTTGTGGCTGTCTACTACTAACAGATCTCCACCAATTTTGTGCTCTTCCTTCTAACAAGAAGGTTGCTATACTCAGGTTTTGCTCCTCAGAGCACTTCATCACTTCAAAGACCCTTTCTATCCTTTGAAGCCAAACATCAGCCTGAATAAGGTCAGTGGTCCCCTAAAACTCTAGAGCCCCCAACTTTCTAGCTCTCTCTACATTTCTTTCTGCTTCAAGATTTCTAGACTGAAGGCTGGAACTAGAGGTCACTGTTGCTACCACTGCCTGAGTGATCATCCCCACCAAATCTGGCATACTCGGCCCCTGAGCCTGTGCCTGGGATGGGTCCATTGGCACCAGGGTAGCAGAATGGGAATGAGAATCATGCATATGCTCCTGAGATATTTCCACCCCTGCACCATCAGATGGTGGATCACTAGAAACAGCTCTACTAGGTTGGCCTTCCTTATCAAACTTTCTGGGTCTACCCCTACCTCTGCCTCTACCTCTCCTTGAGGACTGCTCTCCATCCATTCTTATCCTGGTAGAAACCATCCTACACGACACAATTTATTTGGTCAGGTTCATCATTCAAAACTATACTCACTATGCTAGACTTATGCTTATACCCCTAAGATCTAATAACCTAGGGCTCTGATACCAAAATTAACTGTCGAGCCCCTTCTCGACGGCATGATTTATTATGAAAATTGGGTAGAGATCTATCAGTCTTTATGCTAAGTATCATAAAGCCCAAGCGATCCCTATCCAATTGCCATAAGTTACATGCACAAAATGCTAAATCTGCTAAAAACTTTTGACATGCTCAATTCATTCATACTATTTACCAGATCATATCACAATTTATTTCAACCTGCTCAGATAACATAAGATTTTCACAACTATTCATTACATGATTCTAAGCAATATAACTTTCATCACTATACTACTATAAAGACCATATACACAAATCCATCCCACAATGACAGTCATTTCTCATAACCACCCAAGTTCAAAATACATCATAGGGTTACAGTTATACAAATCCATCCATATCCATTTTCAATACATATATAATCCAAGTAACATAAATCCATGACATCAATCAATTTATACACATCTAGCAGCCCATATCAAAATCAGGCATCCAAGAGCCAACCTGCTAACTCTGATCTGAAATCCAAAAATTTCAACAATAGAGGGGTGAGACCTAAGTTCCAGTGACTGGATAGCCATCTAACAATGGGAAAAAACTGAGAACCATATTTTTAAAAACCAATAAGCATACTGATACAACATATCACAATTGATATAGAAATCTTTTCAATGAGATAAAAAAACTCATAAGTTAGCTTATGCTTCCAATAATGCAACTTAAATAAGATAATGTCATTTTTACAAAACTTCATGATGATGGGTTGCGTGTGCTACCACTAAGGTACATCTCTACAGTCGCCCTCCTGCAGGTGTACTCTCAGTGGGTAAGTATATTGAGCGCCGAGGATCCCCGCACCACTTGGCACCCCTCACATGTGCGGTTCACCCCAGGTGTGAGCTTGCCCCTTTTCCCTGGGCCTCCTGCTTGCCCTCTCCATGGGTCTGTATCTCTGAGCCCCCTCGGGCTATATAGTAACCTAGCTCTTAACCGAGCTGTGATTCTTGCCCCACTGGGCTGCTTACAATCTGCCCTACTGGGCTGATCTAGCTTGTACTCCCCCTGGCCTCGGGATCATAGTACGATTGAGTCGCAAGGAGGTGCCGGCTATAATAGTGTGTGCAATGCTCATGCTATGACAGTCTACAGGGTGATCAGCCCCATAGATGGCCCCATGCTCTTTATGCTTATGCTGTAAAAATACTCCAATATAAGTTTATAATCCAATATACAACCAGCTATACTTTCTTTGAAACATTGATATTCATGCATGCCCATGCATCTCTTTGAAACATAAATCTGAAAAGTAAATTCCATGCTTTACTGAAACATGTGTTTTTATCCAAACAATGCTTTTCATGAAGCTCTATACTTTTCTTTGAAACATGCTCTAGCCCATGTTTCCTTTTCTTTTCTTAAATTCATGCTTTGCTGAAACTCATGCTTTTTCTGAAACTTATGCTTTGCTGACACTCACTTTACTTTGAAACATGCTCTAGCCCATGTTTCCTTTTCTTCTCTTAAACTCATGCTTTGCTTTAAAATATGCTTTAAACTCATGCTTTGCTTTAGAACATGCTTTAAACTCATGCTTTGCTTTAGAATATGCTTTAAACTTATGCTTTGCTCTTAAACTCATGCTTTGCTTTAGAACATGCTTTAAACTCATGCTTTGCTTTAGAATATGCTTTGAGAATAAGATACATCATAATTGGGTTCTCATTTCCTATATTTAACTACTTGAAATACTATACTTAGCATAACATACTCTGCTTTATAGCAAATATCACTATGCTATCATAAAACATTTCTTAAAGCTAGATGAGAAACCCACTCACCTTAGCTGCTAGCACACTGCTATAGCTGCTATTTCTCCAGTTCTGGCTCCCTTGAACCAATCTCTTGGCCTAAGCCATCATACATGCATTATTAGGGTCACATGCACTGAGAGTTTCATGAAACTATGCATGCATGCTCTATGCCTTAGCATCTTAGCATAATATTTCTCAATCCCTAACATGCTCAAGGATTCATAATCTACACATGCTATCACCTCATTTACCTCTAAATCATGAGATTTTAACATCATTCTCTAGCTTAGGGAAGTTTGGACTTACCTTAGCAAAGATGGCTAAACCACCAAGCCTTTTTCTTTTCCTTCCCTTCCTCTTTTTCTCTTCTTTTTCTCTTCTTCTTTTCTTTTCTTCTTCTTTTCTTTCCCATGGCTGGCTGAACCTCTCCTCTTTTTTCTCTTTTCTCCCTCATTTCTCTCTTTTCTTACGGTGGCTTAAGGGCTAAGGAAAGAAAGTGGATTTTTAATGCCCTTAGAAATTTTCATTTTGCCCCTCTCCACTCTTAAGTCACGCTTTTCAAAGCTTACATGGCTCCCTTCTCCATCAAGTATTTTTGCCCCTTCAATTTTCTTTCCTACCTTGTCCTTGATCAAATCCTCAAATGACTTTTTATCAAATTTAACTTTTGCCCCTGGTCAAATTTTCATTAATGCCCCTGGCCAAATTCCGTTATCAGAAAAAAAACAGGTGTTATCCACCTATTAGTCAGCATGGATGCTAGCTAATGAGAGTGAAATTAGCCTCAAACCACTTCCATAGAAGATTTTTGTCCACCTGAAACCTCAGTTAAGCATGCTTGGTTGAGAGCGATGGGTGACCTCTTGGGAAGTCCTCACTAAACCCATTAGTCGGCTAAGATGCCGACTAATATGGGTGAAATTGGTCTTAGACCAACTTCACAGAAAAATTTTCCATAATAGTCGACTAAGTAGTCAACTACTGTGGCTAAAATTGGTTTCAAACTAATTTTATAGAGGAATCCTGTCAGTTAGTCGACTAGCCAGTCGACTAACTTCACAAATCAGCCAATTTCCATCCGTTAACTGACTCTAGAGTCAGCTAATGTTATTTTCTCACAGGTTAGCTGACTCTAGAGTTAGCTAACCTCAAATTTGACTTTTTCAAAAGCTATTTTCTCTCATAAAATCTTTTCCAAAAGCCCTTTTTATACATTCTAACCTCCAAAATTTTCATTCCAACCTCTTTCAAGGATCAAAAGCAACTAGTAGACATTGAAATCATTACAAAAACTTCAATTACAAACCCAAATAACTGATTTTATTAGCTTTTTGGAATAATCATGAAGAAAACTCAAAATAACTTTAAATTTCAGCTTTCACATCTTTTCAAGATTCCACTCAAATCATTAACACTTGAAGGCTAAAATAACAATAAAAACATGCTTAAAATAAAATTACAATACTTCCAAGTTCGGGATATTACAGGATTAGTAATCATATACTATAGTATTGATAATTTAGTTAATTTTGCAAATTTTACACTCTTTAGGGTCATGTTTTAAGAGATATGCGGCTACATTACCCAGTATTGAGTTCAGGAAATGACAACCATTAGAAGAGAAATTACATCTCTTTTTGACAAATTAGTATAGTAGCACAAATGAAGAGGGTTTTATAGCAGAAGTATTTCACTTTTCTAAAGATGGATGGACAAGGCCATCATTTGGGTTCAATCAAACATATTTTATCTATGGTGAGGAAGTCTTTTTCATATATGGTATCCAATAAGGCCCTAGGTTCAAACAAATTTCCTCTAATGTTTACTAGAACATCATTACTTTGACACTAAGTCAATGCCATGAATTTAGAAGGCAAGTTTCATCACATTATAGGATCATAAGTTTATGAAAAGCCATTTATAAAATTATCTCTAAATTGCTAGCAAATAAATTGACCTTCCTCACATTACAGGACCATAAGTCTATGCAAAGCCATTTATAAAATTGTCTCTAAACTGCTAGCAAATAAAGTGATATGGTAATTGCAAAGGAGCAAGCTGCTTAAAGTCTAATTACTAATAATATCCTTTTAGCATAGGAAACTATATATTCACCTTAGAGAGCTCTCCTATTGCAGTAGCTAATGATATACGGTTGCATTGGGCTACTGGTTATATCAAGGATTCCTCTTTCTTTGTTCCGTTGAATGAAATTGTTGATATTCAGGTTTTGGACCTAGACCCATGATCCACCAATATTGGTAGATAGCTATTGATGGTTTAACTATGACCACCCACTCTCCTAGAAAAAGTGTTATCTAGATAACTTCCTATAACGAAATAGTGTAGCACATCCAAAAGCTTCACATAAGTTATTTTTTGAGAATTCTCCCCATTCTCTCTCTTTTTTGACATTCTCTTTAGGGTTACCATCATTGTTACCCTTGAATTTGTGAACGCGAGATCTTAAAAAGGAATTCTAGTAGCTACTCCTTCTACCTCAAACTTGATTGGAGTGTGTGCAGATGTAAAGAAACTAAATAGAGTTACTGGTTTGATTTTAGCAATGATAGGCCCATAACAACCGATAAAGATCTGGGATTCTCGAAGAGGTATACCAAATATGCATTATTTGTTGCATGTTAATATTTGATAATAGAAACCCCAACTAAATAATTTGTTTCTTCTCTGAGTTTGAGGTAAGGGTGTCATTTTTATCCTTAACTATTTATCCTAGAGCTGATGTACTATTCAAAAGATTGATATGCAATTCTTCAACTCTGGAAGTTATACCTCTTTCACTATCTATAGTGTGAAATATCAAGCTTACACATGCCTAAGTAGACCCTTGTTATCTCCTTGCAAATTTCCATGACACTAGGATCTAGATAGAAGGGCATTCTGCTACTATCATTACTTGGATCTACTTATGCTCAATGGGTCCTCCACTTCCTTGCATAATGCTAGAAATGTATTCATTCGATAAATCTTCCAATGTGACAAATCACACGCTACCAAATAGTTAACCAACGATTTTAGGATTTTGGAAGCAGTGATAGGAAAGACATATTCTCACTTCCTTAAGTATATAAAAATTGGATGTATTCCTTGTAACCAAAGAAACTATTTGATTAATTACTACAGTGAGTTTCCTCGATAATAGAATTATCGATAATAGGATCATCAATGATCCAACGTCATCCTATTTGGAATGAGATATTTCAATAATTAAAAATTATCAATTATTGCAAATCACTATATTTGATATATCATTGGGAATAAAAGATCACCATGTGCTATACTAATAATACCCTTGAAAACTTATTTGCACAATATATTATAGTATTATATATTATATAACAATAGTCTTATTATATTATATAAGATATTATTATAATAATTACTTATAAATATTATATTATAATATTATAATACATAATATATCAATATTATATAATTATAATATTATACTTATTAATATATATTAATAATTTATTAATATATTATATATAATAATTCATATTATTATATAGTATTTATATATATTATGAGTAATATAATATATTATATTATTATAATATAAAGGGAAAGATTGATAAATATAGGAATAAAATTGTTTATAAATTTTGGTGCATATTACCATCATCATGGATACCTAACATTTTTAACTTCTTTGGCATGATTAAGTTCATCCCCTTGGATAATAATCTTAATCCCTCAATAATCACAAGTCACAGCTACAATGAAGATTCCAAACCATCTCAAGATTATTAGTGATATTTCAAATATCACCCCATATAAAATACCACCTAAGGGGCTATTTGATATGGAATGATCTTTGTAATATCATCGATGATCTTGGGACAGTAATAATATCATCTCATTTGGTATCCTCATTTTGGCAGTGATATATGATCACTATTGGATTAGGATCATTATCAAGGGGATGAGATTACTGGATCACTGTGGCGATAATGATCTATACCAAAACATTTAGACAACTTTGCTTCTATATTTATTAATCTATTCCCCTATATTATCATAATATAATGTATTATATTATTTATAATATATAAATGTTACATAATAATGTATAACATTATAATAAAAATATTAATTCTTATTATATTATATATTATATTATCATTAACATTATTTTAATATTATTATATTAATTTGTAACTAATATTATATTATTATAATATTACATTATAATATTTATGATTAATATAATATATAATAATATTAATTATTGTAATATAGCAATAAGTATTATATTATGATTTATATTTATTATATATAATAAATAAATTTAATATATATTTACTCAAATCAGATTCACTCATCTTTAAAAGTTAGGACATAATATGGATTCATGGTCTACATAGGATCAAATGATGAGTCCAATCTAAAAATAATTACGAAGTTGTCAGCTACAGCTTGTATGCATCTCTACCTGCAAGAATGACAATAAACAAAAGTCTAACACGAATATTGCTATCAATCTCTACTCCATTCTCTACCAAAGGCTCGTTTGGCGTGCGGAAATGGTACTTTATAATTGGAATAAGTGAAACGCATTGTTGTTAAATTTTTCCCCATTATCTATTCTGTTGTACAAGATCAAGGCCTCATTAAGACTTGGTTTTGGTTTTCATAAATGCAATGTTTTCCATATAATCCCAGCTCAAATGCTCGGGACAGATGGTGACGATGTTCACCATCTTCACCAAACCTTTTCGTGGACATTTTCCATGCATCCAGTTCACGACCACGCTGCTATGCCTCCCCGGCCTGAAACCACTGACCTACTCCAAGGATTTTTCTCTTTTTGATGGGTAACTGGAGGAAGTTTAAGAGTTCCCCAAATTTATTAACATACTTCAAGGATCATAGAGTGATATACTACAAGATGCCAACAGCTGAGCTGCATTTCTATTTCTTCTCCATGTTCATACCTAACTTGATTCATCGCGCTATGCAAGTAGTTGACCCAGAAGGATATGGCATTACTTTGACAAGAGGAAGTCGGTGCAAGTGAATTGGAGTTCAACTTAATGTAGGTGTGAGGCCATTGATAGAGATCGATCGTGTCGAATTAGAATCAATTTGATAGCATGGTTTGGGCTGCTTAGCTTTTCCTGCTAGCCATCCATTTTTGGGTACAAAACTTACTCATTACCAGGGTTAGTGATCACTTTCTACTTAGAATTTCTTGTTTCTTGTCAAAGGTGTCTTTTTTTTTCCAACCTTCCTCATTGGTACCACAGTTCTGCTTCTTAAGAGTCGACCATGTCACATAGAATTTTATTTATGTCAAAAAAAAAACTTAATTTGAATCTTGATTAAGTTTTGAAAATATACTTAGCTTGCTTGTCACATTTTACTTGGATTTTGCTGGAGATAGCTAATTGATATGGCTTTAAAAAAGTTTTGAAAGTAACAATTAAAATAGTCTATTCTATTAATTGTTTCTATTTCTTTGATTTCTTTTCTTTTGTATATAATACTTGTTTATTTTATAATCCACTATTTAGTGATCCTTCATTTTCTGCTTCAATAAATTAAGTGGCTAAAAGAGATTCAACTCCTTTTAGCCTCCATTTACATCACAAATATATATATATATATATATATATATAGAAACAAGTTAGTAGCATACAACAAATAGCAAGCTAGCACTATAAGAAAAGAAAAATAATTTCTGAATAAAAAAAAACCTGTCCAACTTGAGTAGAAGTTTAATTTTTATTTTTCAAAAATTAAAGACGGTCAATACTTGGTTTCCAAAAGTTTAGTTGGGCCCCAACCGCGATAAAATCCCTCTCTTCCATTTTGCGCATACAAAAAAGTCTTCATATCACATGGCATGAAGAAATTTATGCAGCCTGTATGAATTGTTGCCCTAACTTTCTTTGTACACCAAACTGGCGTCTCATCGTATCTTCTTTTTCTTAATTCTTTTGTTTGATCCACTAGTCTTGCCATCTCATTCCATCCTCTTGGCCAGCTTAGTTTTCAGCCGACTCGAAATTTGTTACCTCATATGAAAAGGCTAAATCTGAGCCAGCATTTTGAAAGCGGGTTCAATTAAGTCACCAGGTCAAGTTTTGCTGCCGTCTCTACTCGCTTCGAAACGTAATATAGCTTTTAAGTTCACTTGCTCCCCGAGATACGAACAAATTACTAACACATTTTCGTGACTTCTTCTCCTCTTATTTCCGCGAGAGAGGGAGGAGGGAGGATCTTCTCCCCTTTTGCCAGCCTATGGGACAGATGCTACCGCGAGCACATGGGGTCAAGCAAGCAACCATAGTTGAACTTTTAAACTATTACTTATTTCAATTAACAAACCTTAAACTAGTGGGAAAAAGAATGGTACACTCCACTCTTTTCACTGTATAAATACCTACACCCTCCAACAACACAGCCCATCACAAACACCTACCAAACTCTTTAAATTGTCAAGCACTGAATCGACTTGGGTCCCTTGGTTTCAAATACACCATCCATGGCCTCCAAGACCTCAGCTTTTGCTCTCTTCCTCATCTTTAACTTGCTCTTCTTCACCTTTGCCAGTGCCTGTAGCTACTGTCCCCCAAAACCCCCCACACCGAGCCCCACCCCATCCAACTCCACCCCACCCATTCCCAGCCCCAGTCCCAGTCCCTACCCCAGCCCCAAACCGAGCCCCACCCCACCCAGCCTAACCCCATCTGCCCCCACCCCACAGGGCGCCACCCCATCGTCCCCCGCACCACCCAGCCCCACCCCATCGGGTCCCACCCCGCCGAGCCCCACGCCATTGGCCCCCACCCCACCCAGCCCAATCCCATCCAGCCCCACCCCACCCAGCCCGACCCCACCCAGCCCAAGCCCAAGCTCAGCTCTGTCAAGTGCCCAAGAGACGCTCTTAAGCTTGGTGTGTGCGCCAACGTCCTTGGTGGTCTCCTCAACGCCACGGTCGGCACGCCGCCGAAGGAGCCATGCTGCTCTTTGTTATCAGGCCTCGTCGACCTTGAGGTCGCCGTTTGCCTCTGCACCGCCATCAAGGCTAACATCCTTGGCATAAACCTCAACCTTCCGATCGACCTGAGCCTTCTTGTTAACTACTGTGGCAACAAGGTGCCTCCTGGCTTCCAATGCGCTTAGGCCTCCTATTTTCCTTCTGTGGTGCTTGCTTTCTCTTGCTTCACGTTTCTATGGTTGTGTTGTTATCTAAGGAATTATTCCCGCATTAGTTGCGATTGCTCGTGTGTAATAAGATCGATGGATGCTTTTGTATGCACTCAAGTGCCACTTTTATGTAATGAACTCTGAGTTGTATCTTTCATGCATGTAACGTGGATTTGAACAGTGCATGCATTTTTCTTTTCGACACTTGTGTTATTATAAAACAAAGCGTCAAAACGGAAGTCCTTGTCAATTTTTAATGATGAGCATAACGTTGGCAGGATGTATAACGTTTAGTTATGCGTTGAAATTGCAGTTATATGATAGAACATTCATGTCGATGTTTTAGATCATCCATCATGATATACCATTGCAAATAATTGTTTCAATAGCTTATGATTTTTTTTAAATGCGTCTAGCTGTATGTGGATGATACTGCAAATAAAAAGAAATCTAAGGGCATAAGAGGCTTTTGAATGGATGAATGGACTTTAAACGGATGTGATTGAAGTTCGGTTCACAAAAAAAATTTTAAAAAAAATACTCAAATTGAACACATAGCTTATCATATGCTTTGACAATGGCACGATTAATAAAATACACCTAGGGAACATTAAAGCATACTCATCATAATTTTTGTTCTATGAGACTGCACATAAAAATCCAACTGGCTTCTATACATTTTTTTTTTTGGGTGGTACATGGGAAGCCCTCGGTAGCGGTGCGGATAATTCATATCCTTAGCATTGGTGTTCAAGAATAGAAGAAGGTCTAGTGGAAATTGCTCCTTCTAGATATTAGGCTAGGAGTTCAAAGCTACTTCGTTTGGAAGGTAGTTTGTTGTCTGATTTTCTTTTCTAAATGTATACAATTATGAGAAGAATGGAGGACGTAATTAATTTTGAGGATGAAGGGATGCAAGCAATTTGATCTCCCCTTTGGCTAAGAAATGATGGTAATCGGATCTCCATTCCAACAAGCATGATCATCCATTCAAACTTCATATACTTTTATGAAAAGTGATGTCTATATACTTACATTGTCTGCATGCTTCAAAACGAATAAGATAAAATATTAGAGAAATATAATTTATTTGAGAATCAATGGTTGTGGAAGCTATATGAAGAATGAGAGAAATGGGTTTTGGTTTATGGTTATAAGTTTTTTTGTGCTGATATGCAAACTACACAACAAAGTGGACCAATTAATGCAACAATCAAAAGATACATGCCTCCAAAACAAAGATTGTTAGATTTTTTTGGTCTCTATGAAAGACTTATTGAAGATCAACATCGCATGCAACTAATTTGAAATTTTCATACTAGTCAAGGTGTCTCTAAAATTCAGTTTTCAGATATGTTGAAGCAAGCTGCTTCCAAATATACCCCTTGAAGTGTACAAAATGTTTCAAGAAGAGTGGGGACTATTTATTACTTGTATTTTACATGATTGTGATAAGGATGGGACATTGCATTAATATACTATTACAAGGGGAGGGAAAAAATTAAAAAAGGAGCATCATGTTAGCTATAATGGATTAAATGACACTATCACTTGTAGATGCAAAAAGTTTGAATTCATTAACATTCAAAATGTTGTCCTGTTATAAAAGTTGTGGATCATATGAATATTAAAGAGCTCCCTCAAAATTAGTACTTGAAGAAATGGCCAAAGGATGCTAAGATTGGTGTGGTAACGTTTGATCAAGATCTAAGTCAAATAGATCCTAATGTATGTGTAGCCAAACATTATTGTTCATTAATGAACACATGCAACTTCATTCTTTCTAAAGCTTCATAGAATAAGGATGCATATGAATACTTTCAGGAGCTAGGGAAGACTTTGATTAACAAGGTGAAATCATTCATGCAACAAGGAGACAGTAAAGATCATCCTATTACTATTCTAATGAGTTTCGATTTTCAGTCCTAAAAATTAGTGGATGCATTCCCACTTCAATTTCAAACCAAGTTTCATGTAAAACTAGTGCTATTCAAAGTATATCTAAAAAGGTAAAAGGCATATGCAAGAGAGATGGGGGTAAAGGCACTCATAGGATCTAAAGTGCACTAAAGATCAAGAAACATAGAACATCTAAGGTTTGCAATTGCAATTAAATTATATAATTTTTAATATTAATATTTGTATATCATACTATGTGGTTAAGTTGTAATCATTTTTTACAATCAATATTAAAGTGCACCAAGAGTTGCTTGTGACAATCTCTTGCCTAATTTACCATCTTATGAAGACTCCATTAGGTACCCTTGCTTGCAAGATGCTGCAACATATCCTTTTGCATAGGTACATGATATTTGGTGTTATTTTTTTGAATTGCTATGCACTATTTTTTGAATAAAATTTTGATGCAGTTATAATAATTATTAATATTTATGATCATATAGGGTCTTGTGCTTATGGATCTACAATAGAGCTTCTAGATGCCATGGATAATTCAAGATCTCTTCACCAAAAATCACAAGATGTATTTTCTACTAAACGGGTATGTTTCTAGAAATTATATGCCCTAAAGTTCTTTTGTTGACCTCTGTACCATTCTCCACCTTAACGGGACCGCCTTGGTTGTAAATGATATGGGGTGCAAGAGTTTTGTATTTTAATTTTTTGTGCCTTCTTAGTGATGATCTCTTTTTAGGTGATGTAGGGTCTGAATTTTCAATGGGTGCAAGCCTCATTGCCTCAAAGGCTAGAAAACTTTCGATTAAAACATCGTAATCCTGATTAGCCATATAGTGCGGATGCAGACATATGAAAATTCGAGTTTGATCTAAGTTTGATCTAACTCGATCTTGGAGCAATGCCCTAAATGGGACTTGATTTGGGTTTGATCTTAGTTTGATCTAATCTAATCTAAGAGCAACGCTCGAGATTAAACTTGACTTGAGTTTGATCCTATTATATACTTACATATCATAGGGTAAATGGGCATGATTGTACATGGATTATGATTGTATATGGTGTGTTAACATTGTATGCATGATACATGTATTAAACTAGTAAAATCGAGACCCATACGACAAGATGGTTGGGTAAGAATCCCCATTCGATGACTTGATTTTGCATGGCTTGGGTCATTTTTATTTATTATGTATGGAATGTGAAAAATGGATTACACCTCGATGTGGTATATGCATGGAGGGTGCATTTATTAATTACACAATAATTAGAATCTGTTTAACTAGATTATTGGGTAAGAAAAGGTTGGACTAGTCATGTTAATATGGATTGTTAGACATGAGTTAGAGCATGATATTAAGGATTGCTAGATATAGGTCAGAGCATGATATTATAGACTACTAGTTACAGGATGGAATAAGACACTATATTTTGCTAGTCATAAGCTAAAGTATAACATTATTAATCACTTCATCGCAAACCAAAATGTGATACTATTAATTACACCATTGCAGGCAAGAAATATGATGCTATTGATTACTCCATTATAGTTGGAAAATGACCATTATTGATTGCTCTATCATGGATAGGAAACATGATAATATGGTCTCATCATGGATAGGAAACATGACTATAGCTAGTCTAAAATTGAAAAAATGTCTTAATGTTATTTATATACACCTTTGGATGTTGAACTTGGCACTGCTAACCTGATCAAAATAGTTTGTTATTCGAAATCATTGTTACTTAGAAGAGTTATTTTGATGATGCGTATTGGTGTATCAAATTAGTTAAGAAATAATTGATATAAAGATCATGTGAATAATGGTTATTTGATGGTGTGTTTATAAATCTAATCTTTAAATATAAATATATATTTTTATTATTTTGGATATGGATTTTATGATTATTATACATTTATGATTATTTATATAGTCATATTTATTGCTGACTATTTATGATTATTTATGCATGTGCATATGTAGGATATTATTATAAAGCTATTAGCTCATGCCATATTTTACTTATTTTTCAAATTCATAAGACATTTAGTATTAAACTATAATTGGAATTTGAGTGAGAAATAAAATAATTAGAGCATTTCTAATGCTTAACAATAAATGAATTTGTAATTGAATAATTTTTATTATTGATATTAAGGGAACTAATTGGTTTAGAATTAGTAATCATATATTATATTATTGATAATTTAGTTAATTATGTGAATTTTACACTCCTTAGGGTCATATTTTAGGAGATATGCAACCACATTACCAAGTGATGGGTTCAGGAAATGATAGCTATTAAAATAGAAATCACATCTCTTAGTGACAAATTAGGATAGTAGCATAGATGAGGAGGGTTTTAGGGCTAAAGAATTTCACTTTTCTAAAGGCAAATGGACATCACCATCATCTGGGTTCAAACATATTTGATCTATAGTGAGGGAGTCATTTTGACATCTGGTATTCGATAAGGCCCTAGGTTCAAATAGATTTCGTCCAAAGTTATTGGCAAATCATCTTTGACACTAAGTCGATGCCATGAATTTGGAAAGCAACCTTCATCACATTACAGGCCCATAAGTCTATAGAACACATTTATAAAATTATCTCTAAACTACTAGTAAATAAATTGACATGGTAATTAGTAAAGGAGCTAGCTATTTAAAGCCCAATTAACAATAACATCCTTTTAGGCTAGGAAACTACACATTTACCTCAAATAGCTCTCCTATTGTAGCAACTAGTTAATGATACATGGATTCATTTGGTGGTTGGTTACATCAGGGATTCCTCTTTCTTTGTTCCAATGAATGAAAATGTTGTTATTTGGATTTTGGACCCACACCCATAATCGACCCACACGGGCAAATAGCTATTGATGGCTTAATTATGTCTACCTACTCTCCTACATAGGGAGTTATTTGGATAACTTCTTGTAGCAAAATAGTGTAGCACATAAAAAAAACTTCACATACTTTTTTCTAAAAACTCTCCCCATTCTCTCTCTCTTAACATTCTCTTTAGGTTTACCATCATTGTTGTCCATGAATTTGTGAAGTGAGATCTTAAAAAGGAACTCTAGTAGCCACTCCTTCAGCATTGGACTCAATTGGAGCATGTGCAAACGCAAGGAAACTAAGTAGAGTTACTGGTTCAATTTTAACACCGACAAGCTCATAACAACTGGTGAAGATCCGAGATTCTCAAAGAGGTATACCAAACTCAGTAGAGTTGCTGGTTCGGATTTAGCATCGACAAGCTCATAACAATCGATGAAGATCCAAGATGCTCAAAGAGGTATACCAAATACGTATTGTTTGTTGCATGTCAATATTTGATAGTAGAAACTCCAACTGAATAATTTGTTTCTTCACTGAGTTTAAGGCAAGGGTGTCATTTTTATCTTTAGCTATTTATCCTAGAGTTAATGTGCTATCCAAAAGATTGATATGCAATTCTTCAGCTATAGAAGCTATCCCTCTTTCACAGTCCATAGTGTGAAATATCAAGCTTGCACATGCTTGGGTAGGTCCTTAGTATGTGCTTGCAAATTTTCATGACACTAGGATCTGAACAAAAGGGCATTCCACTATTGTCATTGCTTGGATCTATTTATGCTCAATAGGTCCTCCACTTCCTTGCATTATACCACAAATAGATTCATCTAATGAACCTTC
Source organism: Metroxylon sagu (assembly GCA_017589505.3). Classification (NCBI taxonomy): domain Eukaryota; kingdom Viridiplantae; phylum Streptophyta; class Magnoliopsida; order Arecales; family Arecaceae; genus Metroxylon; species Metroxylon sagu. Next base: position 1,628,868 of record JACVBY030000589.1, on the reverse strand, counting down.
TAGTGTGACAAGTCATACACTACCAAATAGTTAACCAACGATTCTAGGATTTTGAAAACAATGATATGGATGTGTCCCTTGTAACCTAAGAAATTGCTTAGTTAATTACTAGGGTGATTTTCCTTAACGATAGAATCATCAATAATAGGATTATCAGTGATCCAACATCATCCTAATTTGGTATGAGACATTTCAATAATCAAAGATTATCAATGATTATATAATAACTCAAAATAGTTGCATATCAGATAAGAAAGTTTGAAGAGCTTATAATTTAAATTCATCTACTACCAATTAACTTGCACCCAAGTTTTTAAGGCCATATGGATCCGATTTATTAGTGGGTTAATTAGATCAATATGTGAACTTGGGATGCTACAAATGATATCAAAGCCGACTCGGGTATATGGAAGTTGATAGGCATGAGGAAAGGACTATTCATGGGATCGTGGTAAAGTATTCTTAGAGCCACCCCTATAGCAACAACGGCCCCACTCAAGGCATAGAATAAGGGCATCATCTAATTAAGGGACATCATCTATTTAAAGGGGAGAGATTGTAATATTCCAATGCATGAATTGTCCCACATCAGATGGGAAAAGAATGGTTCAACTACTACCAATTAACTTGTATGCAAGTTTTTAAGGCCACGTGATTTTGACTCGCTAATAGGTTAATTGGGCTACCAGGTGAGTTTGGAGTGTTATAAATAATATCAAAGCTGACCCAAGGGTATGCAAGTTGATAGATAGAAGGAAAAAGCTACTCATAGAACGATGGCATAGACCCACTATGTTGTAGAGCCACCCTTGCAGCACCAACGATCCAGCTCAAAGTAAATTCTGACTAGTTTATGGTATACAACAAGAACATCGCTTAATAAGGAGAAGATTGTAATATCCTAAAAATTATCCCACATCGGATAGGTAAGAAAAGTTTGAAGAACTTATAACTCAAGTTTACCTGCTACCACTTAATTTGCACTTGAGTTTTTAAGGCCACGTAATTTCAACCTACTAACAACTTAATTGGGTTAGTGGGCTTGGGGCATTACAAATTACAAATCACTGCATTTGATATATCATGGGAATAGAAGATCACCATGTATGCTATATCAATAATACCCTTAAAAATTTATTTACAGAATATATTATATATTATATAATAATAATCTTATTATATTATATAATATAATTTATATGTAATATGTTATATACAAAATATATATTATAATATTATACTATAATAATTAATATTATAATATAATATATATTATATGATGATATAATGTTCTATTCTTATTATATATAATAAATATAAATAATAATATGATATAGTAACATTATTAATAATTATATATATTATATTATTACAATAATTACTTATAAATATTATAATAATATATATATAATATATATATATGTAATAATATTATATTATTATAATAAAGTGTAGAGATCGATAAATATAGGGCAAATTGTCTACAAATTTTGACTTACATTGTTATTACCATGATGATCCAACATTCTCAACATCTTAGGCAAGATTAAGTTCATCCTTTTATATAGTGATCTTAATCTCTTAATAATCATAGATTACTGGCATAATGAGTATTCCAAACTATCCCAAAATCACTAGTGATATTTTAGCCATCTAAGGGATTGTTTGTTATAAGATGATCTTTGTAATATCACTAGTGACCTTAAGATGGTAATAAGATCATTCCATTTGGTATCCCTACTTTGACGGTGATTTTGATCATCATGGAATTAGGATCATTATCAAAGGGGTAATCCTAATATCACTTTAAGGAGTCAAAATGTTGGATCACTGTGGCGATCATGATCTGCATCAAAAAAAGAGACAACTTTGACTATTATATTATAATAATATAATATTGCTTATTATAATGTATAATATATTATCATTAATATTATTTTAATATTATTATATTAATAATATTAAATTATAATATTTATAATTAAGATAATATATTATAATATTAATGATTATTATAGGATAGTATTATATAATATATATTGATAGTATTATTAATTTTATATTATAATATATAATATATATACATAGTGTATTATAATAATATATATTATATAATATATTTATATAATATAATAAAAATATTATTATAATATATAATATTATAATATATTATATAAATAGTTTGTAAGAGTATTATTGGTATTGTATGCATGGTGAACATATATTCCTAACATACCAAACATAATAATCTGCAATCACCGATGATCCTTGATTATTGAAATATCTCATACCAAATAAAATGGTATTGAATCACCGGTGATCTTATCATCAAGAAAAATTACCATAATGATTAACTAATTTGCCCCTAAAGGAAATGTCGTACAACACAGGCCCATGGGATAATATAGGGTGTTTTAGGCCATTATTACATCAGGCTTATTAAGAAATCTTACACATCAAATGGATTCACTCATCTTTACAAGTTAGGATATAGTATAGGTTCAAGGTCTACATAGGATTAAATGGATGAGTGGAATCCAAAAAAAAATTTGGATATTGTTAGATGAAATGCAGCTTGTATGCATCTCTACCTACAAGAATAACAATAAACAAAAGTCTAACAATTAACATGAATGTTGCTATCAATCCCTACTCCATTCTCTACCAAAGGCTCATTTGGCATGCAGGAATGGTAGACTATAATTGGATTTGGAATCATACTTAATTTCAATTATATGCGGTTTGTGGGAAGTTTGATTCCACTTCAGATTTTATATGAAATCTAAATCATAAATTTGGAAGGATTTGAAATCTGAACCTCTATTCAAGACCATAAATCCATTCTAATTATTCCAAAAAAAAATCAAAATAGCCTTAAATTACAGCCCAACACCTCCCCTCTCCTCCCTCCTACTCCCCTCTTCTAACCTGACGCCCCTCCCTCTTGAAGCCTCCCAAGCTCATCAGTTATGCTATATCATCTAATAACATACTTGTTATATAAATATTATCCTACATTTTTTTTCCTTGTCATCATAAGTTACATTTCTCATTTGATGAGCATCTGTCGCTATGTAAAATTTTGACAAGAATGACATGTTGATAACCTTTTCTTCACCGATGACGGCATTTCTATAGCCGCTAGGAATTAGTCGAATCATCAAGACAAAAGAGTCCCATATAGGCCTCTGATTCATTTCGAAAGCAACAACCAAAGCATCCATAGAGTGTCTCATGGAGGTTTAACCAGGGCATAACCAGACTTCAACGACAGTATAAACAATGTCGCACGTAGCGTGAAAGCAAGAGCAGTGATAATGTATCAAGACGATATCACAAAAGAAGATAACGGATCCAGGCAAAAGATGACACCGGAATTCGGCTGGATATATTCCTTCTAGGTTAATAGCCAATGTTTTATGATGAAGTGTGGAATCCGGTGACACGTACTCGCTTTCAAGCAGCAAAGTTCGGTGCTGCACGCTCGTCCATAGGAATTCCCTCTTAATATTCAAATAATTGAAAGGCATTGTTGTACAAGGTCAAGGTGGGCCTCATGGAATAGACTTGGTTTTAGTTTTCATAAATGACCATATAATCCAAGCTCAAATATTCGGGACAGATGGTGGTGACGATGTTCACCATCCTCACCAAACCTTTGCATGGACATTTTCCCTGCATCCAGTTCACGACCACGCTGTTATGCCTCTCTGGCCTGAAACCACTTACCTACTCCAAGAAGAATAGAGTGATACACAAGATACCAACCATTGAGCTGCGTTTCTATTTCTTCTCCATATTCACACCTAACTTGATTCATCGCACTATGCAAGTAGTTGACTTAGAAGGATATGGCATTCTCCAAGATACACTACTTTTGTATGGCACTTTGACAAGAGGGAATCCGTGCGATTCAATTGGAGTTCAACCTAATGTAGATGAGGGGCCATTGGTAGGGATCGACCGTGTCTGTCAAATTAGAATCAATTTGATAACATGGTTTGAGCTGCTTTAGCTTTTCCGGCTGACAACAGCCCTAGCCATCCATTTTTGGATACAAGACGTCTTCATTTCTAGAGTTAGTGATCACTTTCTACTTCTTATTTCATGTAAGAGGTGTCTTTTTTTCCACCTTTCTCAATGGTACCACATGTCTGCTTCTCAAGGGTGGGACACGTCATGTAGAATTTTGTTCATCTCTAAAAAAAAAAAAAAAAAAATAAGAATTTGAATTTTGATCACGTTTTGAAAATATATTTGATTTGCTTGTCAAATTTTACTTAAATTTTCTCATTATATAGCTAATTGGTATGGCATTAGAAAAGTTTTGGAAGTGACAATTGAAATAGTCTATTCTATTAAATATTTTCATTTATTTGATTTCTTTTCCTTTTATCTACAATACTTATTTATTTTATAACCTACTACTTAGTGATCCTTCATTTTCTACTTCAATAAATTAGGTGGTTAAAAGAGAATTAGCTCCCTTTAGCCTCCATTTACATCACAATATATATATATATATATATATATATATGTATGTATATGTATATATATCAATTTTGGGTTGGTTGATGAAAACTAGCTAGATTAAAAATATAAATATAAATATAAATAATATTACAAAAATTTATTTGTAAAATAAAATTAGTAGCGTACAATAAATTGCAAGTTAGCACTAAAAAAAAAGAAAAATAATTTTTAAATTAAAAATAAATAAATAAATAAAACACCTGCCCAACCTGAGTAGAAGTTTAATTCTTGGCCCCACCGCGATAAAATCTCTCTCTCCGTCCTTTTGTGGAGGATAATGGCATGGGATGTCATTTTGTGCGCACAAAAAAAGTCTTCACGTCACATGGCATGAGGAAATTTATGTAGCCTGTATGAATTGTTGCCCTAACTTTCTTTGTACACTTTTTTCTTATTTCTTTTGTTTGATCCACTAGTCTTGCCAGCTCACTCCATCCACATTCCATTCCCAAACCCCCGCCCATAACTTGGCCAGCTTAGTTTTTAGCCGAGTCTAAATTTGTTATCTCGCATGAGAAGGCTAAATCTGAGCTAGCATTTTGAAAGCGGGTTCAATTAGGTCACCGGGTCAAGTTTTGTTGCCATCGCTACTCGCTTCGAAACGAAATATTGCTTTAACTTCACTTACTCCCCAAGATACGAACAAATTACCAACACATTTTCGTGATTTCGTCCCTCTTCTTATTTCCACGAGAGAGGGAGGAGGGAGGGTTTTTTCTTTTTTTTAATAAAAAAAGGGGCCTTCTCCCCTTTGGCCAGCCTACGGGGCAGATGCTACCGCGAGCGCATGAGGTCAAGCAAGCAACTATGGTTGAAATTTTAAGCTATTGCTTATTTCAATTAACAAACCTTAAACTAATAGGAAAAAGAATGGTACACTCCACCTTTCTCACTCTATAAATACACACGCCCTGCAACAACACAGCCCATCACAAACACCTACCGGACTCTCTAAATTTTAAGCACTGAATCCAGTCAGGTTCCTTGGTTTCAATTGCACCATCCATGGCCTCGAAGACCTCTGCTTTTGCTCTCTTCCTCATCTTTAACTTACTCTTCTTCACCTTTGCCGGTGCCTGTAGCTACTGTCCCCCGAAATCCCCTGACCCAAGCACCACCCCACCCAGCCCAAAACCAAGCCACACCGAATCTACCCCTACCCCACCCAACCCAAGCCTTAGCCCCAGCCCCTGCCCCAGCCCCAGCCCAACCCCATCCACCCCCACCCCATCGACCCCTACTCCACCCAGCCCATCCACCCCAACCCCACCGAGCCCCACCCCATCGACCCCCAGCCCACCCAGCCCAATCCCATCCACCCCCACGCCACCAAGCCCCACCCCATCGATCCCCACCCCACCCATCTCACCCACCCCAAGCCCAAGCTCTGGCAAGTGCCCAATAGACGCCCTTAAGCTTGGCGTGTGCGCCAACGTCCTCGGTGGCCTCCTCAACGTCACGGTCGGCACGCCGCCGAAGGAGCCATGCTGCTCTTTGTTATCAGGCCTCGTCGACCTCGAGGTCGCCGTTTGCCTCTGCACGGCCATCAAGGCTAACATCCTTGGCATAAACCTCAACCTGCCAATCAATCTTAGCCTTCTTGTTAACTACTGTGGCAACAAGGTGCCTCCTGGCTTCCAATGCGCTTAGGCCTCCTATTTTCCTTCAATGTTATGCTTGCTTTCTCTTTTTTCACGTCTATGTGGTTGTGTTGTCATCTAACGAATTATTCCCGCGTTACGTGCGATTGCTCGTGTGTAATAAAATAAGACTGATGGAGGCTTTTTCTATGCGCTCAAGTTCGACTTCTATCTAATCAACTTTGAGTTGTATCTTTCATGCCTGCAATGTGGATTTGAGTAGTGCATGGATTTTCAATACTTGTGTTATTATAAAATAAAACGTCAAAATGGAAGTCCTTGCTAATTTTTAATGATGGGCATAACGTTGGCAGGATGGATAACGTTTAGTTATGCATTGTAAAAGCAATTAGGTGAAAGAATGTTCATGTCAGGGATTCACATTGTTCATCTTGATTCTAATATACAACATATTTACACCGTGGTGAATAATATGCATTGAATAGCTTATAATATGCAATATATTTACACCAGGGTGAATAATCGCTTGAATTGCTTATAATAGCTTATTCAAGAAATAGCGAACAGGTTGACACACAAGTGAAGGCCTATGAAGTAGTTCAAAATTATATGTTTTGATACCACAATGGAAAAAGGTTAGGTGAACTTCAATCAGATATCGATAGTGAAGTCAATGAGAAATCAGAGGAAGATGAGAGTGATGATGAGATGCATAAAATTATAAGGGATTTATATCCTAATGTTGGTGATATGGATAGACACTATCCTGATATTGGGTCCTCTAGCCATAATGTACTTAAAGAACCAAATGATGAAGCTCAAAAATTCTATAGGTTATTAAAGGACTCTAAGAAACCACTATACAAAGGTTCGAGGTGCTCAAAAATGTTAGCATTAGTGAGACTACTTTGTATGAAAAGCTTAGGTCGGTGGAGTAATGAGCCATTTACTATATTGCTGAAATTCTTAAAAAAAGAACTATCACCCAAAGAATCAACATTGCCTATAAGGTACTTTGGGATCTTGGCCTCTCCTACAAAAAAATTGATGCATGTGTAAATAATTACATTTTATGCTAGAAGGATGGTGAAGAATCTAATCTCTGTAGAGTATGTGGTATTTCTACATGAAAGGATGATAAGAGAAATGGGGAAGCCATGGTCAAAACAAATGGTAAGAGAATACCAACAAAGGCACTCCGCTGCTTCTTATTAAAACTAAGGCTTCAGAGGTTATTTATGTTTACAAAGCCAGCTTCTTTTATGAGATGGTATTATGACAAAAAAATAGGCAATAGAGTAATGAGGCATCTTGCTGATTCAAGGGCATAAAAACATTTTAATGAAGTTCATAAAACTTTTGCATTAGAGCCCCGCAATGCTAGACTTGATCTTGCTAGTGATGGTTTCTAACCTTTTGAAAATTCAAAAACTCCATATAGCATATAGCCAGTACTACTTATTCCATATAATTTACCACCTTAGATGTGCACGAAGCAATCCAATTTCATTTTATCAAACGTCATTTTAGGTCTGGAGGGTCCTAAAGATGCAATTGATACCTATCTTCAACTTCTAGTACAAGAATTAAAGGAGTTGTGGGATTTAGGTGTTGAAACATTTGATGCTTTAGTGCATCAAAACTTCAAGTTGCATGCAGCTTTATTATGGACCATCAACGATTTTCATGCATAAGGGATTTTGTCTGGATGGAGTACTAAAGGAAAATTAGCGTATCCTTGTTGCAAAAAGAGCACTTTTTCTACCAGGTTGGCCAATGGTGATAAACAGTGTTATATGGGGCATCATTGATTTCTTCCTCTTAATCACAAATAGCGAACTAATAAAGATTTATTTGATGGCACTAGGGAATGGGGTTTACCACCAAAGCCATTATCTAAGGATAATATTCTTAATCAAGTGAAAGACCTTGAAGGAGTCACCTTAACCAAGGCTACTCACAAGAAAGTAAAAATATCACATGATAGTTAAGAAGACAATTGGAGCAAGAAGAGCATTTTTTTTTCAGCTTCCATATTGCGGCATAATTTGGATGTGATGTACATTGAAAAGAATATATGTGATAATATCCTTGGAACCATCATGAACATTAGGAAAGACCAAGGACACAATTAAAACTCGTCTCAACTTGAAAGTGATGAACATAAGGCTAGAATTACACCCAATACAAAATGGAGATAAAATTGTATTGTCATTTACATCTTATATGTTATCTCCACAAGAGGTGTATATATTCTGCCTATCTTTAAAGCAACTCAAAGTTTCCATTAGGTTTTCATCCAATATTTTTCGTTCTATCAACCTTAGAGCATAAAATTTTGAGCCTAAAGAGTCATGATTGCTAGGTTCTTCTACAATGCCTACTTCCTGTTGCAATACATGGTCTTCTTCCCAAAACAATTTGTAAACCACTCATTGAGTTATTTTGTTTTTAGTGTATTAGGTTTCAAAACATTAAGGGTGGATGAATTGAAGCAACTTGAATGCCAAATTCCAATAACCCCTTCACAAGCTAGAGAAGATCTTTCCTCCTTCCTTTTTTGATATCATTTTGCATCTACCCATTCATCTAGCCAATGAGGCCAAGATTGGCGGACGTATCTAATATCGATGGGTGTATTTTATAGAGCATTTATATATATTAAAGTCTTGCATTCGCAATAAGGCTAGGGTAGAAGGTTTGATTGTAGAGAGTTATATTGCAAATGAGTGTTTGACAATTTGTTCAAGGTACTTACATGGCATTGAGAATAAATTTAATTAGCTTGAACGATACCAGTGCTAGTGAAACTATTAGAGGTTTACCTATTTTCTCTCAAGTTGGATGACCATTACGGGTTGCTTTCACATATGATCTTGACATGAATGAATTGAAGCAAGTTTATATTTATATTTTAAAGAACTGCAATGAAGTTCAACCATTTCTCAAGTATAGCATCTGCCTTACTCCTTTTCCTTTTACCTTACTAAAATTATTTAAACCTTATTTACCATATTATGCAGAGACTTTTCTTAAACCCATGCAAGAGGTACACTACAAATGTCAAATGAGGAATGGAATAGAAAGTTCATTAGGTGGTTTAGGACCAAAGTAAGTGCACTTTGTGATTTGAATTTTTTTACAATAGATATTTAGCATATTTTCATGTCTGTTTATTTTACTTATTCTAACTTAAACTATTACAAGTTTCGTAACTATATAAGCAAAGGAAGGATGACATCATATGAGACTTGCACACATTATCATGTGGTCCAACCCAATATGTGACATGCTTTAATAGTTATATTATCAATAGGCATAGGTTTCATATAGAAGATCATAGCAAAAGTTTAAGGAAATAAAATAGTGGGGTGGTTGTAGTTGGCGAGATTGGCATTGAATTCGAAAGTATAGATTACTATGGGATATTGACCAAGATTATTGAGTTGTAGTATCTTAGAGGAAGGCGAGAAGTGTTGTTTCATTATAATTGGGGGGATGTTTATGACAAAGAGAAATGAGTCAAAATAGATGAATATGGTTTTGTTAGTATTAATCATCAATGATTTTTGAAAACAAATCAGCCCTTTACAAATCAGCCCTTTACATTAGCCAATCAAGCTTCACAAGTATTTTATGCTATTGAAATTATCAATAAGGGTTGATATGCTGTGCTAAAGATACAAACCCATGACTCATTTGATATGCCTCAAGAGTTGGATGATGATCCTAAGGATCTAGAGCAAGAAAGTGAAGCATATCAATAGGGTGAATCATTAAATCCTAAATTTGTTGCAACTAATTCATTACATAATGACAACTAAATTAATTGGCAAAGGACAGATATAGAGCCAACGATGGTTGACGTGACTTCAACACAAGAAAATAGAAAATGAAGATCGTAAGAACATATTAATGATGGCATAATAACTTTGTATGACAATATAAGAGACATGATAAGTTTGTATGATAGTATAATATGACTCTTGTACTTTCTTGATTTTGTGCTTTAAGCAAGTGATATTTTTTATTTAAGTATCTCCCTTTACTACTAGGATCTGCCTTAGAACAAATTTGAAGAACACAAGACAATTAATATTACAATTTTTTTACTTTATTTCTTTATTTGTCTCCATCATATTATTTTTCACTTTGTCATATGTAATAGGAAAGATGCAATCAAACAGATTGGAAAAAAAGAAGGTTTCCACTTTTAGTTTTTGAAAGCATCCATCAGTACTATCAATGATACGACATCGAATACAAGTGCTCCAAATTTAGAATCCAATGAGACTCCCTTATCTCAAGAGTTCAAGACCATGACAGCCTCATACTTGCCCTCGTACCATAAATCAAGAAAAAATGGTGTAGGTTTTTGCATTTGTCTTTTTTATCCTTTACATATTCACTTTCATTCAATCTATTTTTGTATGCATTATTATATCTAATTTGTGTTATTTGTATAGAATTTAACTCAGCCCAAAGAAAGAGAAAAGGGCATGGTCAGAATAACTGTAAGGATGTTGCAGGGCTAAAAAGTGAAGAGATGCTTCAAGTGATATTCTATAATAATCATGCCACGAGAAAGAATAGGAATGTATTTACAAGGCATTTGGGTAGAATTGTACATGACTACAATATTTGTCCACTATATGTCCATTCATGGAGGAAAATTGGTGAACAAGAGGAACAACATATAGGTAGCAATTATGGTGAGCATTGCATTTAGTAGATTGATATATGATTTAAATTAAGCTTCTAATTACTTTCTATACTCACTTCATTTATTCAAATTTTTGTTAAGGAATTAAGACAAATGATGTTAAGGAACCAAAACAATATATATTTTCTTTTAAGGCCATTAGCATTCTAGATGCATATTTCTTTGGCATTATGATCTTTATACTTCAGAAATAAGATTACATATCAAAACAAAATTAGTCAAAAATGATGAAGCTTTAAATTTATTATAGGATAAATTTACAAATGATCGCATGAAGGTTTATTACGATGAAACTCTCAAGCATATGAAAGAGTTATGGAATAATTGGAGGGCAGACTTGTATAGAAAATTTGTAAAGCCTTGCAAGACTTTACAAGAGGCTTTAAGAAATGTGCCAAAAGGGGTCGATTGAGGGGATTGGGAGTGGCTAGTTGAGCATTTCTTAAGTGAAAAGTATCATGTAAATTTTGAGCATTTCTTAATCATTGGTTTTGAAAAATTGATTATGAGAAAATGATCTTTAAAGTTTATTTACCATGTTGATATAGGCAGTAAGCAAATGAAATGCTAAAAATAGAGCTAATGCGTTGTTATCTTCCCTGTACTAGTAGCATGCCTGCTAGAAAGGTTATATATAAGCTGGTAAGTAAGAGTAAGTTTTGAATTTTTTAGGTCTTACCATTTAATGACATCTTTGATAAATTTATGTTATTGTAAAGGGAGGCAAAGACGGTCATCCACTAGATATGGCAATGATCTTTTATGAGACTCACAGGAAGTGTGACAAATTAATTAAACTTAAAACAGCTGAGAAATATGTATATTTCAATGATCCTAACATGCATTATATTTATTTCTAAGTCTTTTTATATTATTACCATTAATTTTGTTATATCTTGTAGAATGAAATCCTTGAGGTCATGCAAGTAGAGCCTAATCTATCAACATAGAAATAATTGAAAGATGCTTCGAACCACAAAATCATGATCATGTCATTGGCTATGGAAGTGGGATAAAGCCGAAAGACTTAAAAGGACCGCATCCTTCTAGGGTAGAGCTGGAGGCTAGACTTTATGAAACTCAACAAGAAAACCAATCCTTAAAGAAGTGTGTAGATGTAATAGAAACTAAAATACAGACTATCAAGGATATAGTCATGTACTAACAATCCAGCATAGCACCTTCATCTCCTTCACTTGGAGGGCAACAAGAATAATTGGTAATCAAATTTCATCATTTCCTTCAATTACCTATTTCTTACTTCTTTTCATTAGGAATATATATTTGTTTACATGAGAGTTGGGATTTCTAGATGTTTAAGAAACATTTTTTGGTATATTTCTTGATTGTCTTTGTTGAAATACAATTGCTATTTGGAAAGTTGAAAATCTGGGTTCTTGATTTAAGTCATTCTAGGCAAACCACTTAAGTGGCAATTCGAACTCACAATCATGATTTCTAATGAAATTTTGCTCCCATGGTGAACATTAAAATTACGCTAATCACATGCATTACCTCTTGTTGGTTAATGTATTCTCTTTTCTTTTTGTCTGTTTGGAAGGTATGTGGCCCAGCTTTTTAAATTTTATGATATCTATTTAAATGTATTTAGATTGAGATAATAAATTTTGAGGGGAGATTTTACCAATAAAATTTATGAATTTTGCCAATACTTTTTATATTCTTATATGGGCTTTCTCTTTTTATCGATTACTGAAGGTGAAGACATCGAGTAAAAAAGATTCTCGACTCTACCATTCATTTTGTTGAATATACTAGACTCTTATTTTGGATTCAATAATTACTGATTTATGTGAATATTAGACTCTTTAATTTAATTATTTGTTAGTCTATATAAAACTTTTATTATTTGTTAGGCTATATAAAACTTTTATTATTCGTTAAGCTATACAAAACTTAGGATTAGAGCTAGGATAAAAAAATTAGATTTTGAAATTCAAAAAGTAAAAAAATTAGTGTTCAGTCATTTAACACTAGTAGGGAGGTTGATTTTCAAATTTTGTTTTATCGGTTATGATTTTAAATATAGGGTGTGCTAGGTATATCCACAAACTAAGACAACATATCAAGTTAGTCTTCACTATTGATAGAGATAAGAGTTTTCATTGCATGGTTGTTTATATAAAAGTACAATCTCCTATTATGTACTTGCATATCACAGGGTAAATAGGCATGATTATGCATGGATTATAATTGTGTATGGTATTTTAATATTGTATGCATGATACTTCTATTAAACTAGTAAAATCGAGATGTATACGATTAGATGGTTGGGTAAGAATCTCCATTCAATGACTTCATTTTGCATGGTTTGGGTCATTTTGATTTATTATGCATGGAATGTGAAAAATAGATTACACCTCGATGTGGTAATCATGGAGGGTGCATTTATTAATCATACAATAATAAGAATCTATTTAACTAGATTATTGGGCAAGAGGAGGTCGGACTAGTCATGTTAATATGGATTGTTAGGCATAAGTTAGAGCATGATATTAAGGATTGCTAGATGTAGGTAAGAGCATGATGTTATATATTCCTAGTTACAGGATGGAATATGATATTGTAGTTTGTTAGTCACAAGCTAAAGTATGACATTATTAATCATTTTATCGCAAACAAAATGCGATACTATTAATTACACCATTGAAGGTGAGAAAATATGATGCTATTGATTACTCCATTATAGTTGGAAAACGACCATTATTGATTGCTTTGCCATGGATAGGAAACATGATAATATTGTCCCATCATGGATAGAAAACTGACTGTGGCTGGTCTAAAGTTGAAAAAATTTCTTAATGTTATTTATATACACCTATGGATGTTGAACTTGGCACTACTAGCCTAATAATTCAAAATCATTGTTAATTAGAATAGTTAGTTTGATGGTCCATGTTGGTGTATCAAATTAGTTGAGTAATAATTGATATAAAGATCATTTGAATAATGGTTATTTGATGGTGTGTTATAAATCTAATATTTAAATATAAATATATATTTTTGTCATTTTGGATATGCATTTCATGATTATTATATATTTATAATTATTTATGTAGTCATAGTTATTACTGAATATTTATAATTCTTTATGCATGTGTTTATGTGGGTAGTTTAGTATAAATCTATTAGCTTGTGCCATATTTTACTTATTTTTTAAAGTTACAAGACATTTAGTATTCACTTATGGTGATTTTTCTTGGTGATAAGATCACTTGTAATCCAACATTATCTCGTTTGGTATGAGATATTTCAATAATCAAGGTTCATTGCAGGTCACTATGTTTGATATGCCATGAAGAATGAAAGAGTATTATGTATACAATACCAATAATACTTTTAAAAATAATTTACATAATACTGATATAATATTATATATTATAATAATACTTATATTGTATTATATAATATTATATCAATATTATCCTACATTTTTTTTCCTGTCATGAGTTACGTTGCTCATTTGATGGGCATCTGTCGCTATGTAAAATTTTGACAGGAATAACATGTTGATAACCTTTTCTTCACCGATGACAGCATTTCTATAGCCGCTAGGAATTAGTCGAATGATCAAGACAAAAGAGTCCCATATAGGCCTCTGATTCATTGCGAAAGCAACAACCAAAAAATCCAGAGTGTCTCATGGAGGATTAAAACATGGCATAACCAGACTTTTAACTACAGTATAAACAATGTCACACGTAGTGTGAAAGCAAGAACAGTGATAACGTATCAAGACGATATCTCAAAAGAAGATAATGGATCAAGGCAAAAGATGTCAATAATTTGATGATTAGTAGCCAATCATTTGATGATGAAGTGTGGACTCCCTTGACACATGCTCATTCATTTGATGATTTAATCGTACGAATTCTCATTTTATATTCAAATAAATGAAACGCATTGCTGTTAATTTTTTTCCCACCATCTATTCTGTTCTACAAGGTCAAGGTGGGCCTCATTTAGACCTGGTTTTAGTTTTCATAAATGCAATATTTTCCATATAATCCAATCTCAAATATTCGGGACAGATGGTGGTGATGGTGGTCACCATCCTCACCAAAACTTTGCATGGACATTTTCCATGTATCCAGTTCACGACCTCTCTGGCCTGAAACCACAGACCTACTCCAAGAAGAATAGAGTGATAAACAAGATACCAACCACTGAGCTGCGCTTCTATTTCTTCTCCGTTATCATACCTAACTTGATTCATCGCACTATGCAAGTAGTTGACTTAGAAGGATATGGCATTCTCCAAGACACACTACTCTATATGGTACTTTGACGAGAGGGAATTCGTGCGATTCAATTGGAGTCCAACCTAACGTAGATGTAGGGCCATTGATAGTGATCGACCGTATCAAATTGGAATCAATTTGATAACATGGTTTGAGCTGCTTAGCTTTTCCAGCTGGCAACAGCCCTAGCCATCCATTTTTGGATACAAGACTTCTTCATTTCTAGGGTTAGTGATCACCTTCTACTTAGAACTTCTTATTTCATGTAAGAGGTGCCTTGTTTTCTCACCTTTCTCATTGGTACCACAAGTCCGCTTATTAAGGGTGGGCCTTGTCACGTAGAATTTTGTTCATGTCAAGAAAAAATTAATAATAATAATAATATGAATCTTGATCAAGTTTTGAAAATATACTTGATTTGCTTGTCAAATTTTACTTGAATTATACCATGAGATAGCTAATTGGTATGGTTTTAGAAAAGTTTTAGAAATGACAATTGAAATAGTCTATTCTATTAAATGTTTCCATTTCTTTGATTTCTTTTCCTTTTATGTATAATACTTGTTTATTTTATAACCCACTATTTAGTAATCCTTCATTTTTTACTTCAATAAATTAGATGGCTAAAAGAGAATCAACTTCCTTTAACCTCCATTCATATTGTATATATACATGTATAAGTAGATTTGATTACATTCGAATATACCTAAGTATAGTTTGATTCATCTTTTCCATTCTTAAATCCATACACTTTATGAATTTTAAAAATAAAAAAATAAAAAAGTTTAGTTAGGCCAAGATCCTCTCTCCCATTTTTTGCATACAAAAAACGTCTTCATAGCACATGGCATGAAGAAATTTATCTAGCCAGTGTGAATTGTTGCCCTAACTTTCTTTGTACACTGAACTCGCGTCTCATGGTATCTTCTTTTTAATTTTTTTTTTTTTTTTTTTTTTTTTTTTTTTTTGATCCACTAGTTTGCCATCTCATTCCATCCGCATTTCATTCCCGAATCCCCGTCCATAACTTGGCCAGCTTCGTTTTCAGCCGACTCAAAATTTGTTACCTCATATGAAAAGGCTAAATCTGAGCCAGCATTTTGAAAGCGGGTTCAATTAAGTCACCAGGTCAAGTTTTGCTGCCGTCTCTACTCGCTTCGAAACGTAATATAGCTTTTAAGTTCACTTGCTCCCCGAGATACGAACAAATTACTAACACATTTTCGTGACTTCTTCTCCTCATATTTCCGCGAGAGAGGGAGGAGGGAGGGTTTTTTTTTTCTTAAAAAAAAAAAAGTCTTCTTCCCTTTTGCCAGCCTACAAGACAGATGCTACCGCGACCACATGAGGTCAAGCAAGCAACTGTAGTTGAAATTTTAAACTACTGCTTATTTCAATTAACAAACCTTCTCACTCTATAAACACCTACCAAACTCCACCCTTCTCACTCTATAAATACATACACCCTCCAACGACACAGCCCATCACAAACGCCTGCCAAACTCTCTAAATTGTGAGGCACTGAATCCACTCAGGTTTCTTGGTTTCAATTACACCATCCATGGCCTCCAAGACCTCAGCTTTAGCTCTCTTCCTCATCTTTAACTTGCTCTTCGTCACCTTTGCCAGTGCCTGTAGATCCTGCCCCCCGAAACTTCCTAGCCCGAGCCCAACCCCACCCAGCCCGACCCCACGCACCCCCATCCCCACTCCACCCAATCCCAGCACCAGCCCTAGCCCCTGCGCCAGCCCCACACCGGGCCCCACCACACCGAGCCCTACCGCCCCGGGCCCAACCCCATCCACCCCCCCCCCATCGACCCCCCCCACACCCACCCCAACCCCACCCAGCCCCACCTCACCCACCCCAAGCCCAAGCTCTGGCAAGTGCCCAATAGACGCCCTTAAGCTTGGTGTGTGCGCTAACGCACTCGGTGGCCTCCTCAACGTCACGATCGGCACACCACCGAAGGAGCCATGCTGCTCTTTATTATCAGGCCTCGTCGACCTCGAGGTCGCCGTTTGCCTCTGCACCGCCATCAAGGCTAACATCCTTGGCATAAACCTCAACCTTCCGATCAACCTTAGCCTTCTCGTTAACTACTGTGGCAACGAGGTGCCTCCTGGCTTCCAATGCGCTTAGGCCTCCTATTTTCCTTCTATTGTTTTCTCTTGTTTTACGTCTGTGTGGTTGTGTTGTTATCTAAGGAATTATTCCTGCGTTAGCTGCGATTGCTCGTGTGTAATAAGATTGATGGAGGCTTTTGTATGCGCTCAAGTTCAACTTTTATGTAATCAACTCTGAGTTGTATCTTTCATGCATGTAACGTGGATTTGAGTAGCGCCTTGATTGCTTTCCAATACTTGTGTTATTATATTATAAAGCGTCAAAATGGAAGTCCTTACTAATTTTTAACGATGGGTATAATGCTGGCAGGATGGATAACATTTCGTTATGCATGATAATTATAATTATATGATAGGACGTTGACGATTTACATCAGTCACCATGATTCTATTATAAAACATATTTACACTATGTGAATAATTGCTTGAATAGCTTATAATATGCTTTAACATCGACACCTTTAATTAAATATACCCAAGGAGCATTAAAGCACTCTCATGATAACTTTTGTCCCATGGGATTATACAAAATAATTCAACTGGCTTTTATACCTTTTTAATTTTTTTTATTTTAGTACATGGGAAGCCTTCAACCCTAGCATCAATGTTCAAGAATGAAAGAAATTCCGGTGAAAATTGCTCCTTCTAAATGTTAGACTTAAAGGCCGAAGCTACTTTATTTGCAAGGTAGTTTTATTGTCTAATATCCTTCTATAAATGTACACCATAAGAAGTAGAATCTATAAGAATAGAGGATCTAATAAATTTCGTAGATGAAGAAATGCAAGCAATTTAATCTTCCTTTAATCCAAGAAATGATGGTTGTTGAATCCCCATTGCAACAAGTATGATTATGCATTCAAACTTCGTATACTTTCATGAATGGTGATGCCTATAAACTTATGTTGTCTGCATGCTTCTGCACTCTCATGGTAAAGTTTTTAAAGTATATGGTTTTGTCTAAATATGGATTGGACTCTGCTACAGTTTTTAGAGAGTTAAGCTTGTTTGGGTTGCCTTTTGTCCAGCTACAAGACAAATGTTTGAGACTGTATTACAGCACCAATATTTTGTACTCTTCAAAACTGACTAGACCGTAGAAAAAGCTGATCAATGAAGCCTATTATTTCAAAAAGAGATTTGGGATCAGATCCAGAAAATCATCTTCATTATTCTCTCCAATTTGGAAAGGCATAAATCAACATCTCAAAGGCTTTTTGAATTATACTTCTTTCATAGTGTGAGATTGTGAGATGGTTCAGCTATTAGATTTTGGGAAAATCCATTGATTAGATGCACTTCTTTCAATTCTTTTTTCTCATATTTATTTAGATGCAATATCAAAGCACATGCCCAAGTTTCTTCCTTTTAGAGCCGGGGGTGGGAGAGACGGTCTTTCAAATTATTTAAGCCTTTGTTATGAGCTCAACACTCTCAACTTAGGGAATTAGAGGTAATTCCAGATTCAATAAGACCTTTAAGAAAGGGCAGACTGTCCAATTTGGAAGCCTTCTAGACATGGGTCCTACTTTACGAATACATTCTATAAATTTTTAAATCAAGGTGGGTTATGGTCCTTTTACAAAGTCATTAAAAAAGTGATGGTACCTAAGATCAAAATCTTCACTTAGCTAGCTCTACATAATAGGCTACAAACAGAGGAAAGGTTAGCTAGAAAGGAATGGTCAATTAGCTCTGGATGCCTAATGTGTGATGCTTCCTCAGAGACTCTTCCATCTTCTCTTATCCTATCCTTTCACCTTGAACCCATGGTCTTTGATCTCTAGCCATCTTCAAATCTCTTCAAGATCATGGAATCTTCATCATATGTAGATGGCTCGAAGGAGAAGGTCCATTCTTTTAGCTTGAAGGTTGACTTGAGATCAACTGGCCTTCTTTTATTGGTAGTAGTTACAGAGAGAAGGAAATTCTAGAGTTTTTTCTTCTAAATCTTTCTACTATTTAGCTCTAGCTAGAAAAATTCTGTCCACTTTTGAGTCTTGAGATTATATTACAAGGGAAAGGGCAGCGATAGCCCATGCTACCTTGGAATCTCCACTCAACTCTTTCTCAATCATCCATATTGTACATCCTCCCCAAATTTATTCCCTTATTTGTAGTAAAACAAGAGGTTGTACTCTTTAGAGCATCTTCTTTGATCATTTATGGATGTATGCTATAAGTTGACTCATTTAATTTTTTTTCTATTTTTCACTTTATGCTTTTTTTCATGCTATTTTGTTTATCTTTTTTTCCCTCAAAATCCTAATTTCTATTATTTGTCATAGACCTATCCCCCTGCACACAAACAAATGCAAGAATTTTAAATGTATTAAGTTTTCTATTCTTTCATAACTCTTACACGTCTGAAAGGTGGATATCAATGGCTACATATTTTCATCATCACAGTGAATCAATGCATCATGAAAGACTTTTGTTTTTTTCAATGCAAGTTCGAATTATCTTCAGACTAGTACAGGATAGCCTCACTTTATCTTAAACTAGACAACTGCATCAAAGGCCTAGTATCTTCGAAGATATAATAGAAATGAAGGTGGACAATACACATAGTAGCTACAGATCATTGCAACATAGACAAGCTCTCAGGCTTTGAAGAAAAAGATTAAAAAAAAAAGAGTTAAGGCATTGTTCTCAATAAATTCTGATATTTGGCTTAATTAACCTATTAGCAGATTGGATTTAGATGATTTTAAAAATTTGAGTATAACTTAATTGATAATAGATAACAGATAATCTTAAAAATTTAAATCCAAATTATTTAATAACAAATAAATTTGTTATAAGTTAGCACTGAGACTTTGATCTACCTCGAGTGAGTGACTTTAAAAACTCGAATCTAAAGTAATTGATAGTAAGTGAATTTGAGTTATAATTTTTTAAATTATTTTTTTTATTTGATATAAAATTATTCATGTGGTATTACAAATTTCTTGTTCTTCTCATGGTTTTGCCCTTGGAGAACAATATGGTGTTTGGTAAATAGTTTTCCTCTTTTATAAGAGAAAGGAGCTCGTGTCGGAGTTGGTGCTTTAATTCTGGATAGTTTGATGCCTCGTTCCTCTTGACCGTTGCAAAAGGTAATGTAATGAAAGAAGGAAAGGAACACATCATTCAGATTTGACACCACTACGTTATGTTCCAAAAACTTTTCTTCATGAAAAGAATGATTTTATCTTGGGCTTGAATCTGGGTTGGGTTTGTGGGACTGGTTCCCTCCTGTCTTGCTTTGAGCTAGTGCATCTATTTTGAAGGGGGAAAAAAAAAAAGTTTGAGGGAAAGGAGAATGGATTGAGGAAGTCCTGAAATTTATAATTGGAGGATGCGAACATCCAAAGAGAACCCGTCTTAAAATAAGACCTGTGATCATCGATCAGGGCTGCAAACTAAGATAAGCCGGGCCAATTATTTCAAAAACTTGTTCATCTGATTAGAACAAGCCTGAGTTGACTTCAGCTATCCGTGCTGAGGCTTACCTCGTAACCACTTATACAAGCTAATTTTTCAGTGGAGGCTTGATTTACCGAAGAGAACACTAAACAAAAGCTTGATTTTCAAATGAGTGGACCAGATGGTTAAGCCTGGCAGCTTGTGAGACTCAACCAAGTTTATTCGGAGTCAACTTCTTTTAGTTTCTCTTCCAATTGAAATAATTCTACCAACATGCAACCTATATATAATTCTCCTTGAGAAGATGAGGCTATCTAAACAAGTAGATGATCCGAGATACCTAAATGTGGATTCATATTATCTGCTTTTTTACGTCACCTATCCTCAACTATAAACAATAACAACAATAAAATTTTAATCTCAAATTAATCGAGATTGACTTTTTTTTTTTTTTTTTTTTTGCACGGTTTCCCTCCTTTTATCTTCAGCTCTATGATGGTTGGCACAAGAACAATTTAGCATGCATTACTAGCCTCTGCACGCAAAAGAAGAGGAAAAAAATGATCAGAGATGGATCTGCACCTCTTCATATTCTCCTTCATTCTCCTCTTCTTTGTTCTCCATCTTGCCAGATCTGGTGGTAATCCAATCCCCCCTTGCTCCTTCGTGCAGATCGTTTTATTTATTTGGTTTGCTATGAATCTAGATTGTTTTATCATATTGATGTAATGGCATTGGCTTTCTATGTTTTCGTTACAACAGCGATCCAATCCAAGACGAGACCACGATAGTGTCCCCGAAGTCGATCACCGGAACGGCGACCAGTGGTGGAACATACATTGTTTCCACCAGTCTGTCTTCAAGCCCAGGCCAAAGGGGCTGCTTCTCTTCCCTTCGGTTTCCCTTTCACCGCTTCAGTTTCGATCTGAAAACATTTGGGCGCATTTACTAGTTATAAATGTTGGTAAGGCAAGCACCAACCAATTCATCTTGGAAAAATTCAAGTCATAAAAGAACTAGCAAACAGGATCAAATATTGACAACATTGTGACCAAGGATCTCCGGCACCAGGAACATTAAGAGAGATCGGTTTCAAGTGGTGAAGATCTCGCCACCCCTGTGGCTAAGAGTGGCGGAGAAAAAACAAGGCCTCTCCCATCCCGAGCAAACAGCTACAGCATATGCAGAAGAAAAAATTAAAAAAAAAAAAAAAAAAAATTCCTTTAACCATTCATACTCTTTGCGTGCCACCCTAACGTCATAATCTTAAAGACAATGTTGATGAGGAGTGGATAAATTTCTTTTCCTTTCCAACTCTGTTTTTGTATCTGCTATAATTAACAACCCCTTGATATCCGAAAAATGAAAACATTAGGAGCAAACTGAAGATGCCATGAAATAGTAAAATTTTATTGAAAATATATATATTTTTTTCCATAGACTGAAATAGAGATGATCAAAGAACAAGAACATAACCAACATCAAGATCTCCAAACAAGAAAAGGCCTCACCTGTGGTTGCTTTTATCAGACCAAAACACATTCAGCTTCGATCCCAGTTTCATAAACTTCATTGCTACTTAAAAAAAAAAAATAATCATTTCTCAAATGAACCCGTGTATTGCTTGGATAAATGACTAGTTAATGCTATGTTTTAAAAATACGTTGCTGTCATGTATAAGTGCCAAATGAGCCGGATCAACCCAGCTTGGCCTGGCACAAAATACTAGTGCCGAGCTTGGTATTTCACTTTTCTAAAGACAAATGGACATAGCCATCATCTGGGTTCAAACAAATCTGCTCTACGGTGAGGGATTTATTTTGATCTATGGTATCTAATAAGGCCCTAGATTCAAATAGATTTCTTCTAAAGTTTATTAGAACATCATTAGAGATGTTAGCGAATGTTGTCATCTTTACTTTAACACTAAGTCAATGCCATGAATTTAGAAGGCAAGCTTTGTTTCATTAATATATAAGAAGTAATATTTAATGGAGCTACCATATTATAGGCCCATAAGTCCATGTAAAGCCATTTATAAAATTGTTACTAAATTGCTAGCAAATAAATTGGTGCGGTAACTAGTAAAGGAACAAGCTACTCAAGCCCAATTACCAATAACATCCTATTACCCCAAGACACTGTACGTTCACCTCAACGAGCTCCCCTATTGCAGCAGCTAATGATATATGGATTCATTGAGTTGCTGGTTCCGTCAAGGATTACTCTTTCTTTGTTCCAGTGAACGAAATCGTTGATATTTGGGATTTGGACTTGGACCCATGATCCACCTATCTGGGCAGATAGTTAATGATGGTTTAATTATATCTACCTACTCTCTTATGTAGATAATTATTTAGGTAACTTGCTAGAGTGAAATAGTGCATCACATTAGCAAAACTTCATGTATCTTTTTCTAAGAACTCTCCCTGTCCTCTCTCTCTCTCTCTCTCTCTCTTTCTCAACATTCTCTCTATGGTTACTAATATTGTTGCCCTTGAATTTGTGAACATGAGATCTTAAGGAGGAACTTTCAGTGACCACTCCTTTGACATTGGACAAGGTTAGAGGGTGTGTAGAAGTAAGGAAACTCGGTAGAATTGCCATTTTGGTTTTAGCATCAACAAACTCATAACAAAAGGCAAAGATTCGAGATTCTCAAAGAGGTATATTGAATACGTATTGTTTGCTGCATGTTAATGTTTGATAGCAGAAATCTCAACTGAATAATTTGTTTCTTCTCTAAATTTGAAGAAAAAGTGTCATTTTTATCCTTAACTATTTATCTCAGAGTTGACATGCTATCCAATAGGTTGATATGCAATTCTTTAGCTATGGAATCTATCCCTCTTTCACTGTCTATGATGCGAAATATCGAGCTTACATGTGTCTGAGCATGCCCTTGGTATGTCATTGCAAATATTCACAACACAAAGTACCGGACAAAAGGGGATTTCACCATCGTCATTGCTTGAATCTATAGATGCTCAATGGGTCCTCCACTTCCTTGCATAATACCAGATATATTCATTAGATGAACCTTGTGACAAATCACATGTTACCAAACAATTAGCTAAGGATTCTAGGATTTTGGAAGTAGTGATTTGAAAGATATGTCCTCACTTCCAAAAGGATCAAGGAATTTAGACATGTCCCTTGCAACCTAAGAGGCCATTTAGTTAGTCACCATGATGATTTTCTTCAATAATAGAATTACTGGTGATAAGATCAATAGTGAACCAATATCAACCTATTGGTATAAAATATTTTAATAATTAAAGATCATCGATGATCACAAATCACTATATTTGATACACCTCGAAAATGAAAGATTACTATGCATGATATACCAATAATACCCTTGAAAACTTATTTGTATAATATATTATAATATTATATATAATAATATTATAATATATTATGTGTAAATTATATTTTATAATATAAGATTAATAATAGTATTATAAATATATTATATATTATACATTGTATTACATATTATACTATTATACTATAATAATAATTAATATTATAATATATCATTATAATATATTATTAATATAATATTATTATATATTATTATATATTATAATATATATTATATTATTATAATATATGGAAAGAGATCGATAAACATAAGGATAAAATTATCCATATATTTCGATGCATATCACCATATAGTGATTCAACATTTCTAACCTCTTAGATGGGATTAAGATCATCATCTTGAATAGTGATCTTAATTTCTTGATAATCACATATCACTGCCATAATAAGGATTCCAAACAAAGTAATCCTATTGCTAGTCCAGATCATATCACCTTATACTAAACACCATCCTATTGCATAATTTACTCAAACCAGATTCACCTATCTTTACAAGTTGGAACATAATATGGATCCATGGTTTGCATAGGATCAAATGGATATGTCCAATCTAAAAAAATTTGGATATTGTCTGCTGAAACAAAGCTTGTATGTATCTCAAGGTATAAGAATAACTAAACAAAAGTCTAATAATTAACGTGAATATTACTATCAATTCCTACACCGTTCTCTACCAAAGGCTTGTTTGGCATGAAGGAATGGCACTCTATAATTGGAAATGGAATCATGATTAATTTCAATTCTGAGCATTTGTTTGTAGGAAGTTAGATTCTAATTCAAATTTATATGAAATCTGAATCATATATTAGGAAAGATTTAAAATCTGGACCTCTATCTAAGACTATAAATCAAATTTAATCATTCTAAAAAAATCAAAATAACCTCCTATTATAACCCAACACCATCTTAGTCCCCTTTTCAAACCTGACGCTTCTCTCTTTTCTCACCTGAAGCCTCCCAGGCTCCTTGGCTATGCTACCAGCAAAAGTGAGCCGATCTCTATATAGATATTTTTAACTCCTTTTTATTTAATTCTAGCAAGTTGTGGCTGAATTTATCTAGTATTTTGAGCATATTATTTTCTTTTTTTCTCATAATTAGTTTAATTTTGTAGGTACATTTTTTAATTTTTTTTGCTACATTATCGGTGTATATATAGATCCGAAACCCAACTTAACCTAGCTTTTTCTTTCTATTCTGAATCCAGTGTGAGCCAAATAGGCAGGATAAATGAGCGGTTCTTATTTTAATTCCAATGAATTTTAATTTTGATTTCAATTCTAGTACGAAACCAAATGAGCCTCTGACTACTTAATCTAATGTGATAATGAGGGATTGGTGAGACACATAAAGAGTGTATTGAAGGGTGTACACGGGCTTTAACCATATGGAATTTCCCATGTCGGCATACGAAATGGAGCAGGAGGTGTATTTTCGAAATATGCCGATATTTTAACTTGTTTGGTGGCATTGATTCCAGATACTTGACCAAATTGTGGGATTATGTTTCTGACTTTGTTCTATCTAGATGCCTTGACTTTGCAGAGAAAAAAAAAAAAAAAAAAAAAGTTTCATTTTCCATTTCTATCATGAGAAAAATGATCGAGCCAGCAAACATTGCAAAGAGATGTGTCAAACATCATAGCTGGATGGAGTCCTAGCTGATTGGGACACCAACCAACATACGTAAGTTAAACCAGAATGGTAAAATTTTATGCTCAACTTCTTGGGGGCTGAATAATGGAGAAATATATTATCATTTGCAGAAGCCTTAATCCATTCCAATTCTAACAATTGGGACCCAATCAAAGGTGTCTCCAAAAAAAAATTTTTCCTTCTATTTTCAAAGAAATATGATGAATGTACCACCCTGACTTGAACCTTTTTTTTTTTTTTTTTTTTTTTTCTTGACAAGAATATGGAAGATAAAATTTCCTGAAAATTTATTAGAAATAATATTTACATGACACCATGACTTAAAGCTTGAGCTCCTCAATTGAGAGGAATGCCAACTTGCTAATTAAGCTGAAAAAAGTTGCCTATATCATCAAATAATATACTTGTTATATCAATATTATCCTACATTCGATTTTTTTACCCATCCGCATGAGTTATATTGCTTATTGGATGAGCATCTGTCTCTATACAAAATTTTGACAGGAATGACTTGGTCATAGCATTTTCTTTACTGATGACAACAGCATTTCTATAGCCACAAGGAACTAGTCAAATGATCAAGACTTATTTCGAAAGCAACAACCATAGCATCCATAGAGTGTCTTAACCATGGCTTAACCGGACCTTAACTACACTATAAACAATGTCACACGTAGTGTGAACAAGAGAAGAGTGATAACACATCAAGACGATATCTTAAAAGAAGATAACGGATCAAGACAACAGATGACACCGGAATTCGGCTGGATATATTCCTCCTTGCCCAGTGGGCAGTGATTTGATTATGAAGTGCGGACTCCCGTGACGCTCGCTTTCAAGCATCAAAGTTAGGTGTCGCACGCTCGTCCAAAAGGAATTCCCTTTTTCTATTCACATAAATGAAAAGCATCAAAGTTTTCCCCCACTATCTATTCTATTGTACAAGGTCAAGGTGGGCCTCATTTAGACTTGGTTTTAGTTTTCATAAATATAATGTTTTTCCGTATAATCCAAGCTCAAATATTCGGGACAGATGGTGACAATATTCATCATCTTCACCTGCTATGCCTTTCCATGCATAGAGTTCATGGCGACACTGCTATGCCTCCCTCTAATACCTAAAAATAGTTTAACATCAAAGAAAAAAAGAATATTGTAATACATTGGATAAAAAAGAAATGTGTTATATGCTTATAACTTAAATTCACCTACTACCCATCAACTTTCAATCAAATTTTTGGGTCATATGATTTCGACCTACTAACAAAATTAATTACACCAGTAAATGGGTTTAGAGCATTATAAATGGTATCAGAATCAACTCGAATATAAAAAAGTTGATGGGTATAAGGAAAGAACTATCCATAAAACAGATCTGATTTGAGGTAGATTTTGTCTAGCTTGTGGCGTATGCCCCAATTATAGTTCAATAACAATAATCACATATCAAATGAGAAAGAAATATGCTATATGCTTATAATTCAAGTTTACCTACTACCAATTAACTTCCAGTAAAACTTTTAGGCAACGTAGTTAATGCTATATTTTGGATCTTGGTCAAGTTTCAAAAATATACTTGATTTGTTTGTTATTTTTTACTTGAATTTTCCTAAGATAGCTTGTCGGTGTGGCTTTAGAAGAGTTCTAAAAGTGACAAATGAAATAGTTTATCTTATTGACTGTTTTTAAATTTTTTTTTAATTTCTTTTCCTCTATGTATAATACTAATTCATTTTATAGCCCACTACTTACAATAAATTTGATGGCTAAGAAAGAATTAATTCCCCTTGATCATCATTTACATTCAAAAAAGGTTAAGTCTCAGGCATATGGATACATATCCAACCTTTCAATATTAGGTTGGTTCAAGACAACTAGCTAAATTAAAAATAGAAATAGAAAATAAATAATTCTACAAAAATTTATCTGTTAAATCAAATAAGTTAGTAAAATATAAGAAATAGAAGAGAAGGAGAGAAAAAAATTTAAATGAAAAAAAAAAATTATCATCCTTATTTTTCAAAAAAAAAAAAAAAGTAAATAAATAAAGACGGCTGGTGCGGCATGGAATGCCATTTGTGCGCGCGCGCACCAAAAAAAAATTCTTCATATCACATGCAGCTTGCTTGAATTGTGGCAGTAATTTTTACCGTAATTTTTATGTGCGCCAAAAACTAGCGCCTCATAGAGGTTTTTATTTTTATTTTTATTTTTTTTTTCTTTTTCTTTTTCTTTTTCTTTTGTTTGATCCACTAGTCTTGTCAACTCATTCCATCCACGTGCCATTTCCAAACCCCCGCCTTTAACTTTTTATGTGCGCCCTGACTTTCAGTCGACTCGATATTTGTTTCATCGCATGAGATGATGGCTCACTCTAAGCCAGCATTTTGAATGCGGGTTCAAAGTAAGTCATCGTCTCGGGTCAAGTTTTGCTGCCGTCTGCTCCTCCCCTCCAAAAGAAATGTCGCTGTAATATATTCGGATTAAGTTTGAACTCAAATTTAAGATCCGTATTAATTTTAGGTCAAGCTTTCGTAGAGCACTGATCTGATCTGGACTCGTGCCCGAACCAAGTTCGAAACCTAATTTCTTTTTTCAAGAGACCCCTCTCTTTTTTTTTTTTTTATTTATTTTAAATACCCTAATTTAGTTTAATCTACCCAAACCCTCGGCACATCCTCCTCTCTAACGATTCGTTTCTGCCTTACCACTGCCTCGTGCCCTCCCCCCACGTCCCCATCACCTCCTCCAGCCCTCCCCCTCCTCTCCTCTTAGACAACTCGTCTCCATCCCACAGCCTCTGAGAGCATGAATCGAAGCCCTCCCGTATTTCCAGCCCTCCGACCGGCGAAGATCTTCCATGGCATGTGAGCACATCTAGGCTGCAAAGGGTTGTAGATTACTCACCCCCATCCCGCTGCCATCAAGAGTACAAACCGAAGCCCACCCCACATCCTCCGCATCCCCATCCTCCAGCCCTCCCACTAGCGAAACTCTTCCACGTGGGAGCAAATTCAGGCCGCGGACGTTGCGGACGGCTTGGAAACGGGTCCGGGTCTGGTCCGGTCCTTTTCAGTGCACAATAAAAATGTACATATTATATTTATTACGTGCGGTAAGAAGACTGATATAGAAACAATGCAACACGGCCATACGCTCTTAACGCCACCATACGCTCTTTAGTGAATTTAAAAGAACATAAAACTTACTAAATCTTAACATATAGAACATAATGACAAATATTAATATCAACCGTCACAAATCATTAAACTAGTACATAAATATTTATATGTCAATCTCAATATATATATCAATGTATCTATAATGTCAAATAATATAGTAAATTATATGTTACTTTCACTTCTGATACCTAACTTCGAAATTCGTATCCACCAAATAGGCATTGTTATCATCCTTTATAATATGGTAAAGAAAGGGATAATGAGCTAAAAGCTTAGTAAAAATTCTATACATACAATCATAAATATGCTAAAAAAATCAAAACGAATGATATATCAAAATATATTTGTATAGAAAATAACATAACATATTTATAAACTAACTGCAAAACCTTTAAACTAATCATGTCCAAATACCAACATATGTCAAATTAAATATCAAAATCATCAATATAACTAGAAATCTATATCACATTCTTCTGTATACCGAAGATACATATTGATATACTATATACTAGTAATCCATGTCTAATAACCTAACCTAACGATATACGCATGCATCGATTGGTTCACATACTAGCGCCTACTGTAATAAACTCAACTACATCATATTCACAAATCATGACTGGTTCTACACTAGTCTCTCATGTCTTTTCTCAATACCATCAATTTAAATTAATATAAAATCATACCAGTACTGTCCAAACTAATACCACGTATCAATAGTAAACATAATATTCGCAATCTCAACAAATCTCAACACTAGGCTAAGTCACACTGCATACTAAAGATACATATTGATAAACCTTATGCTAGTAGTTTATATCTAACAATCTAACCTAACGGTATATGCACGCACAGGTTGTTTACACACGCGCATGTTGTTTCCCATACTAGTGCTCAGCATATTAAAACTCAGCCATATTATATCCACAAACCATGACTAATTCTTTGCTGGCCTTTCATGACTCTTAAGCTCTTCTCTAGTGCCATTAGTTTAGGTCAATAAGGAATTATACTAATACTATCAGAACTAGTACTATGTATCAACGGTAAAAATCATACATATCTCAATAACTAGTTTATATGCCCACATCACAACTCATACCCAACAAAGCCAAACCATACCATATCCAAAATAATATATCTCAATATATCGTACTCATAAATCTCAAATTAAAGTCAAAACTATTGATAACCAAAATAATATACCACCACATATAAACAACTCCATAATAAACTATCGTGCTCGATTAAAACGTGCTAAAAAATCCAATAATAAAACCATTATATATGCAGGCATAGAAGATATAGAATATATTGCATAATGATAGGTGTAAAACTCCTACCTCAAATTGCTAATTTGAATAGTCTCCTTAATTCAATCAAATCATCGATCACCTATAATTAATATAATCAATTAATTTATTTATTAAAATTCATAATTTAAGAAAATTATGATTATGCCCTTCTAGTCCAAATTTTAAAAATTATGACTTTACCCCTCATCTCACTGCAACCTTTGCTTAGCTATCTTTATTCAAGATCTGTTTATTTTCTAATTTTTCTAATTTTCATCAATTTAAATAAAATTATGAAAATACCCCTATTATGCTTGCACCTAAATCTAAGTTTAAGTAAACTTAATTTAAAGTTTAATCAATATTTAATTAAATTAATAACCTCTCATTTAAGTTAATTACTTATTATTAGGCCTTAATTAATATTATTTTCATTAGACTTAATGCATCCTAATGGTATTACTTCCCTTGTTTACAACTTAGTTAAACTTAACCCATCATAAATTTACACAAATCGGCATCATTTTAATCTTAACCCTTTACTTTGTTTCATTGATTTAGGTCTGTTTAGGATCAGGTTCACCAAACTAATTCTAATTTGAATTATGGTTCAAATGATTAGACTCAGTTTGAAGGTTGATTCATTGAACCAATTTGAATCTAAGTTCTAATACATGAAATTAATCTCAAATCTGATTCTAATTCAAAAATATGAATCATATATCTAGATTGAATCAGATATTTAATTATATCAAAAGAACTTAAAAAAATCAAATAAAATATCTAAACCCCTTAGGATCAATTTTTTGGTCAAACAATAACAATAAAATGTATGGACTGTTCTGTGATTTCAAAGTATTAAAACTGGTTTAGCTTGATCAAATAATGAACCAAGATTTAAGAATGGGTTTTAATCTGTTGTAACAACTCTAATTGGATCGTTTCATTCAAAATGGCTTGGCCCAATTCTAATAAACCGACTAGACTTATGTAAATTGGTTCATAATCCATTGAAATCCCACTTAAGAAAACTGAACCATCTTCTTCTTCACCTCCCACTTAAAACCTATATCAGAGATATTGCCATAGTTGATGTTTGTTCCTTGCTCATTGGCCTTGGTCCCAGCTCCAACTCTGGTGAAGCAGTTGCCTAACGTTCAACCTAGTGGCCAGCCCAAAAGCTACAAACGAATGGGAATCAATCCCATTCTCATACTAACATCTTTTGCCAGCAATCTTTGAATGAATAACTCCATCCAAAATCAAAGATCTTCGGTGATCCATCACCTAGTTAATGATCTACAAATTTTCCTCTCCTATTGACTATCTAAGCCTCTTCTAAACCAAAACTTAGAAAGGAGACAGAGTATAGACTTTTGACTTGCTTTATGGCTGGTCGATGGAAAACGATGGCGATCAGTGATGGCAAGTTGATCTCCAAACTTCAACCAAGCTCAGTCGGATTTCTAAGCTTTAAAATGAACAGAGGGTTAAAAAAATAGAAACAAAGGAAGTTTTATATTTTGATCCTACCTTGTTGCCAGTGCCGATCTCAACTCTGGTGAGATTCGGTGAGGCTCCAACTAACCCAGCATGGTTTCAAGAACCAAAGAAGGAGAAGAGAAGAAATGAAAATAGAAAAGAAGAAGAAGAAAGGAAGAAGAAGAAGAGAAGAGAGGGCTTGACCAAGGTTCAGATTTGGATGGTTTAAATGATCAATATGATAAGTTACTAGGTTTTTACAGGTAGCGGAAAAAAGGGTTTAGGTTTGTTAATTACTTAGAGAGTTTGTTAGAGTTTGTTAGAGAGTTTGTTAATTAGTAAAATGTAGATTTTAGAGTTTATTAAAAATAGGAAAGAAAAGTTGATGAAATTAAATTTGTATGGTGATGAGGTCAAACCAATTTTTATTACGTTTGTTTTGATTAAAACAATTACACGCTTAATTTGATTGGTTTAAATTAAAGCTAATGAGATTAAAATTAAATTAAATTAGTTTAATTAAATTAAATTAATTCATTCAATTGGCTTCAATGTTAAAATAAATATATGCAGTAAAAAATAATTATATGTAATATAAAAATAATTATATAGATTAAAGAAGTTTGAAGCTTGGAGAGAATTGATATACAGGTAGTTCGCCAACAGAAACTGATCGTTATTATCAATACCATTGGTGGGCATCAATCTGCTTAAAAAGAAAAAAAAAAAAAAAAAAAAATCCCTTTGTGCCAACCTACAGGACAAATGCTGCCACGATATGAGGTTAAGCGAGCAGGTAGAATTGAAATTTTAAACTATTACTTATTTAATGAACAAACTTTTAACAAGTGGGGGGAATAAAATAGTACATCCACCCTTCTCACTCCTATAAATGCATACACCCTCCTAAAGCACAGCCCATCACAAGAACATTCCACCCTCTCCATATTGTCAAGCGCTAAATCCACTTGGGTTCTTTGGTTTCAATTAGATTACCCATGGCCCCCAAGACCTCAGCTTTTGCTATCTTCCTCATCTTTAACCTTCTCTTCTTCACCTTTGCGAATGCCTGTGGTGGCTCCTGCCCCCCGACACCCCGCAAGCCGAGCCCCACCCCACCCACCCCATCCACCCCAAGCCCAAGCTCTGGCAAGTGCCCTGTGGACGCCCTTAAGCTTGGCGTGTGTGCCAACGTCCTCAGTGGCCTCCTCAACGTCACAATCGGCACACCACCGAAGCAGCCATGCTGCTCTTTGTTATCAGGCCTCGTCGACCTCGAGGTTGCCCTTTGCCTCTGCACAGCCATCAAGGCTAATATCCTCGGCATAAACCTCAACCTTCCGATCGACCTTAGCCTTCTTGTTAACTACTGCGGCAAGAAGGTGCCTTCTGGTTTCCAATGCGCTTAGGCCTCCTATTTTCCTTCTATGTCGTGCTTGCTTTCACGTCTCTGTTGTTGTGTTGTTATCTAAGGAATTATTCCTAGGTTAGCTACGATTGTTCATGTGTAATAAGACTGATGGAGGCTTTTGTATGCGCTATGTTCAACTTTTATGTAATCAACTCTGGTTTGTATCTTTCATGCATGTAACGTGGATTTGAATTGTGCATGGATTGTTTTTCAATACTTATGTTATTATAAAATAAAGCATCAAAACCGAAGTCCAGCTTGCTAATTTTTAATGATGGTATAATGTTGGTCGAATGTATAATGTTTAGGTATTCGTGGTAATTGCAATTATATGATATAACATTTATGTTGATGATTCACATCGTTCATCATGATTCAAATATACAACATATTTATATCGTTGTAAGTAATTGTTTGAATAGCTTATAATATGCCTTGACATAGGCACAATTAATTGAATATGTCCAGATAACATTAAAGCACTCTCAACGTTTTAAGTTTTGTCCTCTAAGACTATACATAAAAACTCATCTGGTTTCTATACTTTAAAAACAAACATGTGTCGAAGACAATTCTAACATGCATGATCATCCATTCAAACTTCATATACTTTCATGAATATATAGTGATGTCTATATACTTATGTTGTCTATATACTACATATGCTTTCATGAGATATTTTTAAAGTATATGATTTTGTCTAAATATGGATTGGACTCTGCTTTGGTTTTCAGAGAGCTGAGCCTGTTTGGGATATCTTTTGCGAGGCTCTAATACTAGTTTATGAGACTACATCTGGGCACCTATATGTTGTACTCTTTAGAAAAGCTTTTTTGATCATATTCATTTGTGGATGCAAGCTTTATTTTGAATCATTCGATTTTTCTCTATTTTCTATTTTTTCGCTTCTTTCATACCATTTTTTTTTTTCTCTCTCAAAATCTTAATTTCTATCATTTGTCCTAATTTGTCCTAATAAAACCAATCCACACATACGCTGGCACATAAATTTGACATGTATTAAGTTTTCCTTTATTTTTTAAATTCTTAGTGACTATTTGTAATTCTAAGGTGGATATCAATGGCTACAAGTTGACACCATCACAGCCAAATCAATGAATAATCTTTTTTTTTTTTTTTTTTTTAATGCAAGTTTCAATTATCCTTAACCTGGTGCGGAACAGCCTGACCTTATCTTAAGCTAGACAATTGTGTCAAAGATCTGACATCTTCGGGGATATAATAGAAGCGTAGTTGGAGCCCGAACAGTAACAGCTTAGAGGTGCAATTCATAAAGACTAAATTTTTTATAAAACCACACGTCTCGACTTCTTTTTTCCCTTTCTCTGCGCAGTGCTAGAGCTTGGTCTAGTTTGCAATGATCCGTAGCTGCTGTCCCAGGGCACCGTTC
Organism: Metroxylon sagu; assembly: GCA_017589505.3. Classification (NCBI taxonomy): domain Eukaryota; kingdom Viridiplantae; phylum Streptophyta; class Magnoliopsida; order Arecales; family Arecaceae; genus Metroxylon; species Metroxylon sagu. The sequence goes on along the minus strand of JACVBY030000589.1, from coordinate 1,594,387 downwards.
CCGATAGATCCCGTCACAGATTAACTGCTGTCGCAGGGCACCATTCCCGATAGATCCCGTCACAGATCAATTTGCTGTTCATTCCACGGTTTTGCCCTTGGAGAACAACGTGGTGTTCAGTAAATGGTTTTCCGCTTTTAATATCAGAAAGTTGGTGCTTTCTGGATTGTTTGCTGTCTCGCTCCTCTTGGGCCGTTGCATAGAAAGCGAATGTAAAGAAAGAAGGTAAGGAACTCATCATTCAGATATGACACCGCTACGTTATGTTCCAAAAACTTTTCTTCATCAAAAGAATGAAGGTTCTGTGGGAATGGTTTCCTCGTGTCTTGCTTAAGCCAGCTGAATGTTTGCTACTAACATTTTGGGTTTGTTAGGATGTTGGATTTGATTGTTCATCCATATCTTAGCATATCTGTTGAGCTAGTGAAACTATGTTGAAGAAAAATAAAAAGTTGACGAAAAAGAGAGTGGATCGAATAAGCCCTGGAATTTATAATTGGAGGATGCCAACGTCCCTCTATTCCTATCTCTCTCTTCCGGTGATAACCGCGTCCGCTAATTGTTGACGACGGCAAAGTCCAACTTTCCCTATTTCGGATGCTAATGTTTCTGTTCCCTAGAATTTGGCTTGGGGTTATTAGTGGTTGAGATTTTCAGAGCCCTCTCTCTCCCAGTCCCTCTATCTCTTTTGATTTGCTATGGCTTCATTGGTTCTTACTTCATTGGTTCTTATTCCAGTCTCCATTCCGTAGTCCACGCCATGTTTCTAGATGGTGAGGTACCAGCCAACGATGTCGACTCATCCTCACCCGGTCTTCCATCAGCGCCCCTTGACCGATAGGTCTTCGAACCCAATCTTCTCCAATTGGAGTCCCCTCTCCCCACTCTTTGTTTATCTCTCTTTCCTCCCATCGCTCTTTCTCTCTCTCTCTCTCTCTCTCTCTCTCTCTCTCTTTTGAAAGCGTGCGCCAAAATCCACGACCACAGCCTACCTCTATTTTCACCTTCGTGGATTGCAAGAAGATCTCTTGTGACATCCGCCACAATGTACGGCAGTGGGCCAGATCCCACCACCATGCAGGACAGTGCGCCAAAATCCTATTCGTGACCCACCTTGTTGATGTTCCTTTTTTTTTTTTTAACGATTTATTTTCCTAATCAAAGTTAATTAGTGTTATGTGATTGGATAATAGTTTAGACCCAAGAAAGATAAGAGTAAGACCTTCTTGACCTACTAATCAGGGTAAAATTCAAGTTCTATATTTTTTTATTTAGTTATTTATTTAGGCCATGAAATCTAAGATTGAAGTTAGGAGGGAACATAGAAAAAATTAGAAACTTAATGATTTGTTATGCTAAATATTGATTTTAACCTAGTAAGTTCCTCTAAAGCACTTGTTTAAATGGAAGTGTGAATTCTTATTATATGCATGTATAACATAGTATGGATGAACATAATTGTGAATGTACTATGATAGTATTTGATATTTTAATATTATAAGCATGTTATGAATTTTTTTGCACGCTCTCGTGTATGGATATTGAATTATATATTTGATAGCTTCATATTATGTGGTAATGGTAATGTTCGTTTTGTACATAATATGAGCATGATACCAATTAATATGGTAGTTATAATTGATATAATTAAATTAATTAGATTAAAAACTTGTATAATTAGAATATTAGATGAGAGGCAATTAGACTAGCTACATTATCCTGGATTAAGTTAAGGACTAAAGTGTGATACTTTAGATTGTCAATCATGGAATGGAGCATGGCACTATGGATCATCTATCATGAGCTAGAGTATGATACCATGGATCATCCATCATAAATGAAATGCAATACATTGGGTTGCTAGTTACAAGTTGAAGCATAATATATGGATTACAAGTCACAGGTTTGAACATGACATTAAATTTGCTTGTCAGGGATCGAAGCATGGCTAAGACTAGTCTTACACCAATAAGATAATCTATATTATTAAAAAATAATAATAATTAAAACAAAAAATTATTGCATTGGAAAACAATCGGTTCCGCAACCACCTTCCTTCAACCTTAAATATGTGGAAAGAAGAATAAAGCGAACCTCATAATTTTGGTGGACCAGTTTCCTCTACGTAGTGGCAAGTCCATCCTAAGGTAGCCGAGACGAATTCTTTTGAGCTCCAAACGCCAGCTGACAAACTAGCCATGGATCCAGTAATCTAGAGAGAGAATATAATTAGAAAACTAATTCACGCGCAAGGCGTCTGCATCAGCAAAGCTGTAGTGGTGTGAATTGGTTGACTCAGGATTCAGTTCCCGTGAACAATTTTGGCGTACTCTTGGTCTGTGGGATTTTTATATTCTTTCGTGGCAAACCCCTGCCAAGTTATTAAGCACCAAATGTTACCAATAAGTGGTTGCCATCATGCCACTCACATGATTAATTATTAATAAACTGGAGACGTGACAACGAATAGAATGATTTAATGGATCGAAGCACGTGAACTAGCATCAGAAGTCCATGATGAGATTCCATGTCTGAAACCATGCACGTCAAAAGATTATAAAAATGAAAATATATATACTATCTCTAGAAGAATGATTTCCTGACTCCTTGATCCAAATCTATGACCTCCCCCCAATGCATACAAAGAAGATGATTGCCAACTGGCACACCTAATGCCTGTTGGTGAATGGAAAGGCATATGACAGCGACCTTAGGTCATTTATATTTTAACAACTTCTAGTGAAGAGGGTTCAGCTTGCTACTTTGCGATAGTCTTTTCTTCACTTCTTACCCCCTTTTTTTTTAATCTTTTTTAGTTTGGACAGGCTTGAGATAGGACGTTTTTCTCTAACCTTTTATTTTACTTATAATCAGCCCAGCATATATCTAGACTCTTCATCAAGATAATAACAATCCCCCTAAATATTCTAAAATACCGGTTCTCTTGCTACATCCTACTCTTATACCAAAGATTAAATTATCAAAAAAGTTTAAATAAAGACATATATGCAAGTAAAGATGAGTAACAAGTTAGAATAATCTAAGAACCAATATCAATCCGATTTGATATGATTTAATTGATTTGATTCAAGTATTAATAAGATTAATTTTGAGCCTAAAATTTTGGAACCTACTTCTGTTGGATTAGTGTTTGATTCCAGTAGGTTGTCTACTGCTTTATTAAAAGATTTTAAATATTAAATTAATAAAAAAAACTATGTATGCCTTTTTTATTACACACAACTAAGAAAAAAGTTTTAGCTACTAAAAAAAAAGAAGAAAAAAAAATCAATTCTACTCTAAAATCGATTTAGAACTGAAACAATTTGATTGGATTGCTTTTGTTTGATTTTAAGATAGGATTAATTTGATTCTATATTTAAAATTTTGGAACTAATTTTGATTGTTTTAATTCTAAATTTAAATCTGAAACTGACTTAATTCAACCTATACTATCCCTATATGAATGTGATAAATAAATAAACACTTATGCCATGGTTCTTTCCATATGTTTAAGCTATTTCTCAGAATGGCATGGCTTGTGGTTTTGTATTTGAATTTGCTGTAGTGTGGAGTGGGCTTTTCTCAAGGAGTTCTTGATTTTTTCCCCCTAAGGATTTGGTTTGATATTTCCTGTAACTATTGATTCACCATCAATGAATCATAATGCGTTAAGATGGCAAGGCTCATCGTACAAACAATACAAAATTGTGACCCACAAAAAGTAGTGGACAAACTCTTGAGTGCCGCTTAAGGAATATTTTTCCCTGGCAAAGCCATTACGGAGGCCATTGCTGACCTAGGCTATCTCCTCGGTCAAGTTGCTAATGCTAACACAACATCGCAGATCCAATTAATGTAGGATCAATTATTGCTATAATGCACTTATCATAAGTCGACATAAACTAATAAAGAAATCAAACAAAAACTCCTGTATAATGTTAATCTGTTATGCAGAAAATAAGAATCTGTTGATCTATCTCTAATAGAATTAGCTACTAGAAAGATGCTGAAAGAGTCATTGATGGATATGTATGAGCAAGAGGAACTATATTAGAAGTGGTGGTTAAGGCTGTCTTGGCCCAAGAAAGAGAACGGAATACGGTCTTCTCTCACAGAATTGTCCCAAATCATAAAAGGATTGGATTATAGCCTTGATGGATGCAGTAGAAGAAATTACTTCTAGGTTTCATGACTTCTTTAAGGGCCTCCTCTTTTTTTCTTTTTTTTTTTTTTTGGGCTTCATAGCTTCTTTTAAGGAAGAGAAAACTCGGATTGCTTCATGGCTTCTTCTCTTGCTTCTATCTCTTAACAACTTTGGTTCGAAATGTGTAACTTTCTTTGAATGTGCAGCAGCCATGTTTTCTCTTCTGGCCAATATTTGATAGCCAGCCCAACTTCCTTCCACTATCTACTAATCAAATTAAAACTCCTTCAATGTTTCTGTTCATGGGGCTCCACTTTATGTCTCCAATTCTCAATTTTAAAAATGCCCTCATTTATATCACAATCATTTGTTTCGTAAGCAGTGGTTTGTTAGTTCATTAGCAAAGTTGGTTACATCATATAGCTTAAACCATGAAGTCTTAAGAGTTTAAACCTTTCTCTCATATTTATTATTTCTTTGTTTTTTTAAAAAAAATAAAAAGCACATCAAATATGCCGTTCCAGTTTTCAGCTAAAGAGAGCAGGATGTAAAATAGTAAACTGCATGAAAGAAGTGTAGGAAAACAATTTCAAATACTAGTAAAAAGAAGCAGCACTTCACGAAAAAATCTGCATTTTGCCTGAGAAAAAGGAGGAATAATGTTCCACCTATTTCATTTAGGTAACGAAGAAGACACAAAGGAAAATCGCCATCCTGAAAGGTATTGCGATCGAGTGGCAGATTACAAAGAAAGTCTTATTGACTCACAAACATAATTCTTCTCCCAAACCATGCATTGCTGACTACAGTAACTTAAAATCCTTATTTGCAGTGGATATGGAAGGACTGATGATCTTCCACTCCAAACCAATAGACCAAACAAAGACACCACGGACTCCCATAGAACGTGAACTCATTCGACACCCAAGCACTAACACATGGAACAAACAAGTGAAAAAGGATTTCAGAAGGATATCAAGCAGCCTTAATAGCACTTCCAGCCTGCTGGAACCTTCTTGCCACAGTAGTTCAGAAGCAAGCTAAGGTCGACAGGGACGTTGAGTTTGATGCCCAAAATGTTGGCCTTGAGGGCAGTGCAAAGGCAGACAGCAGCCTCGAGGTCAACAAGGCCCTCAAGAAGAGTGCAGCAAGGCTTCTTTGGTGGCTTGCCAAGAGACACATTGATCAGGCCGTTGAGAACGTTAGCGCACACACCGAGCTTGAGTGTGTCAACGGGGCATTTGCCAGAAGAAGGTGAGGGAGTGGGCTTAGGCTTATAAGGAGGGGGTGGGCATGGTACACTTGAGGAAGAGACGAAGGTGAAGAAGAGAAGGTTGAGAGAAAGGAGAAGAGCTGTGGAAGCCAAGGACTTGGAAGCCATTTTCCAGAAGAGGTTGGATACGAGAAGAAGGCAAGGAGTTGTTAAGGGTTTCGTTTGTGATGGCTTGGAGGTGATGGGAGAGGAGCCCTAGGAGTTAGGGATTTATAGGAAGGGGTTCCTGGCCCTTAGTGCGGGTGACCATGTGGGGACGTGGGCCAATTTTTAGCTGGCAAGTGCTAGTTGGACATGGGATTCGCAGCTTTGATATGAAATTAATTTGTTTTCTTCTGTCAACTTGAGATGGGGGTAGTATAATATTTGTGCTCTCGTCCTCATGGAATAAGAAACCTAATAGAAATTAAATGCTCATCGAATAACAACCCCTTCTTCTCAAGTAAAAGAAGAGGGAGAAAAGGTCGTGAGAAAGGATAAAAAGTAACTTTAAGATGATACTCTCTTCCATTATATTTTTATTTTATTTATAATAGAGTTTAGGATGGGTAAGAGTACTGAAATACAAGGTAGAATTTAAGCTAACTCTCTTGGATCCGCACCAGACTTTATCAGCTCAACTAGTTAGCACCTTTAGTCTATTCTTTCGATACGTATTGGTTTCAAAGAAAAAAAAAGTTAAACAATTACTCAGATATCTTTAGTAGATGAACTTAAAGTATTACACTGTGTTTAACATATTAATGAATAAAAAATAATAAAAGAAAAAGCTGACTCTCGGCTAAGAGTAACCAAAGAGAAGAGAAATTAGAAAGAAAAGTATCCTGTATCCTGTCATATGTCTCAAGTATTTGGTACAGCATAAATCCTACTTTTAAGTCTCGATGAAAAGTCACTCTTTTAAATGATTAAAAGATCCTATAAAATAAGACAGGACAGCAAGTTCATCAGACTAAATCGCTTGTCTGACTAACGCTAGCAAAATTATGCATCCGACTGGCTATAATGATACCATTGAAAGCATTGTCACGCATCCAAATTTCCCATAGATCAAAATAATATAATGATGCGCTAGAACATAATAGAAATCCTTTTGGTGATAATCAAGCATCTTTTTAGAAGTCCATCTAATCAAACATAGGAGTATCAGAAGTGAAGCTCAAGTGTATGGAATCAAGAATCATCATCTTAAGCGAATCTGTAAGCAGCCTAGGGGACCATTGATACTATTTCTCATTGTTTGTACCAATTCAGTGACTAAGAATATTGGTGTTAAGATTTTGGGCGAGTGTGTTAGGTGATGCAATGTGATCTTTGGAACCTTTCATGATGTAGTCAAGGACCTCCTTAATTTATATTATATTTATAGGCCTTGAAAAGGTATGGAATGTCTTATTTCTTGCAATCCCCTTCTACGATCTATGAAAGAGAGATGGAGTTTCTCTGCTTCATCCTCTCTAGGTCTTCTTAGCTAGCTCCAGCTCTCCTTCTACATACTCGCACTTGCGATGCCAAAGCATTAGAACAAAACTTCAAGACCCAACAGTGTTGAACGTTGGTGGAGGAGCAGCAACAGGAGCTTGTTGGACTACGACAAGAGCTCATCCCTTGCCCTAGCTTGGGCCATCAAGGAACATAAGACGTCATGGCAATTTGAAAAGGAATGGGTTAGCTTCGGCATCGAAACCTTTGTGGTCAGGTTCGAGTGTGTCAGGGAGAGACAAGGCATTTGACTCGAGACCGACGACGGGATGATGAAAAGGAGACCAATAAATATTTTTCTCTTTTTTTGTTCACATGCTCAAAGGCAATTGACCTAGGGGAGTAAGCTCCGATGATTGGTTAATCTTGAAGACTTTTGACCATGAACTTATTTTCTTTTCCTTTTTCTATTGTTGGCTTTGGCCAAATTTTGTAATTGGCTTTTTAGGCCGATTTTTTATAATTATCTTTAATGAATGGAAAGATTTTTTTTACAAGCCTTTGTTCTAACCTGAAAGTCTTCATAAATGCTGAAGTCTCAAGTTGCTCTCATATAGAGAATAATCAAAAGGTCATTGATTATTGGTCATTTAGTAGGTCATTTTGGCTCTCAAGATTTTTTGGCTTTGCAGTTTTTCAAGCCTCCAAATTACTCATGGATTATTGGTCAGTTAATAGGTCATTGATTTTTTATGTAATAGACTTCAATGTCTCTTTATTTTTTTCTAAGTTTTTTAGGTTGGAGCCTGAGACTTCAAGATGAGCCTTTTCAATTTCAAATCAACTCGAGGAGTAGTTGACTTCTGCAAAATCGAACATTTAGGTCCGCAACTAGGACCTTGTGAAGATCTTTCGGTGATTAGCTCAAGGAGTTGTTGGGGATGACTTCTCTAAAGATTAAGTTGTTTAGATCGAAACTAGGGACTTGAGTTTTTGCCAATTAAAGTTTGCACATGGACTTAGAAAAGCATTGATGTTTGAGGTCAGAACTCAGACTTGAAAGAACTTTGCTAATCAAGGCTAGCATCTAGACATGGGAAGCATTGATGATCAAGATCAGTGCTCGAACTTGAAAGAGCTTTGTCAATCAAAATCAATGCCCAAACTTGGGGAAATGTTACTGATTGAGGTTAGCACACAGCCTTGGGGAAGCATTGTTGATTGAGGTTAGAACCCAAACATAGAAAAGCTTTGTCGATCAAAATTAGCACTCTGAGAATGATTGAGATCACTTTTGAAAGTAAATTCTCTCGGATCGGAATGTGGAATATATGCCTTACAAAACATCTCATAATCAATCTCTAATCAATTTTCAACTGGCCTAATTTTTGGGATGCTTTCCATGGTTTTCATCCAACTTGTCCTTCGAGTGATTAAATCGAAGAATGCTAGTTGGACTTAGAGCTAATCCAAGTAGCTTCGGCAAAGTCATCGATGGTTGTTGGGTGAGTGATCAGATTAGATCTCACTACTCCCCTACCGAGCCTGGACCATGTTAGGACTTTAATGGGTCAATTTTGAGTGACTAACTTCTTTTTAGCTGTTTTTTCCTTTTTTGATGACTCTAAGCCAATTTTTCTCATACCGATGTTAGGAGGCCAATTTTGGATCACCATTCTTTAGTTTTCAATTTGTTTGATTTCAAATCACTAGCTTTGTCTCTTGAGCTCATTTGTAAAAGAAATCAGAGCTTTTATTCATGTCAAAGGATTAGTATAAGCTTTTATTTGTCTCTTAAGGTTCTATAAATTTCAAGTGCATGGAATGGGTCCACCAAACTTTTCAAGGCCGTAAGCTTTAGATCATACTGTTTTCACTACTCAATAAGGACCTTTTTTTTTAATTTGGTATCAGTTTGCCTGCTTCGTCAGCTCAACCCAATTTGTTGTTTCCTCAGCATCAAGTCTCCAAGTTTGAACTAACATCCTCTGACTTTGAAGTTGTGATATTTGGCAATTCTCTATCGATAAGTTGCTGCTCTGATTTGAAATTTCTTGCAAATTTCCTTTATCAAGTCAAAATTATCTCTTAAGTCATCTACATTCTTCTATTTCAGAAAGTCTAGAACGCAATGGCTAAGCATCTCAATCTCAACTAAAATAATGGCTTCTATCTCAAAGGCCAAGTAGAGCAATGCCTCCCCAACAAATACCCTGGTCATGGTTTAGTAAACACGGAGTATGTTGTGAAGTTCTTCCATTGAAATGTCTTTGGCTTGGTTAAGCACTATCTTCAGGGCTTAGAGAATCATTTAGTTTATTACCTCAATTTGACCATCGATTTGAGGATAGTAACCGAATAAACCGGTGGTTGATGTCAAGTTCTTAATAGAACTCTTTAAACTGCTCATTATTATACTATCCCTCATTTTCAGTGATTAAGATTTTAGGAATCCCAAGCCAACATAAAATAAATTTTCAAATAAAGTTTTAGACATTCTGCTTAGCTATTTGAGCTAAAGGCTCTGCTTCAATCCACTTGATGAAATAGTTGATGGTGATAATAAGGAACTTTTTTTGTCCATATGCTAGGGAAAATGGACCTAAGTTGTCAATCCCTCATTGGGAGGATGGCCATGAGTTATTGATCAATGTCAGCTCTATAGTAAGTTAGTGTGAGATTGTTGAGTGTCTTTGGTATTCATTGCACCTCTGTGCGAATTGAGTTACTTCTTCCTTCATGATGGGCCAATAATATCCTTATCATAGTATTTTATAGGCTAAAGTCCTACCTCTTAAGTAGTTTCCTTAAACTCCTTCATAGATGTAGTGAGTCTCCATAGGTTGAAAGCAGCTTAGGTATAGCAAGGTGAAAAACCTCTCGTGTAACACCTATTAATCAAGAATACCTAGCTACTCTTTTAACAATCTTTCGGGCTTTGCTCTATTTCAAGGGAACAAACCTTCTTCTAGGTAGGTAACAATTAGGTCCATCCAATTCAAATCATGTCCAACCTGAACTGCTTCAATTTTTTTGATGTTCAAATTCACCAACTATTTTGAGAAGATTGTGCAGTAGCTTCCACCTCCTATGGAGGCTAACATGGATAAGACATCTAGCTAAATACTTTCTACCCTAGGGATTAATTAAAGTTGGGACTGAGCTTTTTGCCTTACTTAAGTACTTCTACATGCTGGGTTCTCTTGCCTTATACTCTCTTGGGATTTGACTTACTATCAGCTATGAGTCCTGTAGACCTTTAGTCAAGAAGCTTTGGCTTCTTTAAAAGCTTTAACCTGATGATAAGGACTTCATACTCTACTTCATTGTTGGATGTTTTAAACCTAAATCTTAAGGTGTAGGATAGCTTAGCTCTTTCAGAGCTTATGAGGATTGGCCCTACTCCACTCCCAGCTTCATTGGAGGCCCTTTCTACATACAAATTGTAGCTTGAACATTGTAGCAGCTCCTCTAGTTTGATGGCTTTTATTTAGTCTAGGAGCACTCCCTTCAAAATATAGTCAGTGAGAACTTGTGCCTTCATTGATTAGCATTGTCGATATTGAATATTGAACTCACTTAGCTCAATCAACCATTTGACAAGTTATTTAAAATTTTTGGCTCATGTAGTGTTTGCCTCAAGGGTTAGTTCGATTAATATCACCATTGTGTGAGCTTGGAAATAGAATCTTAGCTTTCAAGTTGAAATGACTAAAGCATGAGCTAACTTTTTAGTTTGTTGGCACCTTGTCTCAGCATCATAAAGTACCTTGCTTACATAATAAACTAGCCTCTGCTTTTCTTGATCTTTTCGTATGAGGAGTAAGCTAACCACTACCATGGATGTGGCCAAATAGGGGTATAGCTTTTTCCCTTCTTGTAGGTTAGATAGCAGAGTAGAAAGCTGAGGTACCATTTTAACTCTTCAAATGAATTCTAACATTCCTCAGTCCATTAGAAGTCCTTAGCAGTGCATAAAACCTTAAAAAAGGGCAAGCACTTCTAGGCCGATCAAGGGATAAATCAGCTTAGGGCTACTACCCAACCTGTAAAATATTGGATCTCCTTAACTAACCTAGAAGCATCATCTCCAGAATAGCTTGTATCTTTTTTAGATTAGCCTCGATTCTCCATTGGCTAACCATAAAGTCAAGGAATTATCTAAAGGTCACTCCAACTGCACACTTGCTTGCGTTGAGCTTCATATGATAGCACCTCAATAGTTGGAAAGCTTCTCTCAAGTCAGCTACATATTGCTCGGCCTTGGTGCTCTTGACCAGCATATCATTTATGTAGGCTTCTATGTCTTTTCATCTAGTAGTTAGTAATGGTTGCTGAGACAATCAAAATGTCATCATGAGGGGTCTATACTCCTTTTAAATCATCTCAGGGAAGATGATGCTTGACTTAACCTCAATCTTAAACTTCTTGGCAAAGGGCTCCTCAGCTTGTATTTGTTGTGCATAGACCTTCTGAGCTAAAGAACTTTCTTCATCGGTTGTTGGCCTACTATGAATCACGACAATTACCTTAGTTGTAGGCTGGTTATTGAGCCTCCCTTCAGGTTTATAGCCCTCTCGATTGTCTTGCTCGAGTTGCTAGCAACCCTAAACATGGTAATTAAGTATCCTTTCCAATGAGGTCTTTGATTACATACTTCAAATGTCGATACTCCTTGGTATTATGCTTATGATCTCCATGGAATCAGTAATATTTGCTTCAATCCCTCCTAATGGGCTTGGTTTTCATTTTTGCAAGCCAACACATAATCTTCATGGCTAATCTGTATTAGAATTTAAGTTCGAGGTGTGTAGAGAGAAGTGTATCTTTTGAACATTTTAGGCAGAGTTTAGGCTGGCACAGGGTCTCTTTTGAGCCCCACAGGACCTCTTTCAAGATTCCTTCGACCTTTAGTGGTCCTTCTCTTTGTGCTTCTTCCCAAACTGCTTCCCCAACTTCTTTTTGAGGCATGAGAGCTTCTTCAGCCTTGATATACTTTTCAGCTTGGGCAAGGAGTTCAATGAGGTCCTTTGGCAAGTGCTTTATGAGGGAAAAATTAAGTCTAAAGTTTTTGAGACCACTGATAAGGGCTATGACAGCTACCAAGGATGCTAGTCTCAAACTTTCAAAGCCTTTGAGTTGAATCGTTGGATGTAGTCTCTTAGTGACTTATCTTCCCTTCGCTTAACCACCATCAAGCTTGCAAGGGTCTTCCTATGCTTTTAGCTCCTAAGAAAGTGGCTAACAAACTTTTGGCTCAACTTCTTGAAAGAGCTGACGGAAGCAAGTCTTAGACTTGAGTATTACATATGAGCAGCGTTTTTTAGAGTCACCTAGAAAGCTCAGCACAAGATTACATTTGAAGCACCACATAACAACATGAGAGCTTTAAACCTATCCAAATAGTTGATAGGGTCTATAGTCTCATCAGATAGTTCTAGTTGAGGCATCTTAAATTTAGAGGGTAAAGGTTCGGCCATTGCCTCTTTGTTGAATGACAATTCTTAAGATAGATTGAGCTTGTTAGATGGATCTAACTCTTAGCTCAGATGTGCTCTATAACCACCCTGATCCTCCAATTCATTTCCTCTAGCGATTGATCTATCTAGCGTGAGCTAACCATAGGAATTTTTGAGTGGGAGTGCTCGTCTGATTATAACAATTGATCATGAAGCTCCTCCTTGGGTTAGTCATCTTGGCATGTACCCCTAGTTTACTTATTTTGGGGGTTTCGAGGATCCTCACCTAGCTCTGGTTGAAGTTAGACACTGTTGGCAACTTGATGGGCCCCCTAATCTACTTCTGGGTGGTCTCTAGAACTAGATCCTTAGGGGATCAAATTTTAAAACAAGTTTATCGACTTCTCAACTCACTGGTAGAGGGTGTTAAACTGCTCCTAGGTGATTGTTGCCACTAGTGGGGTTAGATCCAAATGAGCTAGATCTCATACGGAGTTTTGTGAGCTAGCCTGAGCATGGCTAGTACCTATTTAAGCATTACTCACTTCTTGATCTCTTTTCTTTGGTGGCATGGTTGGGTTATCTTACTCATTTCCACATACAATATCAAAATTGTTGACGTCCGAGAGTCGCTATCAAACACCAACAAAACAAATGAGTCTTGACTCAAATAGCAAAGCACTGTTCAACCAATTGATGCACATGCTTTTGCAAGAGAAAGAAAGAAAAAGAGTAGAAAGAGGTCTAGAGATTACCTTTGGGGGACTCTCCGATACTCAAGTCAGCCCAAAAAATAGATATGATAGGAGGATGCCTAGAGTCCCATAAAATGGTACTCTAGGATTTTGAACCTTTCAATTTGAATCCTTATGAATGAGGTTTAAATCTCAAGATCTAATGCTACTTTTGTTAGCATTGTGATAGAATATTTCTTGAATTTGACAATTCATTAGTAGACAATTCTGATAAACTAAATCCTTAGATAGAATGAGACTTTTGATGGAGTCTCTTCCGAATAGAACTTAAATCCTTTTCAAATTGAGCAATAAACTCCTACTTAGAGTGGTCAGTGCCTTTTGTGGAATCTCAACATCATCTTGACACATTCATCATGCCATTTTCTTGCACAAATATTTTTGAATTGCATTATCTATTCTATTGGAATGTAAAAAAAATATTATTTGAATATAATATTTCTCACGACCCATTAAAAAACTTTGCTAATATCTCTATATTACACTACCAAATATCAAATACTGTCATTAAAAAAAATAATTTAAACTAAGTTTCTAATGTTAATAACCAATTGCTATGATTATAATGGTTTCATAAACCACAGCTATTATTTTTATACAGCTTAACCGTCTTGTAAAACCATAGGATTGTTTCACTCGAGTAATAACTATTTGCAGAACATGTCAGGTTTCCACTGATGATCAAATAATAGCATATGCTAAAGGATTTTCTAGTATAAGCTCTGTATATTGCATGCTTAGTCATTAAAGAATACATGTAAATGAATGATTTTTAGCATAATAATTAAGAAACCATCAATCATTTCAAAGACATTATGTGAGAACTATTTAGGTCAAATACTGGGGAAACAACTCCAATGCCAGATCTTAGAACCTTGTCGAGATGGAGGGACGCAACAGCCGAGCTACAGCTCACCCAGCTACAAGAATCTCAATGGTAGACCATTGCACGTAATATATGGGAAAGAGGAATTAAATATCCAATAAAGACATTAGGCCCTATAGCATGATAGCGATTACATTTGCCGACATGAACCGTGTTTACTCAGCAACCATCTGTTGCTTCTAGAGGTTAACAAGCGCTCGTCCTTGTCACAATTCACGAACGGTCCACAGACCTGGTAGGTTCTTGCCATCACGCTGAAAATTGTGAAAACTTTGGTGGGGGACAACTGCAAGAATTCAAGGGAGTCTACTTCATGGAATTATTCAATGCAGATTACGTTGCATCAAGAAGATCCGCTCTGATTAAATATGGTCCACACGCTCAAGGTTGTCATCTAATTCATCCACATCACTATCATTATGGAGACATGGTGAGAAGACGCAATTTTTTGGACAAATTTTAGTCAATTTTACACAGTTCTTTTTTCTTTTTTTTGAATAACAGTCGAAGGCTCAAGATTTGATTTAACATTCTTCTGCTTAGTAATCCATGCAAATTTATAGCTTTGTTTGCTGAAGTTAGCCAGAGAACAACAGTAACACCAAGTTTTAGACACAGGTGGTGGATGTATCCTTTGCAGAAGAAAAAATATCTAGAGGCAAAAGCTATGGAAGTTGCTTCAACTTTAGGAATAGGAGATACTAGGCTCTTGAAAAGACCTCTAATTACGCCAAGTGGAGATTTTTTTTTGGTGCAAAACAAAGAGGCCTGGCATTGTCAGTAGGCTGATTACATAGGTAAGGTATTGCGTGCCTTGGTAATGGCTGAGGTGTGGGGCAAGAATGGAACCCCATTCTTGTATCATCGGTTGTGATGGTGAAATTTTTAATTAAATTTTCTAATATTGACAAGAATACTGATCGCACCTGGTGGCTGATTTGTTGGTACTCCTTAATTTTTTAAAATAAATATTATCCAATCAGAACCATTGAAAGGATCCTTTGGTTATTTAACTTCTCTGACCCATTAAACTTGTCACCAACAGTAATGTTGATCATCTCCTCGGCTTTAAAGCCACCTCTTCTTCCAATATTGAAGCCATCATCTCCTTCATTTCTTCAACAAAGTTGCTATCTTTTTTAACTTCCTCCGAAGTTATTATCTCCTCCACAGCCCCATCATAGTAATAACCTCCACAAAAGCATTATCGGCAGCCCCACTACAATAGCAGAGGCAAATCCTTTGCTTTTATCCACAACACCCCTCTTCTTCTCTGCCAGCCTCTCAATCCACTTCTCCAATCCATTCCATCGATTGATAATGCCCTCCTTTCTCTCCATCACTACTATTGCCATTCTCACCGCCCTACCTCCCTGTCACACATCATCATCACCGTATGCTAGAGAAGGGAGTAGCACATGTACCAAAAAACTTGATTTTTTTATTACATTACCCCATAAAATTTAATATTTTTGTCACTTCAACTATGCACATTACTAACTGGAATTGATTGCTAGTAATGCATCTACATTCATTAAAATAAAATCAGATTATTGGTATTTTTATTATTTAAAAAAATAAAGGAGCATTGTAGCAAAATCCTTTGCTACTGGGTTTTGCTATAGTACTCTTTAGGTTTTACTATGGTACTCCTTAATTTTAAAAAAAAAATGTCATTCAATTAGAACTATTGAAATAAGAAAAGACCCTTTGATCATTTAACTTCTATATCCAACTAAAATGGCCACCAGCACGAACATTGATCTCCTCAACTTTGAAGCTGCATCCTTTCCCTACATCAAAGCCACCATCTCCTTCATTTCTTCAACAGAGCCATGATCTCCTTTGCCTCTTTTGAAGTTGCCATCTTCCACATAGCCCCACAACAACAGCAACCTCCACAAAAGCACCATATCACCACTATAGTGGCAAAGCGTAGATCCTCCATTCCCTCATCTCCTCCATCTCTTCACTGTACCATGGTTTCATTACAGTAGAAGCCTCCACAAGAGTAGCTACACTAATAAGACCATCATCAATAGCCCTACCACGTCAGCAGTGGCAGAACCTCCGCTCCGATTGATAGCATCCCCTCTTCTTCTCTATCAACCTTCTGTTCACTTCTCTAACGACTTTGCTCCATCAATCGGCAATGCCCTACTTTTCTTTTTGTCACAACTACTACTATCGCCACTACCCCATATCCCTGCTATGCCTTACCACCATCATATGCTAGAGAAGGGAGCAGCATGTATGCCGGAGCACTCAATTTTTTTATCACATCATCCCATAGAATTCAATATTTTTATTACACTAGCCCCATACATAACCAAGTAGAACCAGTTGCCAATAATGCATTTGCATTTGTTAAAATAAAATCAAACGATGATATTTTTAATGTTTAAAAAATAAAGGAGTACTGTAGCAAAACCCTTTAATAAAAAATATCGTCCAATTAAAATCATTGATATAAGAAACGATCTTTTGATCATTTAACTTTTGTGATCGGCTAAACCGGTCACCAATTAGAACATTGATCATCTCCTTGGCTTTGAGGCTACCTCCTCCCTCTAACATCAGAGTTTTCATCTCCTTCATTTCCTCAATGAAGCCACTATCTTCGTTGCCTCTGGAGTCATCATCTCCTCAACAGCTCTATCGCAGCAATAGCCTCTACAAAAGCACCATAGTACCATCATGGTAATAGAGCATAGATCCTCCACTCCCTCATCTTTTTTCCCTCCGCACATTATCATAGTCCCATCATGCTAGAGGCCTTTGCAAGAGCAGCCGCACCAACAAGAGCACTAGTAGGCCTACTACGGCACCAAAGGTAGATCCTTCACTTTGATCCACAATATCCCCTCTTCTTCTCTATCAACCTCTCGATCTACTTCTTTGGTGGCTCACTCTATCAATCAACAATGCCCCTCTCTTTTGTCATTGCTACCACCTCATGTCACTAGTATACCTCACTGCCACCGTATGCTAAAGAATGGAGTGACATGTATGCCGGAGTGCTCAATTTTTTATCATATCATCCCATAAAATTCATTATTTTTATCGCACCAACCATGCACATAATTAATTGGAACTGATTGCCAGTAATGCATCTGCATTCATAAAATAAAATCAGATGATTATTATTTTTAATATTTAAAAAATAAAAAAGTACCATAGTGAAACTCTTTGCAAGTTTTGCTACGATGTTCCTTAACTTTTTTTTTAAAAAAAATTTATTCAATTAGAACCATCGATATAAGAAAGGATCTTTTGATCATTTAACTTTTGTAACCTGCTAAATCGATCACCAGTAGGAATATTAATCATCTCTTTGGCTTTGAGACCGTGCCTCCTCCTTCCAACACAACATCAATCATCTCTTCAACTTTGAGACCGCCTTCTCCTTCCAACATTGAAGCCATCGTCTCCTCTATTTTTTCAATAATGCTACTATCTCTTTTTCCTCATCCAAAGTTACCATCTCCTTTCTGGCCCAACTATAGCAACAGCCTCCACAAAAGCACCATAGCGCCACTATGATAGGGGAGCATAGATCCTCCGCTCCCTTATTTCCTCGACCTCCTTACTGCACTATGGCCCCATCTAGTAGAAGCCTTTACAAGAGCGATCATACCAACAAGAGCGCCGACAGTCTTACATGGCAGTGGAGGCAGATCCTTCACTCCAATCAATAGCACCCCCTCCTCTTTTCTACCAACCTCTCAATCTACTTCTTCAATAACTTTACTCTATTGATCGGCAATGCCCCCTTCTCTCCATCACCACTGTTATTGTTGCCACCGCTCCATGTTTTGGATACATCTCACCACCACCGTATGCTAGAAAAGAGAACGGCGTATATGTCATAGCACCTATTTTTTTTTATCACATCATCTCATAAAATTTAATATTTTTACTCATCCACCACACACATAATTGGTTGAACTAATTGCCAATAATGTATCTATATTCATTAAAATAAAATCAAATGGTTGATATTTTTATTATAAAAAAAAAAAGAAATACCCATTAATCTTTTTTTAAAAAAATGTCACCCAATTAAAACCATTGATATAAGAAAAGATATTTTAGTCATTTAATTTCTATGACCAATTAAATCAATCACCAATAGGAGCGTTGAACATCTCTTCAGCTTTGAGGCTGCTATCTCTCCCACTATTGAAATCATCATCTCCTTCATTTCTCCAATGGAGCCGCTATCTCCTTCACTTCCTCTAAAATTGTCTGTCTCCTCTACGGCCCCACTATACCAATGGCCTTCATAAAAGTACCGCAACGGCACCATGGCAATGGAGCGTAGATCCTCTACTCCCTAGTTTTCTTTGCCTTCTCACTTCCTACCACGTTAATGAAGGTAGATTCTCCACTCTGGTCGACAGTGCTCCCTCTTTTTCTCTGTTAGCCCTTCGTTCCACTTCTACGATGGCTTTGCTTCATTAATCAATAGCATCCCCCTTCTCTCTCTATCACCACTACTATCATTGCCACTGCCTCATATCCTTGCTACATAAAAGTTAATATTTTTAATGCAACAGCCATACATATGATTGATTAGAGCCAGTAATACATCAGCATTCATTAAAATAAAATTAGATGATTGATATTTTTAATATTTAAAAATTAAAGAAATACCGTAACAAAACCGTTTGCTAATTGGCTGGTTGGAAAGAGAATATAGGCAACAAAGGCCATGGTAGCAAGTTATCTCAAGGGAAATTAATGAGGGTTATAAAGATAGTAAGGGACCATAATGCAGATCGATATAACATATGTAACCAAATGATATTATAGCTTGACTTGAGAGAGAAAACAAGACCACGTAGGGATGCATCCATGCAAGGTGAGAAATAATAAAGAGGTGGTAAGAGCACAATTGTCCCTGCACCTTGAGGGCTAATTTATATGGCTGGAACAAGGAAAAACTTTAGAAGGTCTGTTAATAGAATACCAGGAGCAAGCTCTGCAATGTAACAGGAGAGAGTTGCTACTTAAGATGCGAAGAAAAAAAATCATATTGTTGCCACTATCATGATCGTATATACAGCTTTATAAGCTGCATTTTTCACTCCTAAAAGAGCTTCATCCTTCCCACCAGTCCCTGTTGTTAGATGTGTCTTAAGTATCTACACCTAACCTGATGCATTATTTCTGCGTCTTATATCCTTTTCTTTTTCTTTTCTCAATTCTATTTATTTATTTATACCCTACGTATTTCCCTATTCAGAGTTTGCCATAACACTTATACTTTAGCACTCAAAAAAAATAAAAAAACTCCCAAAGGCCCTACATAATTCTAAAAAAACCTCTCAAAAGCATCACATAGTTTTAGAAGTTATTAGATAAACAAGATTGCAAAAACTTTAAAAAAAAAATGTGAACCCAAATTTATTGTAAGAAATATTTCATCAGATCCTAACAAGTTCCACTTCCCACCAATATCCAATAAGCCATCTTCTTTCTGACGCATGCAAAAATGGATAGAATTCTCCTATTTAAATTAGTATTAGAAAAGCCTAAAAGGAAAGAGAATTGATCCTTAATGTTATAAACAGAAATAACATTTAATGCAAGCCGTCAAAAAGAGAACGCGGGTATTGTTGATTTATATGAAAACACTAACCTCCAACCTGGTCAATGGTTCTCAATGCTTCACTCTGTGGTTCATCTGTGCTTTTAAACCCTTATTACGATTCTATCTGGAGAATAGTACCATTGCTCCACTGCATATAAAATTATAAAACTCACTCAAGTTGGCCAAGGAAAAAAAGCCAATAAAAAAACAATCTTCAATAGTCTCCCAGAGAATCTTAAGAGTGGCCATGACAAATGAATTATTAAAGTAACAACTAGCATTGTAATTTCAAATCTATTAAATTTTATTTCTATTTTTTAAAACTTTTTCTTTAGACAAGTATGAACCCACTTGATGAAAATTATCATTCTTATAAGAAATTTTCAGAAATTTGTGATTGTTGTTGGAAGTTATTGATGGTCCTATTGAAAGAATTATAGAATAAATGAATCGCATGATTTCATGACTGGTATTTGTTGAACCCTCAAAATGGAGAGCACAGTTAAAGATAAAACATCTCTTAAACTAATGAAATTTCATAAAACATCTATTAAACTAGTGACTATTCAATTTGCATCCCCAAGAAAAGTTTAGCTAGTTATACCAATTTGATTTGGACAATAAAGTACTGATCTATATCTAGTGTTATAAAAGGTTCACATAATCAGTTATCATATAAGATAAACATCACTTCTCATGTTTTTGCCATCAAAATCCAATATTAAATACTGTTGACTAGCTCTTCCAATGGGTAAGACTGGCTTAGATCAAACTTCAGTAAATGGCTTATTTTCTTGGAACCCAGGAAAACTAAGATCTGTATTTGAGGTTAGCACTTGCAGTCGGATCAGAAGTATGCGGTCATGCTTGGTTTCAATGTTTTAGCTATAAGATGAAGAAGAGGTCTATGTGGGAAGACCAGCCTCTACTGCTTAATAACAGGCTGCCTTCACTAAGGTTCCAATCCGCTATGGCTACGTTTGGTACACAGAACAAGATTGGATAAAAAGAAGAATCAAATTGCACAAAGAATAGGATAAGATAAAAATTATTCTATCTCCTTATTTTGATGAAGGATAGAATAATAAAATCAAGTATAATAATTATATTTTTAGGAAAAAAAGAAAGATAAGAATTAAAAAAAATAAAGTAATAGTTGAATAGAATAAAAATAAAAATATATATTTTGATGGGACAAGTATTTTCTTTTTCATGAAATTAATCATTCTGGAAGACAAAATTTTGTTCTGTACTCATTAAAAAATAAATGTGAGAAAGAATAAAAAATATTCTATCCTCTTTTCTAATTCTGTGCACCAAACGCATCATACAGGATTAAGATAAGGTTGTCCATTGTCCCTCCTTTTTTATTAATCCTTTCTTTTAAAATGTTTATCCGGATCTCCGAAAGAAGCAACAGAATCTGACTGGATTAGAGGCAACAGACCATCAATTTAAGGTCAAATTGTATTTTATTTTTTGTTTGCTGTTGGTTTCTTATTTGTGACCAAGGCCTAGGGAAATGGTGCTGAATCAGTGAATCGTTAATTTATGTAAATCGTTAAATTCAGTCCCTCTGTTCTACTAGATATCAGAGAAGAATCAGCAGTGAATTAGGCATTGCTATCAAGGAGGATGTTTGGAATTATCTGAGACTCTGCAAGCCTGGATACAGGAGAGGAAATGGAGTCTTCTATCTTTTGCTGGACAAGCAGTTCAACAATCAGTGCTTTCAGTACCTGTAGCTCTTGCAATATCTGATGATGTGGGACGTGGAAAGGAAATGTCATCCTCTGTCATGGGGCCATCTCTCTCTCTCTCTTTCTCTCTCTCTCTCTCTCTCTCTCTCTCTGATGAGTGAAATGAGGATCAAGACACTCCCCTCCAGCTTTTATTTAAACAGTAGAGTAATTACAGGGGTGAAAAGGTTAAAGGAATACGGCGACTAGATTATAACAGAATGGAGGTGGTTCTGCAACAATTTATGGCTCTCTAACTTTTTGGATGAACACAGATTGCCCCAATAGCAGACGTCATATAAATTTTAGAAGGAACAGCTGATATGAACCATTTCTTTCGCAGGAAAAGCCTTGCATTCCTCTTTTTCCACAGGTGGTTTGGCTTTACAATCATTGACATCCCAAAGACAGCATTAATGGCCTGAGCAGAGGACAATTTGTTGCTGAATCCAAATTGTTTGTGAAGTTGCGAGTGCTAAATATAGTTTCAATAGCAGCTCGAGTGATTATACCCCTCGTATGGAAGCATCAGTCAGGGAGATAAGTTGGTGGAACATCAACTTAGATGAGTGATTTATTGGTAACGGCCTGTTCATGGTTGCCGGCTATTCCTCTGTGTGTGTTAATAGCACTGATCGAAACCGGAATAAGGGAATTAATTATCGAGAACAGGGAATGGGATACTATAATTCTTAGACCCTCTTCTCAGAGGATATGGCTGAGAAAATTTGTGAGCTGCCTTTTCCTGAATGCAATGTAGAGGATCAGCCATGCTGGGGTATGAACAATGGTCCAAGAGAGAATATTAGAGATGCTCATCTACTGGCGTTGGAGAAACAAGTAGTGTATCGATCTGTAATCACCCCCTGAATCTGGACTCCTAAGGGCACACGTCGAGTGAGAACTTTTTAGCCGAAGGCCTCCTGGAAAAGAATTCCATGCAAACAGTTGCTTAAATGCAGAGGTCTTCTACAACATGATGATAGTTTGGATCTTTGTCATGAATGTAGAGAGGATATTGAGCACGTCTTGTTGAAATGCTCTTATGCCATCGAGGTCCGGGCTGCTGTTGCTACAATGATTCCAAAAGTCAACAACATAACCAAATTAGAAGATCTTCTGTAGCTGCTCAAAAGGAATGAGTTACAGGAGATCTTCAGCAGCTAAATTACTTGTATAGGTTAGTTGCTATTGGAATAATGGGAAAGAGAATTTTCAGCAACTCGATGAAAGCCAAGACTGGAACTTCTGAATTTTTAAAAGCTAATCAGAATAATGATAGCTTATAACAGCCTATATAATGGGGAAGAAAAGGCTTTCTAGCAAGCCCTTGGTATAGGTGCTGTGAAGATCAATTTTGATTTGATGGCCCCTGTAAGCATTCAGAAACCTTAGCGGCAACTGGTTACATAATCTGAAATCATACGGGCATAGTTTTGCGGATGGGAGGAGGTAAGAGTCTCCTTAGACTTGGCCTGGGTTCAAGTATCCAGCTAACTGCTGCATAGAGACACTCATTCACGGGCTTGCCAGGCGAAGGGTTTCAAAAGGTGATAGAATGACATGCTACCATCCCATTCTTATCGACAGCCGGTATATGATTGGTGAGCTCCACTGTTTACATGTCATCTATGTTCGATGAGAAGAAAGCCAGCCTGCTGACTACATGTCAACTTTTTGGAATTTACGAGCTGTTTGGATCGCTGCAGCCCGTTGGGCTCAGTTGCGGATTGGGCTGAGATGCAGCACCTCGCTACGCACCCAAATCGGCCGCCGCTTCGTTTCTCTCGGACGCGCAACCCCTCGCGAGAGTCTTCATCTCGTCTTGTCTGACTCTCATAGCTTGCCTTCCCCGACCGCACCCTCCTCCGCCATCGAGGCCTAGGCCGCCCTCGAGGCCTAGGCCGCCCTCTTCCTTCCCTACCTTTCTCTCTCCATCTACCACCAGACGCCCGCCAACTGTTCGACGAAATAACCCAACGCAACGTCGTCTGCCGGAGCGCACTCTTCTGCGGCCATGCCTAGGCCGACCTTGAACCCAACCGTGAGAATAGTTTTATTTTGAATTTCGAAAAAAGTTTAAATTGTTAACATTAGTCTTGGACATTGGATGACTAAAGAAAAGCAGATTTTCTTGAGTTACTTTCTAGTGTTGACCCAACGAACCGTTTGGGGACCGGTTCACGGGTCACCAGTTCAACGGCAGTCAAACCGTGGTTTAACCGGTTCATCCAACCCTTAACTTTCCTTGGGAGGAAAACCTATACCCTAATCTAGTTGAATCAATCTTAACCAGGCTCTGATACCACTTTGATAGAGTATGCAAAGATGATGGAACACATAACAAGAGTATGAAAAAAAAAAGGAGAAAAATAATTTTATTATATTAAACAACGAAGGAATACAACTTTTCTCATAAGTTCCCTCTCTCTCTCACACACACAAGCCTCTCTTTCTCTTCTTTCTCACCATGCAGTTTTCTTCACAACAGCCACATATTTATAGGCACAAGAAGTGATCTTTTGACTTCCCTAATAAATACATCATTATGTAACCTTTAGACTTTCCATGTGATTTTTGGATTTTTTATGTGATTTTTGGATTTTCAATATGAATAAATACATCATTATATAATCTTTTAAACTTTTCATGTAACTTTTGGATTTTTCATATCACTCTTAAGTTTTCAATGTGACTTGCTTTTTGTCATATACAGAATTTAATATGACTTTTCAGTTTCTTAAGCACAATTAAGTTTACTTTTTCAACAATTACATGTTGGGCAATTTTATTTTGCACCCTGTTTTACTTTAACCTTATCTTATTGTCTAAATAATGGTTTTTATTTGCAGGTTTTCTTCTGATTTCGATAGCAGATCATAAACTTAGATTCCTACTATTGAATCAGTAGTGCCTTTACAGTGACTAATTATTCTTAATAAATGGAGGAAATGCATACTTTTTTTTGAAAAAGACAATTAGGAGTATTAAAACCTATGTTTGTTTCAATGTACCTTATTATTGTGTAATCAACTTGCTGCTTCTTTTTTGAAAGTAAAATAGTAATGCAATTTAATTTCTATATTTCTATATCAACAACAAAATTTAGTTAATAGTGAACTAAATAAATGATAGACAGAAATGTCTATTTTTAGAATTTATGTATCTATTTGACCATCGCTGAAAGGAATAATATATTGCTTTAATTGCGACATAATGTAATTTCCACTTTTGAAATCACCTACTTAGGAATTTAGAAAAACAAAGGCAAACCCGAACTCCATGATGGAGCATGTTGAGCTTCTGAACTCAATCAAAGGTGAGAAGAATTGTGACTTAGGTTATTTTTATATAATTCTTATGTGATGTTCGATTTAATCTTAGTGACGTTAAACAGGCATCTGTGAGCATGCCACCCAGGATACATTTGTTGAGGAGGAGAGCTTCAATTCATTGAAGCATAAATCAAGTAAGAGCCTTCTTTATGTAAATTTTATATGAAATAGATATTACTTATATACTCTGCTCCAAGATCAGCCTTTTCTTTTATTAATGTAGCATATAAGTTGTAAATTTGTTAGATTTGTAAAGCTATTAATTCAATGCTTTACTTTTTGGGCATTCAATTTTTAAAGTTCGAATGCTTCTATATTCAATATGTTTTCATCATGAATGTTGCATCAGCTATATTCTTATTATAATTGAAACCAACAATGTCATAAACCCGGTCCTAAATTTCCAACTCCCATATCTACCATTATTCTTGTAGACTTTCTTTGCTTCCTAGCTAAGTTGAACATGAATTCTCCACAATAAAGCTCCGAACCAAAAATATACCCCCACAGCCCAGGCTCCTTAAATATGATCTGCACTCTGGCTAGGCAAGGCTTACAAAGTCTAATCGTAAAATATGATGTTGCTACTGATATAATTCATGTGTTGCATCCAGCACAGTATGAGAAAATATAAACAGCAAGATGACAAATCCCCACAACCAAGAACCTTGGTCCATCGATATCTCATTCACTGAATTGCTACTCAATGACTAATAGGCCAACATCTAAATACCTGGTTCTTAGAACCTCTCGCATCCTTTTGGAATTTTCTTTTTTTTTTTTTTTTTAGCTGAACTTAGGTGGTAGTTGAGATGCCTGACCGATCACATATAAGACAGCTAAAATACCAAATAATAGTTTCCAATAGATGGCCACAACTTGGACAAGTTTTTCACTTTTAAATTCTAGTTTTAAATACCAAATGACATTTTTTTAGATTTAAATTATTCAGATTTGAGACTTGGTAGACCAAGAAGGAGGGTTTGGATAATATTATCTAGAAAACCTGACAAAGAATCAAGGGGGGCCAAAATTGTGCTGCAGTATGGGCGGAGAATGTTAGAAGGCTTCGATCAGCTCTGAGATGGTGGTTCGCTGATAGGGAGAAAAGGCCAGAAAAGAGATTAAATAGAAATTGCTCTATGATATTGATTTGCTTAACAAGAAGGAAGAATTGATCAATCAATCACATATTGAGTTGAATTTCAGAAAGATTTTGAAGAAGTCTCTCTCGGCCATTTATGAAAAGGAAGAATTGTATTGGAAATAATAATCAAGAATATCTTGGCTTAGAGAGGGCGATAAGAATATGGCTTTTTCTCATAAGATAGCAAATGGGAGGAGGAGGCGTAACTAGATTGTATCTCTTATTAATAATAATGGAGGGGATATATGAACTCAAAAAGAAATTGCAGTGAAGCTGCATGGATTCTTCAAAGGCCTTTTTGGTGCATCCTTTCTCTCCTCTACTATCATTGATTGGAATCTTCTCTATAGAGTACCAACAATTGATTTGAGAACATTAATAGAGCCTTTCTGAATGGAGGAAACCAAAGTAGTAGTGTTTGTTCTTAGAGCACATAAAGCTTCGAGCCCTGATGGGTTCTCCTTTGGCTTTTATCAAGATATTAGGAGCTTATTAAGGATGATACCATAGTGCTTCTATAGGAGCTTCATAGGAGTGATCTGGACATATACAGATGGAACTTTGCTTATATCACCCTCATTCCTAATAAGGAAGACTTTCAGTGAAAGACTTTCGGCCCAATAGTCTTTTAAATGATATATATAAAATAATCTCAAAGATACTGGCATCCAAACTAGCATCATTTTTGCCTCTTATTATGGATGAAGCCCAGTTAGCCTTCATCAAAGGGAGATCAATTGTGGAGAACCTCCTCTCAGCCCAAGAAATTCTGAATTATTGTAGGAAAACTGGCTCCTAAGGGTTTTTATGCAAGTTGGACTTCGAGAAGGCCTTTGATCGAGTGAAGTGAAAATTCTTGGTGGAAGTGTTGGAAGCTCCAGGATTTCCAACTTAATAAATAAATTGTATTCTCACCCTACTTTCCTCAGATGAGGTGGGAGTTGTAGTTAACGGGTGACCAGGTAAATGGATAAAGTATAAGGTGGGGCTGTGACAAGATGACCCACTATCCCCTAGTCTTTTCATTTTTATGGTAGGTGTACTGACCAAATAATTGAAATGGGCTGAACTGGACCTTTAGCAATATTCTTTGCTTTTGTTATAGCAAAAGTTTACATTTCTTAAATGTTTCTCTCTTCTTCTATGTAGCAGAGAAAAGGATCCTTACAGTTATCAAAGCTCTCCTCCTTGCTTTTGAGAATGTATCTAGCTTCGAGATTAATTTTCATAAGATCTTGGTGATTTGTTTGAATATTGAAGAAGAAGTTGCACTATCTTTTGCTACCCTTCTCAACTGCAAGAAAGAAAATCTCCTACTAACATATTTGGCATTGCCATTGCATGATAGAATGCTATCCAAATAGTGTTGGATACCACTTATTGAGAGGATTGAAAGGAGGTTGGTTTTATGGAAAGGTAGACTGCTTTGATTGGAGGTAGGTTATGTCTCATTAATGCAGTACTCTCTTCACTTTCAATCTACTTCATGTTTGTGCTTAAATTGCAAGAATGGATAATTAGTAAGATAGATAAGTTAAGAAGGGCCTTTTTATGGAAAGAAAAAGAGGTGATCAATGGTTTGCACTGTCTTATCAATTGGAATTTAGACTGTAGCAATAATAAAGAAGGAGGACTTGGAATCAAGAGCCTAAAAAGTATGAACTCTGATATGCTATTGAAGGGGATGTAAAAGTTCTTAAATAGACACAAGGAGGGGAACATTCATTAGACCTAGTTAATTCATAGAACCTACTACTCCAGACGCAGATTTGCTATAAGAAGAAAGATCAAATCCCAAAAAGCTTCCCCAGTTTAGAGAGACATTTGCAGCAACTTCAAGGCATTCTGGAACCATGTCACATATAAATTAGGGAATAGGGAGAGTATGAGGTTTTTGGAAGATAGTTGGATCTCCCCTATCCTATTGCTCTTCTTTTTGAAGATTTTTATGGTTGAGCTCTAAAGAAGCAGGTTCGAGTTTCATCAGCTTGGAGCCATAGAGAGCACTAGTGGAAGGTCCATTTTCTTTCACCACTTACATCATAAGAGTCCTTGTAGCTTCAGTAGCTACAAAGTCTCCTCTCATCTACTTGCCCATCTTTATCTATATATATCCTAGTTTGAAAGCCTCATGGAGATGGTACTTACAACGTAGACTCCCTTTATAGGTTCATTAATGACTGTGATATGAGGTACCCTTTCAATAATTTTATTTGGAAAGCTTTCGTTCCAGAAAAGGATAAGATTTTCCTTTGGTTGACACTGAGCAACAAACTACACACTAGAGAGGCACTTGCAAAGAAAGGATTGTCAGTTAGCTTTGAATGTGTGTTATGTGGGGCTAGTTATAAGTTAGCAAACCATTTGTTCATCATATATCCACTCACAAGACCTATTCTTGAAACCCTTGCTAGAGGCCTTAGCATGACTAGATTGCCTACAACCTCTTCAAGCTTTGTTTTGATTAAAGGCAAAAGAAGGTACAGGCAAGGAGAAGAAGTGTTAGGACCAAATGGTCATACCATACATGTGGCACATATGGACTAAAAGAAACTCAAGAATCTTTCAAAAGAAAAATTCCTTGGCATCTTCCATCCTCCATAAGATCCTTACTTCTTTTACTTTGTGGGGCAATCTTTGCCCAACAAAATTATTGAATTCTCACTCAAAGGCTTGTAATTTACTTTTTGCCCTTTCCTCCTCTTCTTCTTTGTAAATATTTTTATTGAAATTAATAAATTCAGTGGGGACTCTCTCCATCACCTTTTTTCAAAAAGAAAATTGCACCAAATCGTTGTTCTTATGACATAGATGGTAGCCTTCAAGGTACAAACAACCAAATTATGATTTATTGGCCATAGAGTTATTCTCAAAGACTTTGAAATGTAAATCTAAGTTTTATAATTGTAAAATTGACAATACTCTATATGTTATGCATTTTTTACTATTAAAATTATTTATATAAATGTTATTTCAAGCATTATTATATTTCATATATATTTAAAATTGCATTATCATACTTGATCCCTCTTATTATGATCATGGTTTACTTATAGAGCATTAGCTCACAAAAATGTTTTTTGATTTTTATTTTTATTTTTTTTTGTAGAGAACGAGATATAGGATGAGATTCGGGTAGAAGCTGTCACAAGTATTTGTTGAGTTGCTACTTAAACATTAAATTACTTCAATTTAGATTTAAAAGATATTGAATTACTTCATTTTAGATTTAAGAAACTTTTAGTGTTTTGATTTTAAAAGCAAAGGATGATCTTTTGGTTAATATCTGAATTTTATTAGTTTGATTCAATGAATAATTAGTTTATTGATATTAGTTAAATCTAATTGAATATATGTTCTTCTAAGACATTTTGTATGCTATAAAATTTATTTTCATACGTGTGCAGTGGATTGTTATCCTATATCTACCTCGGATTTGGGGCATCACAATGTAAGTGTCACCTACTACACTTGGAGAGTGGTGGGAAAATGAGTGGTGTTGGAAAATTTTTTTCCAATATTCCTTGATTGACAAAGACATCGTGCTCTCAATTGGGACTTATTTTATTAGGTAGTAGGTTCAACAACTCTGTATTATTAGGGATAGTAATTTCCTTTAAACCCACGGGTATCCATCCACCTCTATTTTATTTGGAACGAGCACAGATACGGAGGTCAAAAGATGAGTACAGTTATGAATATCGAGACATGTGACTATAGCAATAACTGGGTATGGATATAAAGATATCTCTGTTCCATCCCATACCCATTGTATCCATCTGTAAATTTTGTTAGTTATCCTTATTTATTAATATAATTTTAAACTTTTGATAGAAAACTTTACCGGTAGTCATAAATCATAATTTAACTGGGCTTGGTCCATTTGTTTTGCTTGGAATTGAAGGAAAAAAAAATAAAGCAACCCACAATTGCTTTAGATCTGGGTGGAAAAAAATAAAAAAATTCAAAACAAATGAAACAGAGTCTAAAACAAATGGTGGGTATGGAGCAAGTATAGGTAATGAGATTGGTATGGATATTACATAATTGCTACTGGTACAAGTGGGGGTATAAACTTTATACTCATAGTGGATATGGAGCGGGTATAGGTATAAATTTTTTTACTTGATATAAATACGAAGATACCTTCGCATACCCGCTTTGCCTCATCACCATCCCTATATATTATTTTATTATTTTTTAAATTTCATTTAATGTGCTAATTCTGTGAGACCATTCATAGCTGAATATGTCAACTTAATTCTGCCGATCAACATCCCATTCATAGCTGAATATGCCAGCTTTTTCATAGCCGAGTATATTGGCTTTATCCTGCCAATCAACATCTCGAGACCATCTGTGATACCTCAAATTTAGTTCCACATTGGATGGGAAAGAAATGGGTGATGTGCTTATAACTCAAGTCCACTTGCTACCAATTAACTTCCACTCGAGTTTTTGAGCCACGTGGTTTCGGCCCACTAGAAGTTAATTGGGCTAGCGGGTGGGCTTGGGGCGTTACAAATGGCATCAAAGCCGATCCGAATCTGCGAAAGTTGGTGGGCATAAGGAAAGGGCTACCCATGGGGTGGTGGTGGAGTCCCGCCATGAGGTAGAGCCACCCTTGCGGCACCATGAGGTAAAGCCACCCTTGCAGCACCAACAATTCGACTCGGGGTAGATTCTGGCTAGGTTGTGGCGTGCGACGATGATGTCGCATTATAAGGTGGGGAGATTGTGATACCCCAAATTTAAGATTGTAATATCCTAAATTTAGTTTCATATTGGATGGAAGAGAAATGGGTGATGTGCTTATAACTCAAGTCCACTTGCTACCAATTAACTTTCACTCGAGTTTTTAGGCCATGTGATTTTGGCTCACTAGAAATTAATTGGGCTAGCGGGTGAACTTGGGGTGTTACACATTCATAATCGAATATGTGGACTTAATCCTGCTGATCAACATCCTGGAACCATTCATAGCCGAATATGCCGACTTAATCATGCCATTCAACATCCATGGTGGAAAAAATGAGCGGTGTTGAAAATTTCTTTCTATTTCTTGATTGAAGTAGTGCGGGAGATATTTTATTTGGCAGTGGGTCAACAACGCTGTAGTATTTTATTATTATTATTTAAAAACTTTATTTAACGTACCAATCCTCTGAGACCATTCATTTCTGCTGAGACGAATATGGCAACAGCCATCTTAGCTCTGCCCATCAGCATTTGCCAAGCAAACAAAACTGGCATTTTCCTATTTCCATACGATGGCAGGATCATCTTGCTTTAATTACTTGGCTCGATGCTATTGGGGGGCCTTCGTCTATAGTTGTATGACCAAGATAGCACCGAAGTCTTCGAGACATTGGGTGGTCAAAGAAAGGCAGCTAGAGTCAGCCAAACGATGGTTTAGCATTGGAACCAAAATATAAAATTGGCAATGTTCTTCTACAATGTTATGCTTTTTTTTTACTATTAAAATTATTTAATTAATATTATTAAAAATATTATTATATTTTATATATATTTAAAATTGTATCATTATACTTAATTGATTTTTTTGATTATGATTATGGTTTACTTATGAAGCATTAGCTTATAAAAATATTTTCTTTTTAAGAGATTGAGACTTGGGATGGAATTCGTTTACAAGCTTGCCTAAGTATTTAATTAAGTTGTTATTTAAACATTGAATTACTTTAATGTTTTGATTTTAGAATTATACGATGATCTTTTAGCTATTAATGGTACATTTGAATTTGATTAGTTTGATTCAACGAATAATTAATTTATAAATATTAATTAAATCTAATTAATTATATATTTTTATAAGATATTTTATTTATAAAATTTAATTTGATATATGCATAAAAATTGTTATGTTCTACCTCCATCCTCGTATCTGGGCATCATGATATAAGTGTTGCTTACTATATAATTGGAGCATGGGCATGATGAAAAAAAAGAGTGGTCCTAGAATTTTTTTTCGACTATTTTTTGATTGATAAAGCGGTCATGCTAGCAATTGAAAGTTATTTTATTTAACAATTTAAAGTTATTTTATTTGATAACAGACTCAACTAGTATTTTATTATTTTTTTTAAATTTATTTAATGTATCAATTCTGTGGGACCGTTAATAGCTGAATACGTAAATTTAATTATGCTAATCAGGACTATTAAAGTTGGAGCGTGGTGGGGAAATGAGCGGTGCTGAAAATTCTTTTCAGCGTTCCTTGATTGACGGAGGGTCGTGCTCCCAATAGGGAGTTATTTTATTTGGCATCAGGTTCAACTTCTCTGCAGTATGTTACTCTTTTTTTACTTTTTAAATTTTATTTAATGTACCAATTCTATGTGACCATTCATATGTGCTAAGTCGAATACGTAAACTTAGTTCTGCCCATCAGCATTTGCCAAGCAAGCAAAACTCGCATTTTCTATTCGCATATGATGGCAACGTCCATCTAGCGTTAATGACTTGGCTCCACGGTATTAGGGGCCTTCGTCTATTGCTGTATGGCCAGCATAGCCTATAGTTAGGCGACCATCCAGCGAAGACTTCCGAGACATTGGGTGGTCAAATAAGACCGCTAGATCCATCCAAAATGCGATTTAGTATTGGAACCGAAATGGTTGTGCAAACTCTAATCACCTTTCATCGTTCGTTTTCTTCTTCCTTCCTTACTAAAATAATGGCTGGATCGGAGGTGGGAGGATGGTTTGCATCTGCTGCCATTGGTAAGCTAGCTGACAAGATCGACGGCTATCTTAAGGGCCAGCATGAGTATCAGAAAGGTGCGAAGGATAATTTGGAAAAGCTTCGGCAAAATCTGAGACAGATCCACGCCGTGATCTATGCAGCTGAGCAGAGGCGAATTGAGAATCCAAGTTTGAAGACATGGCTGAGGGAGCTTAAAGATGCAGCATTTGATGCAGAGGATTTGCTAGACAAGGTCGACTATCAATTGCTCAAAGCAAAGGTGGAGGAAGAAAATAAGGTGCGTGGTAACTTTGCATCCTCTTTTCATAACGTTGCAAAACGTGCTAAAATTTTAGTCCAACGTCTCTTATTTTGTGATGATGATCTCAATGAGTTATGTGAGATCGTCAAGAGCTTTGATAGTATTCATGCTAAGATAGGAGATTTCCTCAAATTGGTGGAGATTGATGTGGGTGGCAATAAACAGCACGAAACACCGGAGTGGCGACAGACTTCCTCTATGCCTGTTGAATCTGAGATTGTTGGCCGAGAAATTATGATAAATAAGATAGTAAATTCATTTGTGGGAAGAACTGATAATTCCAGATCTAGTAATGAAACATTTTCTGTTCTGTCCATAGTTGGTATTGGGGGAGTGGGAAAAACTACGGTTGCTCAGCATATCTTTCACAGTAATGAAATAGAGGAAAATTTCGACCTTAAAATATGGGTATGCGTGTCTGACACTTTTGATGTGAGAAGGCTTACAGTAGAGATGATAGAGTCTGCTTCCAAGTCGACGCCCAAGGATCTTCATCAGTTCAAGAATTTAGATAAGATTCAAGGAATTCTTAAGGAGGAGCTAAAGGATAAGAGGTTTTTAATTGTCTTTGATGATATGTGGAATGAGGTGAGAAGGAAATGGGAAGACCTGTGTAAACCATTTAAAGTTGGCAAAGAAGGAAGCAGGATTATAGTAACGACTCGGAGTCATAAGGTGGTAGCGGTCGTGGGAACAAAGGAACCGGTGGATTTAGAGGGTTTAGCAGAAGAGGACTTTTGGACATTTTTCAAACAATGTGCATTTGGTGACAAGATCCTAGAACATCATCCAAAATTGGAGCTGATTGGCAGGGAAATAGCAAAGAAGTTGGGGGGTTTGCCCTTGGCTGCAAAGACTGTGGGAAGCGTACTCAATTCTAAATTGGAGGAAGAGCACTGGCGAGGAGTCTTGAAAAGCAAATTATGGAAAATAGAGCAGCAAGAAGATGGAATCATGCCGGCTCTGAAACTGAGTTACGAGCATCTGCCAGCACACCTAAAGCAATGCTTCGCCTATTGTTCTTTGTTTCCCAAGGATTACCTCTTTGATAAAGAGAAACTAGTCCAACTTTGGATGGCTCAAGGCTTTGTACCGCACCATGAGGAGCGCAGGAGAGCAGAAGACATAGGGGTGCAGTATTTTGATTATTTATTACAAAGGTGTTTCTTTCAGATGTCAGACATATTCAAGGATCGCTATAAGATTCATGATTTACTTCATGACCTTGCCGAATCTGTTATTGATGATGAATGCTGTAGAATTACTGATGCGGCTGTGCAAATCCCAAAGAGAGCTCGACACCTTTATATTGCTGCTACCAATCAACAGTTGGAGATATGTGAAAATATGTGTGACATTAAAAAACTACGTAGCCTTGTCGTTGCCAGTGAAATCTCCCTTTTAGAGCCATCCAACTCGGAGCTTGTTCGTTTCATTCAATACATTTTGGAAGAGTCAAAACAGCTTCGTGTGTTGATATTGTCTCAGATTCCATTTCGCTTGTCATTAGAGGCTATTGGTGATTTAGTACATTTAAGATACATGGAAATCATGGATTGCCTTATGCTAGAGTTGCCGGAGTCATGTTGCAAGCTTTACCATCTACAAGTGTTGAATCACTTTATGCTACCAAATGATGTGAATAATTGCATCAATTTGCGGCATCTAAATGAAGGTCAAAACATTTCAAGAGTAAACAGAATTGGCAACCTAACATGTCTTCAAGAATTAAAGAACTATTATGTTGAGCAACATGGGGTAGGGCAACTAAGGAATATGAGGCAGTTGCGAGGAAGTCTATCGATCTATAATCTTGATAAAGTTAATAATAAGGAGGCCAGTGAAGCTATGTTACACAACAAAGAGCACCTTAAATCCTTAATGTTAAGCTGGACCAATCTTGTCCAAGATGATAGGGCAGGTAAGCATGAAGAGATAATTGAAGGACTTCGGCCACACACTAATCTCAGAGACCTAGAGATCGACGGTTACAATGGTATCACATCTCCAAGTTGGCTAAGTAAAGCATGGCTATCTAATCTAGAGTATATTCAACTAATACATTGCCATGCATGGGCAATCCTTCCGCCTCTTGGACAGCTACCCTTTCTTAAGACTTTGTGTTTACAAAATATGAGCTCAGTAAAAAAAATTGGCACCGAATTCTACGGTAGTGATGGTGATGATACCGCATTCCCATCATTAGAGGAACTTGTTTTTGTAAATATGAATGAATGGAAAGAGTGGTTGGAACCAAGGAAGGGCCGATTATTATTTCCTCGTCTTCACTCACTTGCTATTTTTGGTTGCCCAAAGTTGAGTGGGACCCTCGTTCTTCCAACTCCATCTAAAAAAGTTCGACTTTCCTATCGGGATTACATTATTTTGGAAATGGAAGATGACGATGTGCCTTCATCATCTATGTCTTCACCATCTATGCTTGAAATATTCATATCTTGTAATCATGAGCAGCTCATTTGGAGCCTTTCGAAAGAAGTGCTTGCCTCTATCAAATATCTAAAGTTTAACAAACACAATCCCTTCACATCCCTTACCAAGAAGCAAGAGGAGTGGTTTCAAAATCTCACCTCCCTCAAAATGCTCATTTTCTCCGGTTATCATAGCCTCCAGTCATTTCCTATCAACATGACGAGCTTTATGTCTCTCGAGAAACTGAAGATAAAAGAATGTCCTAACATCAAGAGGCTGCCAGAGAAGGGTCTACCCAAATCTCTCAAGGTTTTGTATATTAGGAGATGCGAGCAGTTGGAGGCATGGTGCCAGATGAGTGATGGTCGTGATTGGCTCAAGATTTCGGACATCCCTCACATTGAAATAGGAGAAATCATTGTTCGGTATGTCCATAGAAACCACCCTATTTCAAGCAGTTCTTTCATATATCATATGTTTCAAAATTTACAATAACATAAATAAGCTAGGCTAAATATCTTGGGTCCTAGTCCTAGGCACTATAGACCCCAGTTTATTTTAACCTAAGCTTTGTCAATCCTATTTACAAGTTTAGAATTAATTAGTGCATACCTGTTGTCATGCTGTGGAAGATCAAGCATTGTTCTTTGTCACGTAGATCCTCTATTTGGCTGTTATTTTGTTGATTCCTTTTTCTTTGATATAGTTGAATTCATCATTAAGGTATCTAAGAGCTCTTATTTATATGATTTTGTAGGAATATGAATGAAGCAGCACCTCTATGAGATGATGCACGGTGGATTTCTAATTATTATTGGCAATTGCAGCTTACCATTTGATTGTGGTCTGGTTTCTAATAGTTTGTTTTGGTGATGTAATAAGACTATTTTTGAGTTGGAGACTACCTATTAGTTTGTTTGTGTGCTCTGCTTGTATGTTCCTCATTTGTGTCTAATTCCTAGTTGTATGGTTTCTGCTAGGTACTTGTTTGCATATGTTATTTAGTCTTTTAATGAATTGGATGGGAACGGAGCTATTTCCTTCCTCCCCATTTTTTAGAGAGAGAGAGAGATAGAGAGATTGAATCACATTTATGCAATGAAGACATCTCTCTAATAATAAATCTGGGAGTGAATGGGAGATGCTTGGTTGGAAACAGGAGTTTCTATGCATCCCACACACCATACTTTTCTAGCTGTGTTTCCTGATCATTATTTTTTAACCTGGTGTTAACATATCCATCTCCCCAACATCTGGGAATTTATTTTCAGAAAGCCTCTAAATCTTTTGCTACACAATTAGCAAATGACAGATATTTC
The DNA here is from genome assembly GCA_017589505.3 of Metroxylon sagu. Classification (NCBI taxonomy): domain Eukaryota; kingdom Viridiplantae; phylum Streptophyta; class Magnoliopsida; order Arecales; family Arecaceae; genus Metroxylon; species Metroxylon sagu. The sequence continues at coordinate 1,557,852 of JACVBY030000589.1, read as the reverse complement.
TTTATTTTCCAATCCCAAATAGTTGGGACAGAATTTAGTGGTTATTATTGTCTATTTTGCATGTATTATAGATGTATTTCAAGTAACCATTCTAACAATGCATGGTTATCAGTAAATTTACTTGGCATGCCTCTGCTGATCTTCAATCAAATTTAGATATTACATTTTGAGTGGTTGGCAAGAAATAATGAAATGTCTTCACTTTTGGTTGCCACTTTATTTAATGGAACTTTTTATTAGGAAACATTTGTCTACCCTCTCTCAGTTCTCATTGGACAAGTTTTCATTAGTATTACATGTTGGGCAATTTCATTTTGCACCCTGTATTACTTTAACCTTATCTTATTGTCTAAGTAATGGTTTCTATTTGCAGGTTTTCTTCTAATTTTAGTAGCAGATCACAAACTTAGATTTCTACTATTTAATCAGCACCTTTACAGTGACTAATTATTCTTAATAAATGTATGAAATGCATACTTTTTTTGAAAAAGACAAAGAGGAGTATTAAAACCTATGTTCTTTTCAATGTGCCTTATTATTGTGTAATCAACTTGCTGCTTCTTTTTTGAAAGTAAAACAGTAATGTAATTTAATTTCTATATTTTTATATCAACAACAAAATTTAGTTATAAGTGAACTAAATAAATGACAGACAGAAATGCCTATTTTTAGATTTTGTGTCTATTTGACCATCGCTGAAAGGAATAATATATTGCTTTAATTGCAACTTAATGTAATTTCCACTTTTGAAATCACCTGCTTAGGAATTTAGAAAAACAAAGGCAAACCTGAACTCCATGATGGAGCATGCTGAGCTTCTAAACTGAATCAAAGGTGAGAAGAAATTGTGACTTTGGTTATTTTTATATAATTCTTATGTGATGGTTGATTTAATCTTGGTGACTTCAAACAGGCATCTGTGAGCATGTCACCCAGGATACATTTGTTGAGGAGGAGAGCTTCAATTCATGGAAGCATAAATCAAGTAAGAGCCTTCTTTATGTAAATTTTATATGAATCCCTAACTATGCCTTTCAGATGAAATAGATATTACTTGTATACTCTGCTCCAAGATCAGCCTTTTCTTTTATTAATGTAGCATATAAGTTGTACATTTGTTAGATTTGTAAAGCTATTAATTCGAGGCTATTATTTTTTTGGCATCCAATTTTTAAAGTTTGAATGCTTCTAGTTTCAATATGTTTTCATCATGTATGTTGCATTAGCTATTTTCTTGTTATAATTAAAACCAACAATGCCATATAAAGCAGAGGGTCAATTTTTGGGTCGGCCTAACCTGAATCCAATCCATCTATAGGCCTAGATAAACTTATCCATCCCTATATAGTGTGAATAATGTTGGTGCTACTTTCGGATATCAAGTAATTAGCAGAAAGAAAATTTTAGTATCTCGTAATTTTCTCTAAATTTGGTGGCATTGTGTAACACGTATGAATCGAGGCATCTGAAAAACTTTCAGAAAGACTGTTTAAAATGTTGCATTTAATTAATAATTAAATTTAGCTAACTTTTTTAAACTTTATTTAAAATTTAAATTTAATTAACTAACATTATTTAATTAAATGTTTGATGTTATTATGTTAAGGAAAAATGGCTTGGTGGTTTATTAATGAATTGGACTATGGTGGAGATGAGACATCACAAGTTCACTTAAATTGGAGAGCAAAGAGGGAATCTACTTGAGGAGCTTGCATATGATTAACTTGCCGGTGAGACAATAACTTTCTAAGGCGATGATCAGCGACAGCTTGGTCTAAGAGAATGACCGACCGCAACAGATCTATTTTGCCGGGCTGTCCATTTAAACCAAAAGCAATTATAATTGATATAATGAAACTTCATAAGAAGATATCTTGAGAAATCATTCAAAAAACACTTCATTTCTCTGGGATTGTCCTATCAAAACGCGACACTATACATGGTAAAAAAAAAATAGTATAAGCAATTACAGTCAGTCATAAGGATTTCTTCAACTTAGGACAAGCTTTGATTTGGTTTTCACTAGTTTTGTGTGGTATATTAGCTTTTTTTATTATCAGTTAGGCCTTTTCTGTGAGGTTCACCTATGTATACAAGTGTGTGCTTCCCTTTTAAGGATTACAGACGGCTGTGCTATAGATGAGCTTATAGTTTCATGGCCAAGGGATACAGGTTCCGAGCTTCAGGTGTCAAGCCAATGGAAGCCCTAATTCAGGACTCTCTGATAGAAGAGACTACAAATATCTCCCCATCAAGATAAGGACATGTCTTGGTACAAGAGAAGTCAATATTTGTGCTTCTGATCAGCATTCTCTAAAGTAGAGTGGTTTGTGTCAACACGTAATTGCCCTGATTGTCTGTGTCACTGGGCTTATGGGCATGAAATTCCGAACTACTTGGCTCACAGGGCCAAGGTGTTGCATGGAGGTCAGTTTCATGCGTGCCTTTTCGGACATAATTTTAGAATTGCATTTGATAAAAGCTAGTTAGTTGGGAGGGCAAACTTTTTCCTAAAAATACAATTTCTGCTGTGAAATGTGCACTTGTTGCTGGGTGTGCATTTCATTTAGTTACTTCATTTAATCATTTCATTAGTTCTCTTTGCATGGATGAGCACTGAGCAATGCTAATCCTCTCAGTTGATGGACTTTCTTCCTAGACCAATCTCCGCTGTGGTAGTCAGACTACTGCATATGTCCTAACTAATTATTTCTATCCAGATCGATGAGGTTATTGGTCAAGCATAAACCATAAGATCAGTTCTGGGCACACACAAGGCCTTGTTTGGAGATGTTCAGGGAAAAGTCAAGCAGCGGGGTGACAAATTTCCTATAATTCGAGGCCTTCTTGGTATTCAGGCATCCTGTTCTAAAATCCTCCTTTCCTTTGGTGCTTATTATAATGGTCCTTACTGCTGCTCCTCTAATTGCAGGTGCCATTAGAAGGAGGCGCTCAAAAGGCACCCTTATTCTCTCTGCACTCATAGCAGCTTGCAGTCTGTTTCTAATTATTTATTGGCTTTCAAAGTGATAAATGTTCTGAAAGGCAGCAGGGCGTTGGAGATGCTGCACCAAGTCTCACGGTATTCTAACGTGCACGACATAAAAGAGTCAGCAGTCAAATACCATTTTACGTCAATCAGCCAGCAGATATTGGATTGCATGTCATGGAGAGTGCTGGTTCCATGGAATTTTGTTAGAAAAAGGGGTGACAATTTTGCTTTTGTGGTCTTTCTGGAATTCGTTTCACTTCACTTCTATGCACAGTTTTTCATGGACATTTGCGTCATGAAGATCTTAAATGACTTTGCATTAGGAAAGCCACTGCTTTGATCATGGAACCATGTTCTGCGGAATTGGAGGTGGAATGGTTGGGAAGAGTGTAGGTAGGTGCTTCACAACATAGACATAGGTTTTTGAGCTCCCTTCTGCAATGTTTTTGGGATAAATGAAGAATATAAATAGCGTGGAGACTAAAGGAGCTTTTAAGTCATGTCATTCGATTTTTTTTTTTTGATTTGTTTCGATAATCTGATCTGTCTAGATAAGCTGACATGGGCGATGGAACATACGATTTACTCTTCTCCGGACTGCAGCCCAATGTTCAAAACTCAATCGTTCAATGGTCTGCCGTATATGATTGGGCTTTTAGCAAGAAGCGTCACGTTGGAAAGATGCATCCAGCTTAATCTGGGCCTAAATTTTTAACCCAATCCAACTCCCATATCTACCGTTATTCTTACAGACTTCTGATGTTTTCTATCTAACTTTAATGTGCATTCTCCACGATAAAGCTTCCAACCAAAAATATAAACCCTGCGGCTCAGGCTCCTTAAATACGATATGCACTCTGAATCAAACAAGGCTTACAAAGTCTAGTCGTAAAATATATTTATGATGTGCATTCAGTTCAGCAGTGAACCGGATCAACCTCTCTCCATCAAAGTCCCTCTTTTAGAAGCCTCGCCGGAGATCGTTGTACCACTCGTATGCATCATCGGAGTGCTATCAATTCCTCTCAGCGCCGGTGGTAGTGGTTTTAATAGCCAGTCTATGTTTTAATCTATTTAGAGGGTTGCAATCGGGACAATTGGAAGGGTTGGAAGCCTCGGCGGAGATCGCTATATCGTCCAGCACCGCCGATCATCGCTTGTCGCCGCTGTTGCTAGCCGAACAGCCAATGAGTCTTGATTCTCACATATTCCTTATTAATTTCTTATAATCTCAAGTTAGAAATTTTATTTATTTATTTATTTTTTGACCCCCAAGCCTTGCCGAGGGTTAACCAGAGATGAGGTGGGATGGCAACCTCCAGCAAGGTTGCCGCTGGAAGATGAGACACCGCCACCAGTGATCGGGCTGGTGAGGCCAATCGTGATGATCGACTGCCCGATCTATGGCATTCTTTCGATCCTCCTCGATGGCCATTAAAGCGTCATCGCCGCGGGCCATTGTCGGAGAGGAAGTCGCCGCCACCGCCCGTGCTAGTAATTAGTCGGATCGAGTCGGCTATGACCGACTCTGGTTGGTTTTGGGCATTAGGTTGGAGTGAGGAGGAAGAAGATGTGAGTCTTCTTGAGCGTTGGTGAACCGGCTAATTGAGCCTGGTTCAAGTTGGGTTAAGCCAATTTAAAATCAAGGGAGTCTTGATTCCAAAATTTGATTGAACCAAGCCATGTTTTTAGGTTCAAAGTAATGGAATTAGTGGATCTGAAACTATTGTGACCAAACCCTATGGATCTATGTAAAAGGGTTAGTTTAGTTGGTTCAGATGGATTTGATTTGAGCCCATCAAATTAATTTAGCATGAACCCAAACCACTAGGAGCTGAGTTCAATAGAATTGGACTTGAATCCAATATCTAAGCCAGACCTAGATCTGAACAACAAGGGCATCTCACAAAATGGAAGTGTTTAAGATATGAAGCAGAGGGAGACTGGCCCAAATATGTTTGGGTTAGATAGCCTAAGCACTGCTGTTACAGTTGTATATGTGTAGTCTTCTTTGGCCTTAAAATTACAATCCACTATAAATTTATGACTACAATTTTAAGAATTAGAGAGTGGAATCTTGAGGATTGATAATTTTGGAACCATTGGCTTTTTATGTTCAGTCCTAACAACTGCCATTAATATGTTCAACAATCAACATAATGCTCAAAGCCAGGAGTTGATTAAATAAGCAGTCTGCAAAAGCCAAAAACAAATAAATCAAAGGGTGAAATTTTAAGCTGGTCAAAGAAGGATGCTTATATGAGACATTTTTAATGGCTCTCCTTTGTCATTTTCATTAATGCATCTACATGCGTCTGAAAGAAAAGAAAACAAAGAAAAGAAACCAGAAATATTCGAATAATATATTCTTGTTGACTAATGTAGTTGATGTTAGCCCTTATGATTTTAATTAGGAGAAACCATATATACATTCAAAACAAAAGGACTTGTGTCAGAGGAATAGGCACTCAGTATTTTAAATTTGTTTCAAATTATCAGCATGCTATTATCATAAAGACATTAAGAAATTATAAAGGTTTGTATATAATGCTGACAATCAACATAATGCTCAAAGCCAGGAGTTGATTAAATAAGCAGTCTGCAAAAGCCAAAAACAAATAAATCAAAGGGTGAAATTTTAAGCTGGTCAAAGAAGGATGCTTATAGGAGACATTTTTAATGGCTCTCCTTTGTCATTTTCATTAATGCATCTACATGCGTCTGAAAGAAAAGAAAACAAAAAAAAGAAACTAGAAATATTCGAATAATATATTCTTGTTGACTAATGTAGTTGATGTTAGCCCTTATGATTTTAATTAGGAGAAACCATATATACATTCAAAACAAAAGGACTTGTGTCAGAGGAATAGGCACTCAGTATTTTAAATTTGTTTCAAATTATCAGCATGCTATTATCATAAAGACATTAAGAAATTATAAAGGTTTGTATATAATGCTGATTTCTCAATTTGCTTTTATATATTATCATGCACATAAAAGAGGATATTGATATTCTTATAATTCTCGAGAGCAGATTCTCCTAGGGACAATAATGACTTATTTGGATAGCAATATGGATGATAAATTCAGTATCCTTATGGACACATCTACACATTTTTTAAAGCTATCGGTATCTTCTAAATACCTTACTGCATTTATTCTAACATACAAACATAAACCTTTTGAGTGTCGCTTGTATGTGTAGTTCAAAGATATCATTTCCACATTCTTCTCTCCTCTTCAAGTACTTTGGTCTTAAAAGAACTATATCTCATATAGATGAAAGAAAAGGGATAAAAGTATGCCTCTTAAAGATTGAGTATATTTATCTAAAATATGAAATAATTAAAAAAAAATTAAACTTAGGTATCATAGCCATCTATATTACATCTCATGCACATTAAACATGCCACCTTTAAAAAAAGCAAAAGCATGACGTATGCTAATGACCTTGGTCATTATCAAACTTATATTATTTTAGTTGCCTTTAAAGTGAATATAATTCATTAAAGATAGTAGTTAATCTCACATAGCATAATCAAAACCTATCCTAAAAAAATATCTAAAATCAATCTTTACACCATCAAACCCTACTAAACTCCTAAAACTAATGAGGAGAGCAATAATACCTTCACCATTGACTGGGGTAGTAGGACAAAAGTATATCAATTTATTCCTACCACAACATAGGTTTAAAACACTTTAAAAATGAGATGGCAAACAATTTGCGAATACAAATCAAATAGAAACAAAAGACAAGTTAAAATTTATTGCACAGGTTTAAATTATAAAGGAATAATTACATCAGGAGTATATAAACTTATTTGGGATTTTCAATTAAGTTCTTCTTAGACTATTTATTTTTTCAAATGAATATCCCAACTCATATAAGTTTTTCAATCAAATACAATATTAATAGTGTCGATCGCATGATGGTCGTCAACCATAACTTGAGAATATATAGACTCATAGAAGTTTTTCAATTTAATACAGAGAATATGGGCAGAAGTATTGTAGAGGCAATCTATGGACATCCTTTTAACAACTAGTTCTATGTGGCAGAGTCAGATGGCCTTTGTTGAGTCACATGACCTTTGCGAGAGGATAAAATATTTATGTTGAGAAATGTGTTAATAACACATTAAAAAGACTACAACATAAAAAAAAAAAAGACATGTACTTAAGATGTAATTTTTTTATTAATTTATTTACTATCTAAAAAGTTATAATTTTGCTACTTAACCTTTCATTCATATAATTTCTTTTACATAAATAGATAATAATATATTTTTAGGTTATTATGTATAAAATTTTATATATGAAAATTTTTGATAGATTGGTTTGTCACGCATTTACGAGAAATATTAGCTAGACTTAAACAAGTATACTTAATTGAAAACTTTTATAAGTTGCTGTACTCAATTGAAAATTTTTTATAAGTTGATAGACTTAATCGAAAAAAAAGTATACTCAAGTTATTATTGATGGTCATCACGTGATCCATCAAGTCATTGTTAATAATCGTTAAAAATATACTTGACTGAAAAACTTACATGAGTCGATACACTTAACTAAAAAAATAATATAAAAACTTAATTGAAAGTCTCCTATAAATTCATGTACTCCTGATATAACCATAAATATTTGCATTATGAAAGCCAATGCATTGATTATGAAACCATGTTTTGTGGAATTAGAGATGGAATGCTTGGGAAGAGTGTAGGTAGGATCTTCCCAATATAAACATAGGTTCTTGAGCTCCCTTCTCTATGCCTTTGGGATACATGAAGAATATAAATAACAGAGAGACGAAAGGAGCTTATAAATTATGTCATTCTCCTGTTCTTGTACGTAGCATGGAGACTAAAGGAGCTTCTAAGTTACATCATTCTTTTGAAACAGATTATTTTTTGGATTTGTTTCGATAATCTGATCTATTTGGATAAGCTGACATCTTAATTCTTGATGGGCAATGGAACAAACAGCTTACTCCTGTCCGGACTGCAACTCAATGTTCAAAACCCAAAACCCAGTCATATCTAGATGGTTTTATAGTCTATGGTATATGATTGGGCTTAGCAAAAGCACCACATTGGGAAGATGCATCTAGCCTGAACCCGGTCCTAAATTTCCAACTCAATCCAAGTCCCATATCTACCATTATTCTTGTAGACTTTCTTTGCTCCCTAGCTAAGTTGAACGTGAATTCTCCGCAATAAAGCTCCGAACCAAAAATATACCCCCACGACTCAGGCTCCTTAAATATGATGTGCACTCTGGCTAAGCAAGGCTTACAAAGTCTAATCATAAAATATAATCTTGTTACTGATATAATTCATGCATTGCATCCAGCACAGTATGAGAAAATATAAATAACACAATGACTAATCCTCATAACCAAGAACCTTGGTCCATCGATATCTCATTCACTGAATTGCTACCCAATGACTAACAGGCCAACATCTAAATATCCGGTTCTCAGAGCCTCTCATATCCTATTGGCATTTTCTTTTTTCTTTTTTTTTTTTTTTTTGGCTGAACTTAGGTGGTAGTTGAGATGCTGACCGATCACAAATAAGATAGCTAAAACACCAAATGATAGTTTCAAATAGATGGCCACAACTTGAACAAGCTTATCAGTTCTAAATTCCAGTTTTAAACACCAAATGGCATTTTTTAGTTTTAAATTATTCAAATTTGAGACTTGGTAGACTAAGAAGGAGGGCCTGAATAATATTGTTTAGACAACCTAACAAAGAATCAAGGGGGCTAGAATTGTGCTGCAATAGAATCTCAGAAGGCTTCAATCAGCTCTGAGATGGTGGCTCATTGATAGGGAGAAAAGGCCAAAAAGGAGATTAAATAGAAATTGCTCTATGATATTGATTTGCTTGACAAGAAGGAAGAATTGACCAATCAATCACATATTGAGTTGGATACCAGCAGGATTTTGAAGAAGCCCCTATTGGACATTTATGAGAATGAAGAATTGTATTGAATATAATGATCAAGAATCTCTTGGCTTAGGGAGGGCGATAAGAATATGGCTTTTTCCCACAAGATAGTAAATGGGAGGAGGAGGCGTAACTAAATTGTATCTCTAATTGACAATAATGGAAGGGAGATACGAACTCAAAAAAGAAATTGCAGCAAAGCTGCATGGATTCTTCAAAGGCCTTTTTAGTGTATCCTTTATCTCATTTGCTATCATTGATTCAAACTCTCTCTATGGAGTGCCGACAATTAATTTGAGAATAATAGTAGAGCTTTCTCAATGGAGGAAACCAAAGTGGTACTGTTTGTGTCAAAGCACATAAAGCTCCAAGCTCTGATGGCTTCTCCTTTTGCTTTTATCAAAGATTTTAGGAGCTGATCAAGGATGATACCATAATGCTTCTGCAAGAGCTTCATAGGAGTCATTTGGATATATACAGATTGAACTTTGCTTATATCACCATCATTCCCAAGAAGGAAGGAGCCCTTTCAGTGAAAGACTTCCAGTCCATTAGTCTTTTAAATGATATATATAAAATAATCTCAAAGAAACTGGCATCCAAATTAGCATTATTTTTGCCTCTTATTGTGGTGAAGCCCAGTTAGCCTTCATCAAAGGGAGATCAATTGTGGAGAACCTTCTCTGAGCCCAAAAAATTCTAAATTATTGTAGAAGAACTGGCTCCCAAGGGTTTTTATGTAAGATGGACTTCAAGAAGGCCTTTGATCAAGTGAAGTGGAGATTTTTGATGAAAGTGTTGGTAGCTCGGAGCTTTCCAACTCAATGAATAAATTGTACTCTCGCCCTACTTTCCTCGAATGAGGTGGGAGTTGTAGTTAATGGGTGACCAGGCAAATGGATAAAGTATAAGTTGAGACTCTAACAAGATGATCCGCTATCCCATAGTCTTTTCATTCTTGTGGTGGGTGTACTGACCAAATAACTGAAATGGGCCGAATTAATAAACCTGTCAAAGGTATTAGTAATACTTCTTGCTTTTATGATATCAGAAGTTTACACTTCGCAAATGATTCTCTCTTCTTCTGTATGGTAGAGAAAGGGATCCTTATAGTTATCAAAGCACTCCTTTTATTTTTGAGAATGTATCTGGCTTCAAGATCAATTTTCATAAGATCTTGATGATTTGTTTGAATGTTGAAGAAGAAGTTCAACTATTTTTTGCTACCCTTCTCAACTGCAAGAAAGAAAATCTTCCACTAACATATTCGGCATTGTCATTGTATGATAGAAAGTTATCCAAACAATGTTGGATGCCAGTTATTGAGCGGATTGAAAGGAGGTTGGCTTCATGGAAAGGTAGACTACTTCAATTGGAGGTAGGTTATGTCTCGCTAATGCAGTCCTCTCTTCACTCTTAATCTACTTCATGTTTGTGCTTAGATTGCAAGAATGGGTGATTAGTAAGATAAATAAGCTAAGAGAGGTCTTTTTATGGAAAGGAAAAAAGGTGATCAATTGTTTGCACTGTCTTGTCAACTTGCATTTGGACTATAGGGATAATAATAAGGAAGGAGGGCTTGGGATCAAGAGTCTAAAAAATATGAACTTTGGTTTGGTATTGAAGTGGGTGTAGAAGTTCTTAAACGGACACAAGGAGGGGAACATTCATTGGACCGGGTTAATCCAGCCTTTCCCATTATTCCTCCTGGTATTTGGATCATGGGGAGGCCTGCGTGCTGGAGAAGTTTACACCTTACAGGCCCCTTATTGCTGCCTCAAACCATCACCACCTTCTGACCCCTTCCCCACCACAAACCCAGCAAGAAAAAGTAATTATCTTTCTAACACAAAACAAAAGATCGAAGGGGACAACCTACCTCTTGAATCTTCCCAGCGTCGCGTCAACGTCCAAGCCTTGTCTCTTCTTTAACCCGACGAAACGGGGAAAGGAAGACGAGAGCGAGGAGGAGGAGGAATCTTCAAATGGGGTCGAGGGTTTTCTCACCGCTGGCCTAATGGGCCAGCCCAAACCCGGCCATGAAAATTTTAGAGGCTTAGCCAAGATTCTCGACCATAGGACAGCACTGGGCCGGAGCTTACAAAAATAGGACCGATCTGATGTGACAAAAACGTATATAAAATGGGGGCCCAAGCTGTATCTGAGTCCTGAAAGATTTTCGCAGGATTGGGCTTAAGCTAACAATAGCTGATCCGATTTCAGGCCAGGCCCAACTTAGCTCAATGCCTTGAGCTATCCTCAACCAAGCTAGAGTTTGGATCATCTCGACCCATACCATACCCACCCTTATTATTGGTTGAGGCGCTAAACTGATGTGATAAGTAAATTATAATCTGCACCACTTAATAATTAAACCATCCCAATCAATAATTTAGCAACAGTGCATATGAGGTATTAAGTCAATCCAACCTAGAATAGTTAGGGTGATGGATTAAGCCTATCTAGATTGCAATGTACAACGGGCTATGCCTAACATTTAGGCTTTTTCATCAAAATATTTCTTCCAACAACTATAAATAGTTATATTCTGAAAATATTTTTGATCAATTTACAATATAAAAAAATAATTTTGATCAAAATATAAAAAAATAAATTTTTTTTTTTAAAAAAAGTGATCGTCAAGCCATTGCGCATGGAAGAAAGTGGGGTTTGATGGGGTTCGAACTGAACATTATACTAACTCAATTACAAATAAGATCCAACAAATACAAAATATAAAACTTATTGCAAGTTAGAGAAATAACATAATATCAAAAAATATATATATAACTTATTGATGAATTTTCTATATTTTATTGAAAGTTTGCAATAATTTTTTCTTGAAATAATTCATTAACAAAGAGGTCACCTATATTCAAGCCCTAAATAGCCCAACTATCTTGCAACAAATACGAAATGTAAGCCGAGCACCAGAAAAGACGAAAACAAAAAAGAGGAAGAGGAAGACCACCAAGTCGTCATGACTTGATAGAAAAACCAAAATAGAGAAGATTTGATGAATTAAGTTGAAAAATATATGTCAAGTTCATCGGCCCAAATTAGAGGTACATAGCAATTATATCAAGAGGGGAAAAAAACAGAATATTACTGCTTCAAAAGAAGAGAGGGCCACAAAACCATGGTAAGATCCACAAGAATGGATGAAGCCGAGGAATGAATGAGGCGAGGCTCCATCTCTTATATGCCAAGCTGCTGCTCTATCTCCCATAGGGTATCAGCAGAGCTTCTGAGACGGTTGGACTCCTCCTCAGTGAGATGAACATTGGCGACGCTGAGCACGCCGCCGCGGCCGAGGCGGGCGGGAAGGCTGAGGAAAACCTCGCGGTCATCGGGAATGCCGTAAAAGCCCTTAGCAAGGAGGGAGACAGGATGGATGCGGTGCTGGTCGCGGAGGAGAGAGCGAGCGAGGCTGGCGACAGAGTAGCCGATGGCCCAGGAGGTGTAGCCCTTGAGGCGGATCACCTCGTAAGCGCTCTCCACCACTGCCTTCCGAATGCGTTCCAGCACTTCTTGCTCGTAGGCAATCTGGTGCTTCTCCAAGGAGCTCAGGACTGGGACGCCTCCCACGCTTATGCTTGACCACAGCGCCACCGAGCTGTCCCCATGCTCTCCCACCATGTATGCCTGTATGACGTTCATAAGATGAACAAATTAATCAATCAACAATGAAGAATGTTGATAATCTTATTTGTCACAAGTAATTACTCAAATAATTGATATACAAGCATAGGTAAAAAGTGGATTTTTCATGCAAACTTCTCCGAAATCCTAAATCTAGCATAGTTATTTTGGTAACTGTGAGACTAAAAGTTTGAAGCCAATTCATGAAACTCGCTATGGCCATTGATAGCATCAAATTGGAAAAACTGAGACCACAATCACCGTGGGGTTACCCCTCACCAAGTCAGCTACGTTAGCTAGTTGACAGATCTATAATAATAACACGGTGGATTTGGTAAACTGAGACCATAATCACCGGAATATACCAGAGTCCACAGAGAATATTACGAATCTAAATGAAAAAAAATGCTTTATTTATTTATTTATTTATTTGTTTTTACCTGAACATCTTGGGCGTTGACCTCGAGGTGATCGGCGATAAGGAACCTAAACCGGGAGGAGTCCAGATTTGTCCCAGATCCGATCACCCGGTTGGGCGGAAACCCGGAAAGCTTCCAGGCGATGTAGGTCAAGACGTCGACCGGGTTCGACACAACGAGGAGGAGCGCGTCCGGCGAGTAGCTGGCGAGCGGCGGCACGATGTCCCGGAAAAGCGCGAGATTCCGCTGCAGGAGATCGAGGCGAGACTCACCGGGGATCTGGCGGGCGCCGGCGGTGATGACGCAGAGATCGGAGGCGGCGGTGACGGCGTAGTCCGGGGAGGCGAGGATCTTGGTGCGGGGGAGGAAGGCGGCGGCGTGCTGGAGGTCAAGCATCTCGCCGCGGAGTTTGTCGGGCTTGGCGTCGACGAGGGCGAGCTCGTCGGCGAGGTCCTGGGTGAGGATGGTCTGGGCGATGGCCATGCCGACGTTGCCGGCGCCGATGACGGAGATCTTGGTGCGCCGCTTCGTCGGCGACGGCGGCGCCAACTGCGAGAGCGGCCGGAAGAAGGCCCGGGAGACATCGTCCCCAAGCCCGAGCTGCGACAGCGACGAAACCTTCTTCATCTCGATTTTACTTGAGTAATTTCAACTTCTTTGCGACTGGTTTTGTTCGGATTCTCTTTTCGGTTCGCCCCCATTTTAAAGGGAAGAGGAGGGCAAGTTGAGTCCTGGTTTTCTCCAGAAGTTTTGAACGCTATTCGGTACACGTCCCACCCTCGGAAGAATTTTACGGGGGACCACTGCTTTCATTTGTGGAGAGCATCGGGTTTTTCCTTTTTTTTTTTTTCCCCACCTAGGAAACACTATTCTGCCATTACTTCCATCGTGTGGTTTTAATTGTTCAAACCTCACCTCAAAAAAAAAAAAAAAACTCGTCTTAGTAAAGTTTTATAAAATCTATAAAATTTATTTCTCGTAGATCGCTCAATCAGATAACATCTAAAGCAAAAATAGCAATAAAATTTTTTTAAAAAAAATCCTCTTTACATTAATCATCCTCTTAATAACCTCATTAGTTCTTACTTGATTTACATTAAAAATATTTACAGAAAAAAAAAAAAATCATATAGTAAACTTTCTCTCAGCATCATTGAAAAAAAATATTCATCGAGCTACCTATTTATCTTCAAATGCTTCATGAGGCTGTAGGGTTTTGTTTTTTTTTTTTTTTCTTTTTTTTGCTACCAAAAAATATTTATAAATTATTTTTTAACGGTAATTATGTTATGAGTATACCTTCTAAGAAGTGGAGGAAAAAATAAATTAAAGAGTCCAGATCCAGTATTCTTATACATTAACTAGATCACAAACAATCATAATTAAAGAATCGGACCTCTGTAGTTCATGTGCAAGCTAGAAATAATGAAAGCTCTAATTTTTCTCTCTGAATCAAAAGAAAACAACAGGAACGAACAAGATTTTAAATAAAAGTATTATAGCCAATATATTGGCTGGCTGTTATAATAATTTCGGCCACTTATCATTATATGTAGAGAGATGGTAGATACAGCCATTATAATACGTTTCCATTGTTATCAGTCGTCATATAATTTCCTGTTTCCCCGAACATTCATTCATTTTCTGGCAACCTTTTTCCCTCCGGAGGTTATCCCAGCAGCGTTCGGCCCATCCCGCACGCGAAGTCAAGAGAGAAGGGGATCGAGAAGGAGGAGAAAACTGGCAAGCAAATGGGAAATCTAGAAGGTGCGCTTTTCGCAGCGAAGAAAACAAGGAGGGAATCCCACTGGTCCGACGACCCAGCGGCGTGGGTTCCCATTCCACGGTGAAAGTGGGCCAACAGCCGCCGGCCAGACCGGCTAATTAAGTCTAATGCGGTGGCTTCTGATTGGGTTTGGTTCCACTGGCGGGCACGTTGAAGTCGACCGTCCAGGTTGGGCCGAGGGTTCAAAATCTGTGGACGGGAAAAAGAATCCGAGTGGATTATATGCCTGGGTGACAGCGAGTCTGTCCTCGTTTTCTTGTGGAACACGAAGACCGGGACCAATACATGATGCTTCTCTCTCTTTCCTTGGATGCTAATGGTAGGTTTCTTCAAGTCCAAGTTCTAGACAATATTTGAAAAAAAAAAAAAAGGGTCATCGGAGAGAATCTTCTAATATACATCATTCAGGCACGTGCAAGCAAACATAGTATCAGGATCGAGAAATTAAAAATAAATTACAAGCTTGGCATGCCAGATACATGTGAGTGTGATGCTTGTGAACTGGATCACATCTTTTAATAATGATAATAATTTTTTAATCATAGACTCAAAATGATCTCATTCCTCTCAATTGATTCATTCTTTTTTTGTTGGCGCAAGGGAAGACATTGGAGCTGCAGTAGTAGCTACAATAAGAATTAATAATCTGTTATTTAATAATATATACTGACTGTACTTATAGCTGTCGGTCTTGATTATAGGTAGGGTTTCATTTCAAAGCTATAGTTCATGAATAACTAGGGATCAACTCATACGCAGGCCTAATGTCTTGTAATTTGGAACCAATCAAGTCCAAAAATGTTTAGAGATGAGGTGAGCTTGAAAATTTTTAGGTTTGCAAAGATAAATTAGAGTTTCGATTCAACTCGAAAATAAATTTATCAAAACTCATTTAGTCAAGCAATCTATGGTGAATAACTATTGTCAAGCTTGGCTTCTACTCAAATAACTCTTAACAAGCGAAGACTAGTTACATGGGAAGTTATATATTTGAATGGTAATCAAGAAGTACCAAGCAAAGTAAACTTGGGTTGAGGAGACTTTTCACTGATGATCAATTGGATTAATTGTAATAACCTATGATCTTATCAAAAAAAACTAGCTAGAAAGATATTGTTTGGATTCTTGAACCCTATAGATGTACCTAAAATCTTCCTATCGTATAATCATGAGACTAAACACATCAAGATGAGTCTTCATATACTCTTTCTATTTGTGTAAGTCCTAATATCTTTGCTAAGTTAAGAGTCTATATCCAGTAAAATCCAATCATAAGCACTATGATCAGTTGTAAACAGTCCCAATAGAACCTCATGTACAATGTCTCCTAATCTACATGAGTCTTTGGGCCAGATTCAATCTCATACTATTTATAACAACTTAAAATTTTACCCAAAAAAAATATAATCAAAAAGTATTATTTATGGTTCTTGGCTTAGTATATGTATTCAAGATTTACTCGGTGCATAAGTGATATATGATAAAACATGGGCCAGTAAATGTTCTTATATACTCCATTTATACTCTAACATCCTCTCTAGACTAAGGATCTAACTATAAGTCTAATTAATTCCATTCATAAATACCATGAGGTTGTCTGTAGTATCCTCTGATGGATATGGGCCATGCATCGGATCTAATCTAATATCATCTATAATGACTCCAAATCTCAATTAAAATGGTTAACCAAGAAGGAGTTATTTCAATACATGGGCATTATAAAAGTACTAGGATATTTCTAGTATACAATCGATATAAGACTAAATATACATCAGCATGGATCCTCACCATGATGCAAAGAATAAACTTTATCACTATGCTTATAAAATATCACTCAAATGTATCTCAACTTGCATGTCTTTTGTTGTCTCTCATTTGCCCCTATCTTCTCCACTCATATCTAGTAGGGCTCATTTATGATATATGATAGTTTGATGTATGAGAAAAGGCACAGGACCAGTTGAAACTTAATTCAATAAACGATGACCGACTTATTACTGGACCAGTCTATCGCACAAGCATACCACCACAAAATCAGAATTAAGAAAGAAAAATAAGCTAAAAATTTATTTTCCTTGACCTTAAAGAACTTTCACTATTACAATACAACCAATTGGAAGATGGGTCATAAGGACTGGATTGATGGAAGCTAAATTATATCTATTTCAAAGATAAAGAAAAGCTAAGATAGGATAAGATAAAAAATAAGTTGAACTGATTGATATATCGAAGGTTTTCCATATATCGTCATCAAGGATATATATACAAAAAGGAAAATAGTTGATTTCTAACTACTAAGACACATATTAGACTTAAGAGTAAATACATGTATCTTTATGATGGTGTTCTTATCAAAATAGGATTCCCTACTCCACCACAATTATTTCAAGATAATTTTTTTAGATTTTTTTCATCATCTCTAAACTAATAGATTTTTTAAGATTTTTATCCTCAATGAAATACCTTAACTTAATATGGGTTAAACCAAAATTTTTTGAAATTTTTTGAATTTGCTTTTAAGAGGAAGAGTTGAATTTTTATTCTTCAAGAATTTATTTTTTTTTGATATTTTTATTGAATCTAAATAAGTGTATTTCTCTTATTTGCATGCAAAATCTTAAGTAAATAGAAAAGAAATGCCTATGATATTTACTTAATTGGTTTTAAATGTAAATAAGCTAGCCCTCTATTAGACTGTGCATCTAAGCTCACTACTCAGACTCGCTGCCATTGTGCTATTAACTCGAGCTCACCATCCAAGCTCACCGCTCTTACACTATGCACTCAAGCTCACCACCTGAGCTCACTTATGCTATATTGTGCATTCGAACTTATCACTGAAGCCTGTCTGTGCTATATCATACATCAAAAGCTCATTTTTGCATCGAGTTGCACATCCGAGCTCACCTTATATTTCACAATACACCTATACTAACTTTAGTAACTTTGAACCCCCTATAAGTATTTGGACTTCTTTCTACTCAGACACTAACTCTTTCTCTCCATCTCCTCTCATCTTTGATTCTCGACCCTCTCTGACTTTTGCCCTTCGATTTTTCTCATCATTTTCGTATTTCCATCCTCTCTCTATCCATGTTCCCTTGATGCTTTAGCATCTAGGCTCTCTAAACCTTGGATTGAATCCCTCTAATGTTATTGTGCGCTAACCCCCTTCAAACCATGAGCTCTCTAAGGGGGTCGTGCTTTTAGTTTTGCAGAGTCTACTTGTTTTGAGAAGGATTTCAAAATTTATTGCTAATTCGTCTTAGATTTTAAGCTAGGATTTGAACTCAATATTAGGGATTTGTATGATAATGTTTACTTTTCATGCTCTAATAGTTTGGTAATCCTTTCTTTTATGTGTGGCTAATCCTTGATCTAGGTACTTTGGAGGTTCTATCACCCATCTCTACTTGATTTCTAGGTAGATTGATATGACTTGATTTCTTCTGAAGCTTCTATTGGTTTAATTGTGAGTAGATAATAACCTCTATAATATGCTTAGCTGATTAATATAATGGATTATTTAGAAAATAGTATATAAGTATGATTACTTATGCATACATGTATACACATAATCATATCGATAGGAATTTGAGCATATGTATGTAATTACCTTTTGAGTAAGATTTGTGTTTATAGCTTTTCCCTATATTTTGTTTATGATATGGAATGTTACATGGGTTATACTTACGTTATATGGGATATCTTTTATATTAAGGAATGAGGACAAGTACGAAGAAAATGTAGTATAATGAAAATGAATTTCTAAAGTATTGCTAATGAACTTATGTCCTTTAAAATCATTATAGAATTGTTGAATATTGATTTGTGACTATATATTCTTATGAATATTTTTTTTTTTGAATTCTATTATGTGGCCCTATGCTTTTATATGAAGCTAATGATTTTTTGAATCCTAATACATTATATAAGTTCATATGAATCAATAAGTGCTTTGACTTATGATATGCAATGTTATCTCATGGGATCGATATCTGAATACCTTTATTGATAGGATTGATACTAGCACCATATGCTGACCACACATGGTGATCTGTTTCTGATATCCCTATTAGCAGTTTGTTTCTTGACTCTTTAATCATTTGTTCCTCTATATATTTATCTATTTTGAATAGCTATCTGATGTGATATTTAGTATTGAGATCATATTTGTAGGTATGTGTATATATATATATATTTATTGTTTATATGTATGTCATTCGTTCTTGTACGTTAATTTTACTATTACAAAATACTTAAGATTATTACTGCTGGTACTCCTAATGTGTAATACTTCTCTATTCATAATTTAGTGATTTTATATTTTAGTATTTTATAACCCTCTTATATATTAACTGATTAATAGTGATGCTTTTTTACTTATCCTCACCTACTATATTTTTTATTATCTATTCATCAAGTGCAATCTCACTTGCAGTATTTCTCCATGGTTGGCCCTTCATCTAATAGGGGAGTCGCACCTCTTAGGAGAGTTTGTTTTTCTTTGTAGTGGACTTAGTAGCTCGCATTCTTTAAGTTACATTAACTAAATTAGAGATACTTTTTTTGTACATCTCTTGAATTGTACCTTCTATATATATATAGAGTTTCGCAATTATCATATACAAGGATCCTCATGAATACCTTGATCTCACTTTGCTATCATTTTAGATAAGAATTTGTATATATCTTTGTGCAAATATCCCTTTATGATGAATACTTATATTATGAATGTTCCTATCTTAAGTTGATATTAATTACTTATGATAATTAAATTATTTGAGGCTTATGTGGGCCAAGGTGGGTCCTACTCATCTTGGTCCTCACATCGATTATAGACCTTTAGTTTGGGTCATAATTTTGTCTCTCTTAAT
Source organism: Metroxylon sagu (assembly GCA_017589505.3). NCBI lineage: Eukaryota > Viridiplantae > Streptophyta > Magnoliopsida > Arecales > Arecaceae > Metroxylon > Metroxylon sagu. Next base: position 1,538,182 of record JACVBY030000589.1, on the reverse strand, counting down.
GGATGTGTGATCTTATGCTTTTCGAAATTCCACAATCATCCTGAGTCATTTTCATTTCTTTCTCAATGTAATAAGCCAACTTTTTATACATATTAATCCTTTCTTTTGTATTCTTCTCATATGAGCCTTTATTCCTTCCTTCACTTCTCTACTTCTTTCATTTTAAGCCATGACCTAAGTAAATCCTAACTTTCTCACTTCTCCTTTGGTGATGTTCCTGATCAAAAAGAAACACAAAACATTCTACTATTATGAGGTTCTGAATTTCATAATCCCTCAAGTATTGATTCTTGAATCCAACTTTCGCATCCTCAGCCCCACATTTGAACCCAATATTTTAGAATAATTTTCCTCCAGTTTATCTCTTCCTAGAGATGAGACTTTCCTGTATCAAAGAGATTTTTTTACCTCTAACAAGAAAAATCCAAACTCCCATCAATCTTAACTATCCAAATTTACCCTTTAAGATCAATGGTTTGATCATATTATTGATAAGATTTTTTTTCAATTAAATTTTGAAGAATATAAGATAAACTAGGCTAAATTTAGACATCTACAACATAGCATATTTATTTTTAATATGTTAAATAATAAGAAATGATAAATAATTTCTTTACCAATAAGATTTAGGAACTAATTTATTAGTTAATAGCATCTCAAGTTTTTCTTGCATTTTCGTCAACTCAAATGCTCAGGAAAGCATATCTCTATATAAGTCCGAATGCTTAAGTCTCAACTTCAAAAGAACAAATTGCTTTATTTGAGAAAAGAACATAATCCAGTGCCTTTTTCACATCATGTAGTCAATTATCCCTTCTTTTTCTTGGCCAAATATCTTCATGCATAAAGCCACTATTATCCCTTATCGACTAATAGTTGGTCTGGAAGCTTTCTAATTTCTATTTGACCTGATGATAGATGATTTTCTTAATTATCCTAAGTGGTTGACTCTATCATAGAGGCCTTATACTCCTTACCATGATCCCTATCTCCATAATTGTGTTCTTACTCTTTGATTTGCTCAAGCTCTAGATCAAACTTATTCATTCTATGACTAACAAATTATCCGCATAATTGGTTGAAAAAATTTGTCTCAAACTATATCACTCAAAAGATATAACTTTTCTCTTAAACTATCCAGTAACCTTTAGCAAGTCAAAAAAAAAAAAACTTGTTTAATAATCGATCTCTGAATTTTTATTGACTTCATGTTGAATTCCTCCACAATTGTCCACTCATCCTCCACCCATATAGACAAAAAGGGGGAGATCTTGCTTGTGTCAAAAGGCTCAAAGTGATAGAACATTGTCTAAAATAGTAATAAACTAGAAAATTAGAACTATTTCTTCTAATAGGCTCATACACTAACTTAGAACTATTTCTTCTAATAGACTCATACACTAACTCAACTTGAGTCTATTAATTACGATACAGTAGCTCTGCCCCATAAGATAGAGTCTCAAATCTTTTATTAGCCTAAAGAATATAACAAGTCCTTCAAGTTGAAATATTGTTCTGGAACCTTCATACTAATATTTAGGTTCATAGACAATTCAAAGGTTATAGCTAATTTGCCTCTTAGGATTGTATACAAACATGGATTAAACTACAAGTTAGTTACCAATAGCTTATAAGATCAAATCCAACAACCATAGCTAGTCATATGGTACAAAATTAATCTGCCTCCTAAGGTTAAATATCAAACCGAGGTTATGAACTCAATATTTAGATCCACAGTCGATTTGAGCACTAAGTGAGCATTAATACAGTCTTTCCTCATGAGGGTAACTACAAATCTAAGTTCAACATGTAAACATGATGCTCATAGCTTATGTTAAACTTATGAGTTTATGAACTCAAGGCTTAATAGAAGATAGTTTTCAATCAATATTAGTGTGATTGTTAGAATTCCTACCATCAGTGTACCATAATGATTGTACATCTTTCATCTTTTTGGATTGTATCATGAAAGCTACATTTATCTCATATAAAGTGTCAGAAAGACTGTTATCCCTTATTTGTCCTTTTTTTTTCTTCTTACGTTCAGTTAGGTTTATCAAAGGATATGTGAGAGATTTCGGTGGGTTAAAAGAGATTCATGACTAGTTGAATCCTAATGTGATAAAAAATTGGCTTGTGATTAAGATGGTCAGTTGTGTAGGCATGCTATCAATATAAATAGGAAATGGCTAAAAGAATAATTTAGAAGTTTTGCTACTTTGATCATCAAGAATTTTCACTACTATTTAGTCATCAATCAAAAGATGAGTGATAAAAACTAAACTAATAGAAGCTAAGTTATCTCTACTCTTAAGATAAAGGTGAATTAAGAAAGGATAAGATAAAAGAAAAGATAAATTGATTGATGTATTGAAGGTTATTCATATTTCATCATTAGGGATTATACAAAGGAAAAAGTAATTGATCCCGAATTACTAAGGCACATGTTAGAATCAATTGTAAGCATATGTTTCTTCATTACAATGCTCTTAACAAAATGAAGTTCTCTATTTCATCATATCCATGGCTTGGTGCAAGTTCCACATTTAATTATTTATAATCATTGCTAACAACCTTAGGCTAGTGCTTCCAAGACTCTAGAGCTTCCATGATCCTCAAGTAGATTACTTATACTTGATCTATTTTGGCATGGTGATTGGTCTCCATGTAGATTAATCAATCATTAGCCTAGTGATAATCTTCTATTTTCACTTCTCTCTTTTTCTCCCAAAGAAGGTAGGTATCATATGGCACCCATCCAAAGCGTCTATTTGGCCACCTCATTTTGATAGGATTATAAATGCTTTCCATACCACCTATTTTTCTTAAGGGAATAGTTAGATTACTGATTACCTTGTGAGAATTGCTTGCAATTTTGACAAGCATATAAAATGATTTTACAATTTCTCCTTCTCAATCAAACCATCTAGTTAATGTGAACATTGGTGGTTGTGTACCTACATGAAATTCTAGTTGAAAAAGTTTCTCTTCCCTAGCTTAAAAATGAGTTTCTACATATTAGTTCCCAAACTCTTCTATGTTTTCACAATAATCTTATTATTTTCATATTTATATAAGAGATTTTGTATAATGCTTCTTTTCTACAAATTAGCCTTTTTGGTAGTTTTCATTGACCAAATTTTGGTTAATATTAATCAAGATTGCTAAAGTATGAAAATATCTTTATCTTAATAAATGATGAGGATTGTGACTCAACCCTTTTTTTTTTTTTTTAGGCTCACATTTTCCTCTACTCTACTTATTTCTGCTCATGCTCGGACTGATACAAAATTAATAATAGAAAAATATGAATTATAAGGTTAGTTAATTATAAGGGTTAGGATAAAAATATTTACAAAATATGAAATTAACATCATTAAGAGAATATAAATAGAATATTCTATCATTATCTAATTAACTTAACCTAATAGATATGTAAACAATAAGTTACAAGATTTCAAGGATTACAATAAAAATACAGAAAAGATAGATATTAGTATACAATATAAAATATTTTAAGGACCGAGCTGTGAAAGACTCAAAAATGATATCATTAGAAATAGTTTTTTATGCGTAAAGATATATTTGGAAATAGTTGAGATAGTTAAGACTTGAGGTAACATGGATGAATACACTATAAGTATAATAGTTGTAATATATATGATATAATCAGCAATCTAGAAATGTATTCAGTAAGCCATTCCAAGTTAATAAGCTAGAGATGCACATCAAGTCAGCAAAACCACACTCAATCCAATATGTGGATGGTCATGAAGCCAACTCATATTTGGATTGCGATACAATTTGCAGTTAAGGAAAGGAAAAAAAAAAAAAAAAAAAGAATAGAATGAATTGCTGTTAGATTAAGAGCCCAAGATAGCAATAACAAGGCCACAGCTCGTTAACAATTAATGCGAGTAATACTTGCATAGTATAATATCCTGTTTTTTCTTTATTTTTTTAAAGTGAGCGTTTAGATTCACTCCTCCATAAAAATAAAAATAAAAATAAATTACTAGACCCCGGTAAATTTTTTGAAATGTAATGACTTTTCTTATGTAAAATACTAATTATTTTTAAGATAAAAAGGGGATATAATGAGCCTCTCTCAGGGCAATGATAGCTAAACCACAATGAATCTTACAAGTACAATAAATGGGGCCATAACAATAGTAGCATATGTTTTCCGTCAAGGATAAAATTAGCGTACGTTTAACCATTGGGATAGAAGAGGAGGTGGAAGAGAAAGAGGAAGTTATAAAAGTCCAGGTGGCAATTGGTTAGGAGGTCTATAAAAAGTACAATATTGATTGTCATGACTAAAATCTTGCCCTCTTAGTTCCTCCCAGCTTTTTTTCCCTCCATATGTTTCTTTCTTTCCCTCCTTCCTCTTCTAAGGGCATGCTTGGTTTGCTGTAGCAGGCTTAGCGAGAGCTCGCTTCTGTAAAGTAGCTTGCTATGGCCAAAGCCACTTCAAATATTTTTCTTTTAAATTGGTTTGGATGCGAAGTCAGTTCAGCACTACTTCAGCTCAACCAAATGCTCGAAATGAGTTCTCCTAATCTAAACTAAGTTTGAATGACAATTACAAGCACTCAAACAACCCTAACAGCCATACTTGAATAAAGTTGCCTAGCCATCTAACTATCTGGTTTATCTGGTAGAAAAATGGATGGGAAAGGAAAGAGACTAATAGCGGATGACTGGAGGAGTAAGGAAAAAATGATCGAGGAAGAGTATTATGTATATATTGCAATGAAATCCTATCAAACATAAGCTTTCTACCGTAAAGTGTCATGCATATTTGAATGGCCATCAAGTGTCCTATTTTGAAGACAGACTGCTATCTCTCATTCACAATCCATCAATTGTATGGTATCTATTAATGTTTCTTCATTTTTCAATTATATTACATCATTCATGTCTGAAATAAGCCATATGGCAGCATCCAAATTTGCACAACACTCTGTGATACAAAACTTATACCACAAGAGATCTGTGCCCATATCAAATGAGGACACACGTAATCAAATGGGAGAGATAAAAGAGTTGGACAAACTCAATTTAAAATCTAAACTATTTCCTCTTCAGTTTTATAACTGGTCGAACTAGTTATTGTTCTTCATTACCCCATACGCCGCTACCTAATTCAATGACTTGCATTTAATATCTCGAGGGTGCCAGAGATGTTCTGTGGACACTTAAATACTATTTGATAACCTTTTTTCTTATTGTACAATCACCATGTTAGCAATAAGGTTGTCATAGATCACCATTCCTATCCACTCCACAGTCCACACCATTAGCTGGGTCAACCCTGAAATCGAGGCCTGAAAGAATTCAATGAGACAATGGACAGATGATGAGCCTAAATATGTTATCAGAGATCAGTATCATTTTTGTGCTCTGCAACTTCAGGAGAGAATTCCTATTCCCAGTCGCAACTGCCTGATGGTGACCGACCAACCAAGGTGGAGCCTTTTCTGCCACCGTCCACTGAACAAGCTTGCCATGGGGAGCTACACAGTATAGAAAGCGGAAATTTTCTACAACCTGAAACCTAATCCCATCTGCATGGAAAACAGTAGAATGACTGTAGGAAGCAATAAAAACTCAGGGGATGACCACCTTCATAAATGAGAAAGCAACTACCACTCCTCTACATCCGTAGCCAGACCCACATATTACTAAATGTCCGCTTCATTCAGGAAAGGTATTCATCCATGAAATAAAACAAAATGTCCAACTTGATCCATCCAAGACCATGCACCTCCTGCAACCCATAATTTGTTTTATATACTGAGCAGCCTAAACCCTCATTTCTCATCATTCTATCATGAATCTATGCTCACCATTAGGTTAATACCAGATAAAAAGATTAAACAAAAATACGCTATTATGATGTAACCATGACCTTGCACATTAAAGATACACGCACTGAGTGAATTCATTGTGGATAGTGTCTTTAAAGATAGTTGTATTTGGTTTCTTGCATGCACTTGTAGGCCTAGCACTCCGCAATCCAATACTACTCGCTGTGCGTGCACTGCATGCATACATGTGATCTCGAAGGCATGAATGCATAAGAGCTTGCAACTAGCGTTTGCTCTGGCCACCCTCGATGAGGACTTGTTGCAAAACCTGGGCCACAAATTATGGTCTAGCTACCATTTCCTAGGCATTTACTCTCTCTATGTAGCACAACTCCTTGACACGCACCCTTCTCAAAAGGAAAACGAATTACCTAATCTATCTCTTATTTGTTTGGTAGGTTTGGAGTTTCTATTCTAACTCCGATCACAACTAACGCAAAAAGAATTATATATTCACACTTCCACGTTTTTGCTTTTTTGTTGAGGTTACGTAAATTATAAATATATGTGTTAAAAAGAGGTGGGAACAAATTAAAGAAACATGGTCTAATAGAGAACATTGACAAAGACTTCAGAAATGAAAATGTCTAATCTCATTTACAGTAGTAGTACGAGAACATACACCAAGCAACACCTATATTGCATACAAAGCTTATGGTACATGTGCAAATGCTAGACATAAATAAGTGCCTCCATGTCTCTAGAAGAGAACAACTCCATCCTTTTTTACATAGTTATAGTGGACCAGAGAGAAAAAGAAGAAGACGGGGCTACCAGTGGGGATGGAAATGGTTGGCTTCAGTTGATCGATGGGGGATGTGTTCTTGGTGGCTCATAGTCGATGTTAAACCCGATGTACTCTTTTTCGTTCTCGTGTGGCACATGCAAAGGATCCGTGTCATGAGATTGGATTTCAACAGCTGCATGAACGATGCCTCTATCCACTGGAGCAAATTCAAGAGATTGGTCTCTCCCTAATGAGGACTTGGTTCGCTCCACATGATCCACCTTCATTACGACAACATTTAAACCAGAAACATAAGTTTAGAAGAGCATATAAAAAAAACCAACAGTGAGGACCTTGTTGCACTAAATTTGGGTTCTTGCATGCACCAACCTTGCGAGGGTGATGAGACACGCTGCTTGAATCCATGAAGAGGAGATGGCGGCCGTTGCAGACAGGAAGATAGAGTAAGAGGATGAAGAGGTAGGGGAAGGGCATGGTGGTTTGTTTGTAGGACTCTTTTGGTTGAGTTCATGGTAGGCCGATGGTATTTGTAGGGAAAGAAAGGCATTAAATGCAGGGATTCATGAGGTGAGGAGGTGGTGGATTCTCAACAGGAGAACATGCGGACGTGTTGCTGATGAGAGAAAGAGGTTGAATCCTTTTGTCCGCCCTTCCAGAAGTCCTGGAGAGCGGAACGTAGCGGTACAAAGGAGTAGAGGAGATAGAAGCCAGAGCGATCTCGAAGTGTTACGTTGTAAGGTGGTAGAGCCGAGCTAAGCCTGAGCCCGCGGTTTGGTACCAAAGAAACCCTCTTTGTTTTGACTCATGACAGGCCAAACCGGTCCAAGCTGTTTAATATCTAAACATGGATTGGAGACTTTATTGGATCAAGTAATGCACCAAAAGTAATCTTATCAAAAGACAAGATTACTTGCATAAGTTCACCTCAATTGGTTATTTAATGTAAAATAAAATGCATGCAAGTATCTTAAAAGAGTCCTAACTTTGCTGTGGAAGTAAAATTACTTGCCAAAGTAACCTTTTATTTTTTTTCTTAAGATTAAAAGATAAGGGTTGTGAAAAATAACTTTCCATGCATTGCCTGGGAAATTTATTAATAGGTGTCATGGCATGATTCATTTATAGGCTAACATATAAACAAGTGGTGCCGGTTAGATTGAGAAACTTGGCCAACATTGGAGAGAAGATGATTATCACATATAATCATAGTTGTCAAAAGTAAAGTTCAAATAGTAACCATTCAACCAGGCATATTATTAGTGATTGTTATCAATTATCAAGAATAATAATAATAATATCAAATCCTCTATTTATTATATCTCAAGGTGCCAACCTTAGGAAAAGTTTCAAAAAAAACTTGTCCATGGGATCAGGTCTCATTCTAATTATAAAAGTTTCCATGGTAAGTTATAGCAAACTAAATAGTTATTTTGGGGACAGGAATTGAACACGGTATACATAAAATTTGTTGATTTTAATCTTTGACAATTTAATCATTTCATCCTCTTGTACAATGAAATCCAATGGTTCATTTCCCATTGCTTTTATGAAAGAGAAGAGTTTAAAGAATTATTAAAGTCTTTATCAATAATAATCATTCAACAATATGTCACATTTTCAAAGGTGGAAGTAGGGAATGAATAAGGTCAAAAACCAAAATGATTATGCCTTTTCCTTTTCCTTTTAGAAAGAGAGAGAGAGAGAGAGAGAGAGAGAGAGAGAGAGGAGGAGAAGAGAGAGAAGACTTTGCCAAAACATTATCTATATTTGAATATAAATCATCAAAAATTTAAATCCAAGGCTTCTCCAATCAAAAGAGGATCATGACCATTAGAGCATCATCTTGTTCATAACTAGCTATGGCGCTAGTCTTTACCAGGCATGATATCAAGGTAAAGTGGTTCTATAAAAATAATTAATTAATTTTATAATTTTAAAATCAAAAATTTAAACCTTATTTGCCTCTGTTTTGTATAATGAATATGGCAAATTCGGAAATGAGATCAAGGGAATTGTGAGGGAAGATAAATTTTTCATGTAAAATTTTTATTAAAATCATAAGTATTTATAAAAGATTACAAAGAGAAAAAAGAGAAGAATAAACTTTGAATATGAAACCAAACAAATAAAGACAAAAGGGTTTTATTTCAAGAATATTAATTAAACAAAAACTCAGCCATCCAATTTGATATCTTAGCACATTATATGACTATTATTAAAAAATTTTCGTTGAATGGGCTAAAATTTTCTTTTCCAAAAAAATAAAAAAATGATAAACTTTTTTGTGTCTTTATTTAAATTTCTCTTGAATTTATTACATATAGAGTGTAGGATACGAAACTATCCAACAAAAGTTTTTTTAAATTACAACATTAAGAAATTTTTAACTCTCAATTTTTTTTAAATCATGATTACTTCTTCATTGTTGACATTGTTTTTTAAAAAAAATATTTACAAGGAAAATAAAAAGTAAACAAAAGATGATAAGGAAAAAAAGAAAAGAAAAAAAAAAGATCAAAATCATGGTTTAGAACCGATCTTTTTTTTTTTTTTTTTTTTTTTTTTTGACTAAATCATCATGTATCCTGTGATTTTCTAGTCAAAAGGTGCAGCGTTGAAGCCTACCAACATGAATGAACGTCCCAGAAAGCAGTGCGCGTAGTGCAAACGGGCCCGCACAACGAGGAGACGGCAGAAGGGTGGCAACGTGGGGACCATCCAGGGAAGATAGCCTTGACCCTTTGGACGGTGACGGCGTCCCCTCCCTGCCTCCCGGACGCCGGTACGGAGGGTATGGGCGCCCACTTGCTGGTACCCATCAACGTCACCGCCCTGCCACGTGTACTTCGAGAAGTGGGTTCTTCGAGACCCGATTGGATCTGTGGTGGTCCCGCGGCCGGCCCGATACGGCACCGGAAGAGCCGCTCCTTGTTCGAGGCTGGCTCGGGATTTTGACTCGGTCAGCGGTCTCGCTAACCCGTTCCGTTGCGCCCCAAGCGCGTGGACCGGTCCACCTCGCCCGGTCCGCTGTCGGGCCGGCGCCCCGCATATCCAAAAGTAGACCCAGAAATGGGCCAAGATAAAATTTTTTATTCACATTCTTTTGCATGTTAGTAAAAAGCGTTAAAAGCAACTGAACCATCCGTTGTAACCGGCTAGTGTTGATTATAATTGATTAGAAGCATCAAATACACCTTCAAAAAATTATAATTTACATGTTGATCCCTGTTATTGCTTGCTTGTCCTTTTCTTATATAAAAGATACAAAAGTGCCTATTTAGGTAGAAAAATTTAAAATATCCTTCCCAATTTGCATAACTGTTATAGCTACCAACTTCACGAAAGAGTGTTATGATAATTTTGCGGGTAAAAATTCTAAATTATAGTTGACACAATTTTAGCGGCTGAATATTTATGCTAAGGGTATAACTACACACATTAATTTACAAGATGGTTGACAAGAATATAGAGGTACAAATTTATCCAAAACAAAATATATTTAGTTCCTGCAAAGCATATTTATGGCCTTTATGTGCATATATTTGTCCCCAAGTAACCCTTCCAATCCGGTATAATGTCCATCTACAATGGGACAAAAAGATAAACACATCTACCACTACAGATTCCCTACCACCATGAGAAAGGATTCAATGAAAAATAAAATGTAATTTAAGGTTGCATCAATTATACCCTCTCCAAAGAAGATTCAAGCTGCACCATGCATTTTTTCGAGACAACGCAAGAAAAGATAGCTTAAATAACAACATAAATTGGAGTAGATTATATAAAACATCGATCAGATGTCTAGAACACAGCTTTAACCCCATTAAAGCTATACAAAGGATGCACTGTACAAATCATAACTGGCGATGAGTCTTTTGTGGGCACTAAATGCTGCAAGTGGAGAAAGGAAAACAACTGAGAACATGGGAACAACTGGAAGGCTCATATGGTTAAGCATCCCTTTTATTTCCAAATTTATGTAGAGTCTATATGACAATCTCAAGCCCAAATGTGTTCTCTCCACTGTATGTAACGTAGAGAAACCCATCTTCATCTTTCTTCTCATCATAAATTGTTGACATTATAGCTCCTATAACATTTAAAACAAACATCAGTTTTACTGCTTAGTGTGAATATTGAACTGAATGACTTTGATGCTGCTCATGGATGCAGAATCACCTGTGGGTGGAAGCACGTTGTCAACAAACATGAAGATGGCCTTCTCTGCACTTAATTTGATTCTCTTGCGAATGACATAGACAAACTGCCCAACAGTCAAGTCAGCTGGAACCAGATACCTGCATTTGCAATTGTTAAGCATGTAAATAATCAATTCCATGATTAATGAGATCAATAATAGAGGGACAAGTTCCTTTTCTTTTGCTGAGGACAAAGTTCCGAGAGTAAAAGGTCATGTTAGTAGTTGTTAAATGGACTGCTTTCGAACTGGAACCTTTTTGCCCTAGGTTACTAAAAGAATTATATCAAGATGAATAGAGTTACGAGTTCTAGTGAGCAAAGGATACGCTGTTTACCGTTCAGAGATTTCTATATGAATTGATTCACCATAAAGCAATTTGTTAGGAAAATGTACGTGAATACATGCATAGAATAGGACAGCTAACTGCTATTAAATAAATCCTGTTGCCTTTTCTTCTCGGGCGATGAAGAATTATAGAACATAAAATAACTAAGCATAACGAAACCTTTAAAATGAATGAAATACCTAAGTTCGGCAATTTCTAGATAAAAAAGAAGGAAAGCCGAGTTCGGACTATAAAGACATAAAAGGAGCAGAACTGCAATAAACTAGACAACGCTTACTTTTTCTTGTCAATATTTGGAATATCACTTCTTTCCGCCTTCTCCACAATCACCTTAGAATTATGAAATATGGGTCAGGCTAAACAGAGCAAAATAATATATGTTAAAAAGATAGGCAACTATTACAAGCAGCATCTACAAGCTTCAGATGCAGAAATTGATCATAGCAAGCATGTAGCAGAGTCTAATAAAAATGGTCAGAACATATTTAGCCCATTTGCAGATTTCCTTGCTTTTCATTAGGTTTTCAAGTTGCAATTTGTTCTTTCTGTGTCAACTGAGTTTGTTTTGGTTACTTAGTCCAGAAATTTTGGTCAATTGCATCCAATTTTCCCATGGTAAAATTTTCACCAACCATGGTCAGACCTGCAACACTTTGGTTGCCAGAACCAACCAGTTTCACTGTCTCAGATAGCTTAATTTTGGTAAACAATTTGAGTTACTAGAAATAAAAATAATTTCTTCCTTATCATCTAGAATTTTTTTGCCAATTTATTCGACATACAGAATTCTCGCTAATACTTTAGTTCTGTTTGTTATGGCTTGTACGCATTTATTAGAGCTCCAGGTGTTTGTAAACGGCATAATGTTCTGGGGGACTATAATGTTAAATATACCATGACATTTTTGTATCTCTAACTTTTAACACTTCATATAAAATTAGTGGTAACCATATAAATGCCTGCAACTGTATGTTTCTTGCTGTGCATGCGTATTTAGGTATGAATGTTGCAGATTTGTAAGAAATATGACATAAATTTCTTGCAAAATAAGTATCAGGAAGTTTGTAATTTAGCATGCATCATACTCTATCAGTTTAATCATGCTTTGCTTTGTAAAAGAGCTATTTATTCATGTCTTTATTTATAAGCAAAAGGTTTACTAAATTTCTTGTAGGTTTACTAACTTTATGATCATAGGCCATCCATTTTATCATTTAAAAATAAGTAGTTTTCTGTCAAATTCACAGACATGAATCTCTCATTGATGTGTTAAATTTTTGAGTTACATTGCTGTGCCATTTGAGGGGTCCATCTGTATTCAACATGCATATACACAACTAAATGACAAACGTAGTTTTTCCAGCCACAAATACCATGTTATCAGCAAATTCGAATTCCTCTACCAACATTACTTTTACATAACTCTCCAACGCAACATAGAAACAAAAAAAAAAAAAAAAAACTTGGAGGAAAAGAATATCATATCATCATGCAGCACTATAGGTTGATATATGGCATCATGCTTAGATCCAGATTTTGGGAATTCATGAATATGATTATCAATGAATGGTTCAAGCATCAATATACAACAGAAGCCAATATGCTCACTCCACACATGTTACAAATCAAAGAATCTTCTTCACTCCCCATTCATGGGAAGACTGCAACCGACATTACTATCTACTTTCTAACAGTGGTATCAAGAAAAATCTCCTCCCTATCATAGTTAACTTTGACGAGAAAAAAGGTAAAATTTAAATAGCATTAAAAACATAGTTGAAAAAGTTCTATAGAAATGCTCACAGAGTATTGATGCTATTTGTTTTTTCATTAAGGAAAATAATTTATAACTTAACTCCTATAAAACTGCGTTAGATTTCTACCAAAGATGCATAACAAAAAAGAGTTTTTGAGATGCTGGGTGAATGGGAGACTAGCTAAACAAGGAGCATGATGCCAACACCCATATAGACACGATGGATATAAAATTTATAGCTTGTCTCCTGACACAGTCAGGATTCCCCATTCTAAGAAATTATAAATAAATATTTGTGACATGCAGATATTAATTAAGTTTCAAGGTCGACAAAACATGCAGCAGAAAAGTTTTTATGGTAGATATGGTTAACATGGGAAGATGACTAACTACTTAACCAGTTCTCCAAGTCAATTAAGCATCGTATTGCAGGTCACCATAGATCTCTGCTTATATAGTTGCTAGCAGGCGCACAGCCTATGAAATATGAATTGGTTATCAGCAAATATGTGTTGAGTTTACTCGAGCATAAAGATATAATAGATACACATTCAACTTCCGGAAATTATACTTTAGGCTAAGGGTTACCAATATAATACTGCAATCTTGTTCTCTACCTATCAGGCCATGTTTGAGGTCCATATTGAGCATATTTTAAGGTTAAGATTGGACTGAACAAGTATTGAATGGATGACAATCAATGAAAAAAAAAATGATACCTACCATGTTTTTCATGAATTAATCAATAGACAATTGATTTAAACGGTTAAACAAATCTTATTGACAAAGTATCATTAATTGAGTTGAAGTCATCACACACACACATGGTTAAACACGTGGTTAAACAGATATGTGTTTGTCTTCACCAATGTCAGTGCAACACTAATACAAAGCCCAAGGGTCAGAAAATGGCATGATATACAGGAGCTGTCATAGGAACTTTATGATAGGACCTATCTGCAAAACCAAAGGAGATAGAGTGGCCATCTAGGGCCAGTTTGGGGAAATCCTGCTGGATCTCAGCAGGATCCAGCAGGACCAGAGAGAGGCATGGAAGGGGGATGAGTAAAAGATGAGGTTTTTTCTCTTCATACCACCAAGATCAAGCTGCAACTACCATGCAGAGGGCTTCCTCGTTTTCTTACACTGGCATGGTTTTCTCTGCCTATCCTGCCTGACCTTATGGGACTAAGCCAGACAAGCCCTTGAAATGATTTTCTATCAGAAGTTTTAAACTGCAAAGAACATTCAGTGTTATTTATATCTAAGCCAGGATGGACATCCTGGGATTGGAAATGATCTAATTAGCTGCAACAAGTTAATGGGTTTAGGAGATTGTTTGGAGATTGGATCTTTAAGGGAAGAAAAAACAATCCAACTTGTTCTCTGCCCTTCCCTTCTGTTCCCATTACCCTCTCTCTATGATAGGTAGTCAGTATATGATAGGTAGTCAGTCAATACAGGTAGCCAACTTTAAGGGTCATCTACATTCTACACATAGAAGTAAACGACATCTAGATCATTGAAGATTTAAAGACTGTAACATGTTTGCTAAAAAGTAACCTGAGATATGCTTCGACTTTCCAAGATACTTTTGAGTTCTGATAATTACTACCTTGCGTTATCCTTATATCAAGCAATATATCCATCCTATCTGTGTGAAAATTGCTTCAAGCAATATATCCATCCTATCTGTGTGAAAATTGCTTCAAGGATATTCTATATTAAGAGTTGGATTTCAAGGATCCCTTTAAGGTGTCATCAGACAAGAGTCTAACTGTTGATCTGTGCATCTAGTCAAACTCCAGAAGCCTAACAAAATTCACTAGTATTGAAACAAAAACACCAGAGATGGGGCCCATGGGTCTCCACCCCCCACTTTCTCACCTTCACTCCACATTTTTGCCCTCCACAGGACACCAGCACCTCCAAGCATTCCTTGGAAGTGTCTCTCTTCTGTTTTACACGGACGAACTCATCTTTACTATTATAGTGCAAACTCTAGGTGTTCACCTCTACTCCCTGAGTTTGACGCCACACTTTATTTAGGCTAGCAATTTTTTTCTCCCTCCAAGACGCAGGACTCATGACTCATGTGGGCTATGGCAATCTATTGTGTTCTTCTTGCACATGCTAAATGCTAGTTTTATGATAAACATACCTTTTCATATACAGTATAAAATAACTGAAAAAGGAGAGGAGTACCAATAGAAGATCATACAGGGGGAATATTTATCAAAAATATCCAAAAAAATTTGATCAGTTAGACCAAGAACATCCACCAAATGCACTCTTCTCTTGAATAAACATGCTAAATACTAATAATAATTTAAAGTCACCTATAAATCAAGACCAGAGAAATCCCTAGCTAAGATGAGAAAAAGAATCCACAAATGTCCACCTAGTTGTGAAATTCCACTACGTAAACAAGTGCAATGAGTAACCTATGCTGCTAGACAAATGTTAGATGACCAGTCAAGATACAACTGATTCCTGAGCCTTTTGGCCACTACACAGTTGACTAAGTCATTTGATAAGGACAGCAATTGAACTGATAAGTTTTAACCAAAGCCTAACAAAAAGAAAGGAAAGATGAAAAAAATGAATTATGCATATTTCCATTTGAGATACTTCATCTTGACGCATCAACACACCATACAGAACTCCTGTGTAAACAACCAGCGGATGTTGTCAACACAGCAAATTTCAAAAGTATTGAATAGGACAGTAACTCATGAATGAGTAAAAATTATATCTAAGAAAGCTCATCAAATGGAATGCTTGAATTCAGAATTGAAAGGAAGAGTAGAGTGAGAACAGGGTTTTCAATGTTTCATTAGAGGAGGTTAGAATCCATGGAAGGTCAAGAGGAACAGCAAGTGCAAGCTACTAAACTCTTGATGAAAGCAGTCCAACAGAGAAGTCACATTAAATGATTGTATACAATGTGATGTTGAAATTCAAAGATGCTCCCAAATGGTCAAAAGCTTTAAGAAGTTCCTCAACTTCAAATGTTGAGGTCAGCCTTATCATATGGTAAGTATGGAGTAATGCATATGGGTTGTAACAAGGGATGTAACACTGCAACTTTGTGATAGAAAAAGAAAGATTCTTCAATATGCTACTACTGATGCTTATGTCTTAAGGGACCAATAATAGCCTTCAGGACAAAGGGTTCTTTTTTTAACTCTGTGCCTTAATGCAAAATATTTTATATCATAATATCGTACAATCAATTGATATGTCCTTTGTGCATTGATTGTACTCTTTTTTTCTTGAATTAAATGTCTTATCCTTCACTTCAATTTTATTCAAATGTACACATCAAAGAAAATCCAACTTTAATTGTTTCAAGCAATGACAGGCAGATTCCATAACTTTTTTTTCTCTCAAATGGATAGGATCACTGTAAAAAGCAAGAGATCTAAAATATCAAACTTAGTACCGTTTGGGTATCACGTACAACACATGTGATAACAAATTGGAAGAGACCAATATAAATCATAAAAATTTGAATTTATAGGAGGATAATCATCTCTGAAATATGAAAGCGTTTCAATATGGGCTTCCTTTGCATTCAAAACAAAAATCTCTGAAGACTTTCATAAAATAAAGTATACTCTTAGATATCCCAGAAATATATTGAACCTTTAAGAAGCCCATGATCATTTACATTACGAATTCGCTGGTGTTGGCCCTTCATCTACTTAAAATCATAACTACTACAGCTGCCACAAAAGTATGCTATATAAGACACTTCAGTTTGTCTGAGAAATCATCATCAAGTCACAGTCAATTCAAAAGCTGATGTTAATAAACGAGGTAAATTTTTTAGTAGAAGGTTGTTGTAGCCCCACCAATACTCTTAAATGCTCTATGTATAAGGCTCATTATCCCCAAACCAACATCAATATTTTTAAGGAATTGATGTCATAATTTTTTTTGATTAACATATATTGATTTGTTTGGCCATCTATGGTCATGATCATATAATTCCCTTGAGTTGACCACGATAAACAAGGTAGTAGCATGAAGCACAGACCATAAACTATATCTAGATTAGAAGTGTAGGTATAAGCATATTTATTTGGTGCAAAGTAACAACCATACTTCCCAGCATTGACAGGATCAACTTTTCATAAAAATATTTGACATTTGAATATTCATTGTAAATCAGCAAAGAATCTCAATCTATGTTAATAATAGCTCAAATCACAAGATACTCTAGACATCACTTCCTTGCATGATTCATGCTCAAGGAGATTGGACAACCAATAAGAACATACTAAATGGCTCCTTTTAAATCACCCTTTTAGCGTGGTATCAATTAATAATGTACTTATATAAGGTAAAGAAGTATATGTTAAAAAAAAAACAAACGGCCAAGCCATTGAATTCACAAGCAAAAGAAGAAAAGAGAGACTGAATAATCAGTGCATGTGAAAAGTACAGATATATTCTTCTGTTTCCACTAGAAATGGAGCCTGGATGTCTAAAGGAATATGCAACTTTAAAAACAGCAACGACCTATAAATGCACACTGGCTGAATGAGTGTACATGCCATCAAAACAAATTAAGCAAGCTCGAGCAACTATGCCATCAACATAAATTAAGCATGCTCATGCAAGCATGCAATCAACATAAATTAAGCATATACACATGCAACCAAGAATTCAATATCATCTAATATTCATCTTTACATTTACTGCCAAGTAGCTTTATATACTTTTCGAGTGATTATGATACATGGTCATAAGCATAACCATAACAATGCAGCTCATTCAACTTATTTGGGGTCAAATTCATGACTACAACCACAACCAGCAAGTGAAAACCATAAGCATTTAATAGAAGAATAATCTTTATGGTGAAAGAGAGGAATGATAATTGGAACTAAAACTATGGAATTCATTGGCATGTAATGCCTTTTCACAAACCAGACCAATGAAGGGGATTTTGTTATAACAAGGAATATATATTATTCTAGTACACGATAGTATGAAATTACAAATATTTTACAAACAACACCAATTAAACTACAGAGATTACTAAAAAAGGCTAACAAAGTTCCATCTGTGATTGACCACTATGTTCAAATCCCAACATAGAATTTTACATCCAAAAGTCATGAAAACCCACAATTCTGGGCCTCTAAATTCAACCTTTACTAAAACTAGTTTATAAGAATTGCGAAATCAGGGAAGCCACCCACCAAAACAATTAAGATCATCGAGAAATCTTAAAAATAGGGGGCGAAACAAACAGGAAAAGAAATAATCATTACAGGAATTCTATCAGGGTACTTCTCCCTGATCCTCGCAGCCTCTGCCCGTCTCTTCTCTGCAAATTAAGCGAAATTATCGTCGAAAATCAGATTCAACTAGCAGGAAAAAAAAAAAAAAGGACACAATTACATCAAGCTTCATTGATTACACACCAAGGTCATGATCTTGCTTGAAGGAACTCCTCGCCATTTACCTTGCAATTAATCCACAAAAAAAATCAAAAAAAGGGAAGAAAAAAAAAAAAAAAAGAGGGGGAAAGGTCGCCTTTTATTCAATCTAACCAAAACCCACGAGACAAAGACTCCAGAGAAAAGTAAAGCCAAACAAACAAAACCCTAATTTTGAGAAAGAAACCAACTTATGATCATCCAAAGTGCACAAACCCAAACTGAAGAGGAAAAATCGGAAAGAATGTTCCAAAATTGGTTGTTGATAGGAAGCCAGCTACTATAATGAATCAAGCAAAGAACCGAATCAATTAAAAGCGATTTAGGGGGAAAAAAAAGAAAGAAAAAGAAAGCCGAAGAAGATTACCCTCGGAATTCGAAAGAGAAAATAATCTCTTTACCCCAAAAAAATATCCACGGGAGGAGAAGAGGAGGGAGAGACGGAGAGGAGTCTTGGAAGCCAAGAAGGGAGAAAGCTTTAATTTATAGATATATCTCGTTCTATATATTTTTATTAATTATTTATTTATATTTATATGACGCAAGGTTGCGTTTGGATAAAGATTGCAGACGAATACGAATGGGTGGGGCTTGGACTTGCTTGGAAGCTTGCTTGTCTTCGATAGAAGTCGGCGTCGGCATCTACGACACCGCATCTACGACACTGCCTACTCCGCGTATACGTATTAAAGCCTATTTTTCAAGAAAAGGTACGTATTTATTTAAAAAGGACAGGATTTAGAAAACAAAAGAAATTATCAGCTTTTTAACGGTAGATGATTAAGTCTAATTATCTAATTAAAATGAGTTTTAGATACTAATAAAATTCTAAAGCTCTAGCGATAAATTTTATTTTAATAAAACTTTATAGTGTATATGTAAGAAATATAAAATTCAGGCACCGGTGTTTGCTTCTACCCAACGAGTGGCATATATTTGTCTCTTAGCCTTAGTAAAAAAATGATGCAAATATGTGTCATTTTTCAGATAAATAATTGCATGGTAAAGACCCAAAGAATCATACTCGAATTTTATTTGAACCAATTTCGATGTAAATAGAATTTGAATTCTATAATTTTAATAATTTTCATTAGAATTGAAATTTCAATCCTTGCATTAGAAATAAAACATAAAACTACGAAATTGAATTTCAATTCTTTTATTTGAAATCAAGGTAAAAATAAAATTTATTAAATGATTTTGCTATATTATCCTTAATATTAGAAAATAATAATTTTGAAAAAAAACTTATAAGATAAAAAATTTAAGCTTTAATTATTCAAACCTATAGATAAAAGACCATATAAGAAAATAAAACTTTTTTTTGGTCTAAAATAGATAATAATAATTAAAAAAGTGATTTTTGTGCGCTAAAAGAGAACAAAAAAATAAAGATTAGAACCTTAGTAGAGATCATTAGTTTGATAGAAATAAAAGGACAAGCATGAGGTCGAATGAGCTTGAGATTGATGAGAAACACAAAGAAAAAAAAAAAAAAGTTAGAGTGTTTTGATCAAGGGTTTGAAAGAGATATTATTTAGTTTGATAAATATTTTAGAAGATACAAGTATTTTATTGTGGGTCCCATAAATTCCAATTCAATTTACTCACAAATCTAATCATTTTTTATAGAATTTTTTATTCCATAAAACTAAAGATTTGGATTTCCAATTCTATAATTTTATTTCATTCCACATATTAAAATCATTAAAACTATGGGATTGAAAATAGTTAAGGTTTTAATGGATCCAAATAGATTGCTAAGGTTTATCCATATAGAAACTAATGTACAAAAGATAATCATCAAGTGCTTAAAATTTATCTTAAAGTTCTTCTATGATATGTGAGCAATAATAGTTGGTGAAAATTTATGAAACATAGATAGCTCTAAATCGACTTCATACCCATATGAGGTATGTGTATGATACAGATACATCTAAATACGTTCGAATACATATTGAAGACATATCTGATATAATAAAAAAAATTATTTTTAATAAATTATGTGGATATGTATTGGATACACAGGGGCACTTCAGGATATATTTACGTTTAAAATCAAAAATTTTATTAAAAAGATGAGATCTTTTATATTATTTTATAAACATAAGGGACTTTAAAAATTAGGTTCTTATTCAATCTTTATTAAAATAAAGATATACATTACAATCTTTACTCACATTTTACTTAAAAAATATGAAGAAGAGTTCACTCTATTTGCTTTATACATAACATAAATTACTGATAATTTGTAAAACTAATGGAATTTTAAAAGTTTTCATCTTTTCAAATTAAAGTTAAATGCCTTTAAAATTCTAAAATGAATGAACATTGAAGAAACATTATATTCTAATGTATGGTTTATAAGTTAGAATGGAAGCATTTTATTTGATAGAAATAGCTTCTAAGCAATTTATGTGTATACTTGATGAGGGCTCTTAAATCTTCTAATATGCAAACTACCATAATATATTTTTAATTATATTAAATTTGATATTAATTAGTTACCATATCCTATACCTATTGTATCTTATACTTTTAAGATTTGACATATCCCAAATCCATACCATATGGTATAATCATATCCATGTTGATGCTTCATTGATGGAAGTCATAGGCTTGAAAAATTATATATATGTGATATCCAGGTGCTACAGCTCATAGTATATACAAAAATAGCACCTAATGCTTGGATTTAGAATATAAAAATACTATATTTTTTTTAATTTACAAATTTTCATAGCTTGAAAATCAAAATGGTTGAAATTAGGCCTTCCTCTAGGAGAAGCAATATTATACCTGACCTATTTATTTAATCCATATGCGACTTATAATAAATGAGGTTGGGTTAAGGTTAAACAGGATTGAGCCATAAACAGGTTGGCCCATCTTGACTGGCATATTAAGTGGCTTGGATTTAGATTTCGTATCTCTAACCTATTTAATATGTTTAACTCGTTTAAATAATTAGTTGGATTGGATCAATTCAGATTATTTAGTTTATCCAACCTATTTATATTACTAGTTAACAAATTAAATAGATTGGCATTTATCCTTATTATGATTAGTTAATATGTTAAGCAGGTTAAGCGGATTGGATCAGGTTAAGCGGGTTGGATCGGTTTACCTATTTATTAAATAGATCAAGTTCGAATTTAAAATTCTAACCTATTTAAAAAAGGGTCAAATTTAATTTAGTGATTTTTATGGCCAATCCGCATTAGACCTGATCCATTTATGATCCATTCCGACCTAATTTTCATCCCTATCTCTTTGACCTTCAATTTTTCAATTTGTTTATGGATCACTTGGTATGTATGTATCACCATCGCTATCATTATAAAGGAAACAATTATTGATGACTTAGTAATGGTGCTCCATTGTATAAATCATATTGTTCGCATATTTACAAATTCAGTAAAAAGTTCTGATTTGAAGGCGTACGTGTTGCTACATTGGCAGACCAATTCGCTAACCTATTTCATTATGCACGTCAAACGATATAAGGTCAAACCGATCAAACAATAGGCATGAGTGAAGTTTCGAACGAGAGCAAGAGAATCACACTAGATAATGAGATAGAAAAAAGAGTTAGTAAGTGTAAGAAGGATCATATTTGAGCAGACCTATCCTACTCCATAACCAACCAATGAGCATATTGTAATCTCATTGACTCATCTGATCTATGAGCCATATAATAATTTAGGTCTACCTAAAAGTGGCTTTGATTCAAGAGCTTTTTTGGCAGCCCAAGCAAGTATAGGTAACTAAGATAAAAGAAGCCATTAGTATTAACTTTTAAGCCTGCTCAAATGCAACAAGCATAGGCGCTTGTCTTCATCTGGGATCATTGTTACGAGTACGAGAGCAAGATAATCAGTGACAATGAGATTAAAAAAAAAAAAAAAAAAGTTAAAAAGGAGTGTAATTAATAAGTAAATCATATATTTATTGGCTAACTTAACTTACGAGCTATGTGATAGATCAGATTTATCTAAAAATATCTTTAGTTCAAAGGCTCTTAACACCACTCAGAGCATGGCTTCATGACTCCTCCAAACACAAGACAAGCGCACCAGCGTTTGGGTAACCAACATAAAAGGAGCCATTAGTATTAACTTTAAGCCAATTCAAATGCAACAAGCATGGGCGTCATTTGAAACTTCTATCCAAAAAGAAAGCAACGTAAAACGTTAAAGAAAGCAGTCTTGTAGCCTATAGGAACATCAGGCGTCCACGGTTCGTCGTAGATCTCTTCGTCCTGCTGCATTCTCTGGGCCCGGTTTGTTTTATGGGGCATCACGGGCCTTTGGACCCTTGGGATGATATCACCTCTTGCAGAAGCTGAGAGCCGCCATTATAAGCTTGTTGGCTGCTGAAGAAGCCACCAAGGCAACAACAACCGGGTCCTGAACGCAAGGCCACCTGGGTCCTCCCTCGGTAACTAAATTGTATCCCAGCCAACATAGCGTAGTAGGCCACTGCAGCTGATTCCCTTCTCCCAAACAGGGCTCTAAGTGGGCCGACCGAGTCTGGCCACAACCTATTCCAAGTCTAGCCCAAAAATTCTTTTGAACTTCGCATCAAGCCTAGGTCTGAAACCGAGCCCAATTCTAATCCAAAACCAGATTCGACTCAAAATTCAATTGGACTAACCCATAATAGAGTTAATAAAGCTAATTTCCAGTTATTAAATGTTTGCATAACAATAAGTAATATATAAAATAATTATACTTCGTTATTATAGAAAATCTGTAATGATATAAATAACTATTCCTACGTACTGATAGAAAATCTAGAATAAAATTTTACCAACTCACCGTATTTTAAGGTTTTGAAATATGATTTGAACCGCATTGGAGCTTGATCAAAAGGTCAATGTTTTGAGTTTTTTGATATTATATTTGAGCCAAATCAAGTAATAATTCAAGCTTAATCTAAAATTTTTTTGGATCTAATTTTAAGTTCAGACCTGGCACATTATTTAACCCAAAATTGAAATGCATATTGGAGCAGTCCAACTCCGATTCTAGTCCTGATGAAAGACCGCTTGAAAAAAAAGTTGGCCAATAATTGGAAACAGCCGAACTCAACCCACCACCAAAAGGGATCTTCCTTTTGAATAATGTCCAAAAGAAATAATGCCAAGACTAATACTGCGAAAAAAATGTTTCTCAAAATAATATTGAACATGCGACATGAGATGGCACGTAGAGTTCTCAAAATAATGTTGAGAGTTCTCGCAGCCTTTCCAAACTCAACCATTATGGCTGAGTTTTTATGGCCAAAGATATGACTGCATGCATAGCTTACCTTCATACATGTTGATATGCCCACCGCTGGAACAAAATCACTCGACCAGCCCCTACCAAACAACCGATATAAGTAAAGATTATGTTGGAATCCAAAAAGCGTATCTAATAGCATGGTTGCAATCCAAGATTATATGTCGTCTAGATCCGGCGAAGATTACAGCTGCCAATCTTTGGCGAACACCGCTATAAGTCCTTAGGATCTGAAAGAAAAAAAAGAAGCAGTCATCAGAAGATTCTGTTCCCCCGAAATAAAAGAAGGCAGTGGCCACGGAGTCCCCGGGCAACCCAAGCTCACGATGTGGCAGCCTGCCGCCGCCGGTTCCTTCCCATAACGCCAGACCACCTGCGCATAAAATTGTTTAACAAAAAAAAAAATACACATCCTTAAACTTTGGAGGTGCTTCAGTTTGATCCTGTGCTACGAAGATATCCTTGAATTTTTATTTATATTTCACCTTAAATTTGATGCTATAAATCTTTCATTAATATGGGAAGCATCCGTAGAGAAAAGGAGATGCTGTGTTGAAGAAGAGTTTAGGTGGTAGTTTACTCTTACTTTTAAACTTTTTTTATAACATTTTTTTCTCAAAGCAATCAGACCTTAATATAATCCTCTTTCATCAAGCTGACCATCATTTTCTACCAGCCCTCAACCCAACTTTGCTTTTGCCTTTGGTCAGTGCACTCAACCCTCGCATCAAGCTGGCCACCATCTCCAGCATGTGCATTAGCCCTCATCTTCATCTTTAGCCCCACTCTTAGGCCCCACCTTCATCTCCAGCCAGCACACTTAGCCTTCACCTTTGTCTCGATGAACCGAAATCAACCAGAGACCGAAATCAACTTTTGTAATTATGCTTTTGGTTGTATATGAGTAGTGCTGTAATTTATAAGAAATCAAAAAATATAAGGTATTAGATAAAAATTTAAAGGACTTTAAAGATGAGCTTGAGAGAATGAAATTGGAGCTGGTTTTCTAAGAAAAAGCATAAAAGGTCTAATAGCTGAATCCTTAATACAATGATTGATGAATTTTGGCATATAAAGATGTTTTGTGTTCTCATGCTTTATTTGTAGACTCCCATAAATCTTTAGAGAAACTTTCGTCCTAAACTTATCTCCTTTTTCGTTTTTTTGGTCTTCACCAATAAAGTTCATGATATCCTCATGTGATTTCTGAAGTAGATGATACTTAATGGACTGGTGCACCTAGAGACCACGCGGACCCAAGAGCACCTGCTGTTCTTTCGAAGGTTGGGAAACTTGTTGACAGTGGACGATATTCACGTGTTAATTTGTGATCGTCTGGCTGCTAGTTTCGTACCTAAGTGCTTATCAGCTATTTGCTGTCAAAGTGAAACATAAGTTGGACTCAAATTAATAGGAAAAAGTTCGTATGCTCAATTTGATTTGATCTTTGTTTCGTGAGGTTTGCGTATGTTATCTCATTGATTGCCTTTCATCCTCTCTAAGTTGGTTTGGATTGTGTCTTGAATTATTGTCTATTAAGAACTCTTCGAAACCATTTAGGTTTGTTTGGACCTATTTATTGTAAACCTAGAAGGCTAGACTAGTATAAAACATCTGCTGTGAAATTATTAATGCTAAAGTTTTGGCCTAAATTGTCCCTCGAACTCAAACTATTCCTACAGTTCTTTAAACTACTTGCCCCTGCATGGTCATGCATTTGAGTAACATTACTGATAACAATTATCTGTCTTTTTATAAATATGCTCAATGACTTCGTTTACGGAATTCTTATTCTCATTCTCATAAGTAAAAGATATGAGAAGACGGTGCCACTGGAGTCAAGATGCAAATATTTTTACTTCATGGACGAATGCTAGTATGGTAGAAAACTCTTAGGCTATAAATGACATGAAAGTAGTGAAGTTTATGGATTTTTTGCGATCCTTCTCTCACTTTTATACGGATGAAATTGATATTAAGATTTATTAAGAAATGATTAAGGTTTGAAAATGAATCAATCATGCATTAGGTAAGGAAGAAGTTCTACTGGTGTGCTATAGTGATTTCTTGGCTAGTGATAGCTTTGGTGATAGTGGATGCGTCCTTAGAAAGAATTAGGAAAGCAACGAACCTACGTTTCTCATGACATGTTCGATGTAGCGTCTAGGACCCTTCATGTATGTATTTGTTTTATATCATTGAAGTTATATATATTGTAGTGTGTTCAAACTAATTCAATTGATTTTGTTATGGGGAATGACGAACTAATAGTTGTAATAATCATGCTGATATAGTTATCAGCTAGTTCAGCCCCTAACTACATCAACTAAGGTTGGAGTCTTTGACAAGGATGAGGTTTACCATTTTTTTAATGTTATTCCAAGCAACTTCTGAGCTTTTCATTGACTTGCTTTGCCGAATTTAAGTTTTAGCCGTGTGTTTTAATGTAGCATAATCAATCACCTGGGTCCTGACTGCATCGTGATGTTTCATTTCTAATGAACCCTATAGTTAACTGTGAAACTTATAATATTCTAATCAGATGGATCATGGCAAATCGTTCCTACCATATTCAAATTTTAATCCATCCAGACTTCAATCCATCATAAACAATTGCAGTTATGATCAGCATGCACCCTGAGGATGTTGAGAAATTACCTGGAATAGATTCAGATTTCAATCCATCCAAATCTGCCATAAGAAAACAAAGTCCATCCAAACCTAGAATAGGCTTAGCAAGGTGACTGATGACAAAATTCCAGCTTAGTTCTCTAGGCTGCCAACCTATATTTGCTGCAAATAAAGTTCATACATCAAAGCAGAAGGGCAAGGAGATGGAGCATCTGAACTTTTTCAGAACTTTGAGAGCATGAAGATACACTCCAATTGCTTAGTAAACTGTTCAAATACATTATGATACTGAATCTGAACCTTATGATGCTGGCATTTGCACATTATAATACTGACATGAACATTATAACCGTCCCACTATTACAGCCATCATAAACTGTCCAAATACATTATAATAGTCACCACCATGATAATAGTTCAGAACTCCAAACGCATTATAACAGTCATATAAACCAAGACCATTAGACAGATAGCCACAAAAACCAATACATTATAACAGTTTGTCATCCACCACAGTAAGTTACATAAAAAAAAAAAAAAAAAAAAGGTCCAAACCATTGCAGATCAAGTCCAAATCATTACAACCACCACAGCAAGTTTGTCACAAGAGGTCCAAGCAACCACCACCACGAGTGAAACTGAAAGAAGTCCAACCACCACGGCAAGTCTAAAGTAAAACAAGTCAAACAACCACCAAACTAAAGAAGCGCAAACAAGAACCACAGCGAGTCTCTATCACTGCCACTGAGATGGCCTTGTTGCTTGACTGGACTGAGTGCTGCATTCCCTCAATTGGACACCAAAAAAAGCGGCAATCCTCTGATGTGGCATATAAGAATTCTTTCCAAATTTTTGGCTTCTATTCTCATCCTACAAAAACATACAACTAGTCTTATATTTCAATTATTAATAAATAATTTAAAAAGCTTGTATAAAGATTGATGAATGCATAATCCTATATACAAGTCTCATCTCATCTCAGTAAGTATTTCCACAAACGTACAAAATCCTTACCGTCGATGCCTTCTTCAGCTGAGTTGAAGCACATGCATCTTTGACGCCTCCTGATCTACATTAGAAATGATAAAGAATAAGAACTTAAAGAGTAATATGTAAAAAAAAAAAAAAATAACACATATCGACAATTTGAACTATCAATATTTTTTCCATCGACTTCATGACTAGATGTTTGCCTTTCTTCGATCCACTAGAAGCTTTTCTTTTTTATAGGTTTTTTATATAAAAAATTTCTATTATGAACTACCGATATTTTTTCTCTCAACTTCATAATTAGATGGATGCTTTTCTTTAAACCAATAAAAGCTTTTTCCTTTTATAGGTCCCTTACATGTTCTAATATTATAAAGATGGCGTTGACATCTCAAGCATTTCATTTCATCGTAGTGAACAGTATTAGATTGAGCAAGCTCATTTGAGCCTCCCTTATTCTTCTTTAGTCTCTGGGAAGTCTTTTATTGTTAAAAAAATATTTATTTTTCTTTGATTTTGTGCTTCAACCAAGCAATCAAGCGACCCTACCGCCAGGGATGGCTCCTTAATCGGTGGGAGCCCCCACAACATTCTTCCTTCGTTGTCAAAAGGAGATGAGAGAGGATTTGCAAGACTTTTTTCTCCTCTTTGATTATGCAACCAAGGGTATGTGAGAGATTTTTAAAAAATTTAAATCTTATATGACAATCATTCAAGTCTTTTATTGAAGTTTAGTTCACAATTGAGATGGAGGAAGGGCTAGTTATCGAAGGAAATGTAACTTGGTGAACTAGCATAAGACTTTTTAAACTCAAGACAAACAACTCAAACAAAGTGTAGGGAGGCAAATTGTATTTTTATCCGTTATTGTAATTGGCCTTATACAAGAGTTCACAGCTCAAATTCTACAATACCATGTACGGAATCTCGTGATATTATTTTTTGTAATCCCCCAAATATAGTCTCATATTTGATGGAAAAGAAATGTGTTATGTGCTTATAACTCAAGTTTACCTGCTACTCATAAACTTCCACTCGAGTTTTTGAGCCACGTGATTTCGGTCCGCTAATGAAGTTAATTGGACTAGCATGTAGGTTTGAAGCGTTAAAAATGGTATTTGGTAGGCACGAGGAAAAAACTATCACGGAATGATGGTAGAGTTTCGTCATGACGTGGAGCCACCCTTACAGCATCAACAACTTTGTTCGAGGGTAGATTCTGGCTAGCTTGTAGTATGCGACGAGAACGTCACATTATAAGGGAAGGAAGATTATAATACCTCAAATTTAGTCCTATATTGGATTGGAAAGAAATGTATTATGTGCTTATAACTCAAGTTCACCTGCTACTCATAAACTTCCACTCGAATTTTTGAGTCATGTAATTTCGGTTCACTAATGGAGTTAATTGTGGTAGTAGGTGAGCTTGGGGCATTACAATATTTCTATGAAAGTATGCATAAACTCAAAATTTTGCATCCAATGCATGACTTACAAACATCCTTAGCATGACCAGAGAGAGGAAGAAGCATTATTTTTGAGTTTGAATTTAAAATCTCCTTAATTTAAAAATTAGGACATTGTTTTGCTATTAACTTTAACATTAACGAGTATGGAAAGCGCGTGGCTTTTGTCATGAGGCCCGCTTATTTAATTAATAATCTTTCCTTTTACTCTTAGCTACCTTATTTTCACTAAAACTCTAACGAGCTAATATCTTTTCTAATTTAAATTTAAATAAAAAAATTTAAATGAACAGAGAGGGCTCTAAATATTTGGCAAACAAAGTGGCCAGAGCTCTTTATTTTTCCTTTCTCACTCTCAATGAAGCATTGACCAAAGTCCAAACATTACCCCGTTCACACAAAAAGGATCGATGGTTATCATCATTTTAACCACATAATTCTTAGACCCTGTTAAGATAGAGAATACGTAGAGAGAAAATCATCTAGTCCTCTCTTTATCCTACCAAACAGTCTTTTTTTTTTTTTCTCTATACTAAAACCCTTCTTATTTATTCCCATGAAATAATCTATTTACTATACCTTTCACTTGGATGATAATGCATCCAAAGAGAGATGAAATAAGTTTATTTATTCCCATAAAATAATATATTTACTATATTATTTTTTTTCCAGAATACATCTTATATATAAATAAGTAAAATTTTAGAAATTTCATCACTCACCTGTTAAAGAAAACAAATAAAAAAAAGAAGCCAGCATATAAATCGCTATTGGCAAGGCTTCGTGGCTGTTTCTATTGGCGTCGTGAAATCCAAATTTTATAATAAAATATTTTATTAAATAAAAAATGATGAAAATATATTATTGATCCTCAAATTTTTACTTAAAATTTATTTTTGATCTACAAACTTTTAATTATTATATTTTAATCTCTTAATATTACATTTTTGACGTTCTATTACATGAGATCGATTGATACTTAAAATCGATAGAATAGATCATAAGTACACGTGGGGATAACATTTTAATTATTTCGTTAATTTAAATTAACATTATATAAAGAAACGTAATAAATGCAATATTTTTAAATTATGAAAGAGTAAACTATAATAACTAAAAATATAAGGATAAAATGAATTTGAAGTGAAAGTTTGAGGACTAAAAGTATATTTTATCCTTAAAAAAATAAAATATTATAGCTAAATTTTTAAATTTTTGCAACCATACTGGTGCTCATAATGTGCAATCCATGTGAGTAGATTAAGTAAGCTTGTATATATTTGTTTAAAAAAATATTTTTAATTAATTATATAAAATTGACGTGCCTTCATGTAGGATATAAAGATTTTCATTATTTTTCAAGTGGCAAGAGATCTAGGGATTTGATTTGATTTTAAGCAAGATTGATGATTGACCTCCATTGTCTCGAAGGACACTTCGGCATACAAAAATATACTTATAAACATCCTTCGACTTCCTATCACTTTAGGAATGAGACTTTAATTTGAATCGTTGGACTTCAAGATCAAAGATATTATTTATCTTGATCATGATGGGATGTACATCAGTTCGGAATGATTTATAAATATTTTTTAATCAAAATAATTAGAATCAGTTTATCGATTTATCTTTGTTTGCTTTAGATAATTAGAAAGTTGATATGCATAGTAAATTTAATATGATTAAATAGCAGTATAATTATTCATAATAGAAAAGAATATAATTATTATATAACCTATTTATTCACATATTTCATCTGTATTTCAATTTTAACTGTAATACAAATGAAAGCTCATATAATATATACATATAATTTGAATCGATTTATATCAGTTTTTTA
Organism: Metroxylon sagu; assembly: GCA_017589505.3. Taxonomy (NCBI): domain Eukaryota; kingdom Viridiplantae; phylum Streptophyta; class Magnoliopsida; order Arecales; family Arecaceae; genus Metroxylon; species Metroxylon sagu. The sequence continues at coordinate 1,507,590 of JACVBY030000589.1, read as the reverse complement.
GAAATTTAAATTAAAATTAAGTCAATTTTTAGATTTTAAAATTTTTTCAATGGAGATCAAAAATTTTAAAAAAACAGAACCGATTTTCTTGCGCGTCATAACATTCATCCTGATTGATTCTGCTAGCAACGAATTTGGTTTGCTCGAATCCTGGAGTTCGCCTAAAGTGGGGTGATAGAGCGCAAACGGTAAAAATAGGGAATAATCCCTCTTTTTTTAGGATAAAAGATTTGCTTTTGTTAAAAGAGGTCAAAAAAAATTCGGTTTGTCTGGGGCTTGTGCTTTGGCCTGGGTGAGCGTGGGGTGGAGAGAGGCTGAGGAATAATATCTCCCACTCTTAGGGAGGAAAATATTCTTTGTTCTTGGATAGAGGAAGAAAGAAAGATCAGGGATGTTTCTTGATGTTATTCGCTTGGTAATATGTAAAATAGCATCAATGAAAGTAAATTCTTATTTCTTTTACAATTGAGAGTCAATTTAAATAGTACACTGGTGCTAATAAATCTCTTCTTTTCTTAAAAATATAATATCATTTTAATATATTTTAAAATAATAATATGTTTAGCCCATGGACATGCACCCTTGGCTGTCCATCTTTTGATGTGATATATGTTATTAAATAAAGTTACTAAAATATACTAAAATAGTCATGAGATTAAGTGGATGTTGTTTCTCTTTTTACTTTTCTTAAGAATATGCCCTTATTTTCTTAGAAAAATGATAAAAACTTTATAAACACGTGTATTTAATTTCAGTTAATATAATAGAAAATAAAATTATCCTATCCATAGAGTTTACACTGCAAGATATAAATCTGAGTTGTATCAATATAAATCTTATTTTTTAATTAATGTACGCATACAACTTCATATGTGATCATTGTATAAAAAGCAATGGGAATACAAGTGTATTAATATTTTTAATCTATATTTTATTCATTTTCAACCCATAAACTACTTGTTTTTGAATTAATTTCACTTAACCTTCTTAACTAATAGGATGTTTACATATTTCTTTCTAAACAAAAAAAAAAAAAAAAATTTACAACTAGCTCCTTAATTTTGATTTCAGTTATAATTAGTTCTTACCCTTTAATTTTATGATTAAAAGCAATGAAGAAGTGGTCAAGTGCATGTGACTTCACGTAACTATCACATGCACGTGACCACTATGAACACTATTTGGTATGCCTAGAAAAGAAAAATAAAAAAAAGGTTTTATACTTGATCAAGATCATATTTTTTAAAGAATGGATGTTGTTGCTTTTTATCACATTATTTATTATGAAAATCCAGCATCTTTATTAGTTAGGTGACAATCACATGATTATTTTTCTATTTCTTTTTATGTCTAATTTAAATATCAAGAGTTAATTATAACTTAAATTGAAATTGAAGAGTTGAGTGCAATTTTTTTTAATTTAGAAAGGAATGTGCAAATACCCCACAGCAAAGAGAATCTAAGTGAAATCAATTCTTTGTTTTTTTTTTTTTTATTGGGCTTGAACTTGGCCTAAATTTTTAGTTGAGTATGGGAATAGAATAGCTTAACCGCTCATTTGGCTCTTTACCATCCAAAACATCTAAGTCTCAAGATTTATATATTTCTTTTAGCTATAATATCTTATGAAAATAGATTATAGTTCAAATTCAACTGCTTTCAATTAAATTATACTTTAATTTTTAAAGACCATATAAATTTAGCCTGCTAACATATTAATTGAATTAATAGATGGACTTTAAGTCGAATGATATAAAGCCGATCGAACTATATAAAAGTTGAAGAATTGAGTTTTTAAAAATTATATGAATTTAGTCTGCTAATAGATTAATTAGATCAACAGATGAATTTGAGAGCGTTACATTGCCATATTTAGCTGATTCACTTTTATTGCTAGCATTAGATCCATGATATTGGCATGCATTCAACTCGTTAGCTACAACCTTGCACAAAAGTGATGTACTTGAGCCATGCAAACCCCAAAGGCTTATTTTATTTAAACAAATTTTCGAGCGTTATTAGATCCAACGGACGGTGAGTTAAGAAAGAGCTCAAGAAAACCAAAACTCACTTCTTTGCCACTGCCCACAAACTTGATGTACAGAATAGGGAAAAAGGAATGCCAAAATACCTTGCGAGCGAAGCATCAACAAGCTTAAGTTCAGACATTCGTAGCATTATACTTAACACTTTCTTTTTGCGAGATCTAAAACTAAAAGCACCGACAACAGCTCAGTTCCCTTCTAACAAAGAAAAGAAGCCAAAAAAAAGTTGAGCTATGGCTCCGAGTTGCCTGCCAATTGATAGTTTTTCCCACATAAAAAAGTACTTCACGTATCCAAAAGAAGGTCAGCTTATGAGTCATTACTGCATTTCCTATGCACATCCGTGTCAGTTTGCCTTTATTGAAGACATGAGGTGACAATTTTAAGCGTGTAGTCATTTTTCAAAGGAGACACATCTGTTGGTAAAACTACTGCAGGTTTGATTGGTGAGGGTGGTTGCAAATGATGAATTCTTTTAAAGTTTGCTGTTCATACAATCTTCATGTAAAGATGTCTGCAGCCATTAACATATTATACTTTCATGTCTGTTTAATGATGCATTGATTTGGGTGAGAGGTATGCTAATATTTTATGGCTTACCACTCTATTGCAGGTCATTGTTAAATGTGGAGATGAAAGGAAGCTTAGGTGGGGGTGTCAGTACCAGTGTCCCTATCGCAACTGATAGGTGGGACAACATTGAGAAGCATGACCATGATAGGAGGGCAGTAGGGTTGTTTAGAGGGGGGGCAAAGTGATCTCACAAGCACAACTTGGTCATGGATTAGGATCATAATCAGCATGCCTTACCTCATCTACTTGAGTTGGTCATGGTTAATGACTTCCTTTCCTGTTGGACTTGGGGACATCTATCATCTTTAATCATGCATTCATTCACCTTGATATTTTATTGTTATTTAATAATCATTTTTTGAAGCAACACATAACATCTAGGGACATTTTATGCATGGTAGGAAGGTAAAGGCTTGATATTTGGTTTCTTTTAGGCTTAGAATAGGCCTAAGCTATATGTTGTTTCCTAGGCATCTTTTTGGACCCATCAACCTTGCCTAGGATTACAATCTAACCTAATTGTCTTGGATTTACATGTAGCTGATCCACTTGCATCCTTGATTTTGGATTGCAAGGGAAAATGTCCTTATATTATAGTACACTATAGTTCATGCATTTTTGTTTCCATCTTGAGCTGAAACCAGTATGCAACCCTAGAATTTTTAGGTAGGGGGGGGGGGGGGGAGGAAGTGTTGTATATTGTACATATATTTTCTTCCCTCACAAAAATGTGCAAGTATGGTGGTACCATGTCCCAATTTGATAATGCGCTAGAATTCATTATAATTTGCTTCCATAGACAAGAAAACTTGAGAAGATTTTTCTTGTGCCATGAGAAGGATACAGAGTCCTAGTTTGTTTTTTTCCTCTCCCCCCATCTCTATTGTGGGGATGCAAGCAAAGGGAGGGCAAGAGGAGGTGGCCATCTTTTTGAGCCTATATTGCTTGGTATGTAGGAAGTCCTTAGAGGAGAGGAAAGAACATGTCGCCATCCTCCTTTTTTTTAGCCAGCGAGGCTTAGACAATATAAAAGGGAAGGTGATGAGGAGAAGAAACAAAAACAGGACTCTTTTAAGCAGGGTTTACATTGCAAAGAGGGGAGAGGGGAGAGGGGAGAGGGTGGTTGGTGTGGTCACTTTCCGCTTCATGAGACGGGGAGAGGGGCTCGTTAGCCGTCACATGGGGGTTGGGATAAACAAAGCCAATCTATCCGACGAGTCCAAATCACGGTTTTGCTAAACAAATCCACCGGCCCCGAGCTTGTCCCCCCCCTTCCCTTCTCCACAGAGCTCCCATGTTTGGCCAATACAAGGGAACATCCCCAACGTGCCCTTCTCTCTTTTATTAGTTTTGTGCCACCTCCTTTGTCTCCCCTCCATGCCCAATTTATGTGGTGTAGAGAGAGAGAGAGAGAGAGAGAGAGAGAGAGAAACTCCAAACTTATAAAGCAGGATTGATGGACAGGAAAGTTTATAAAATTGTGATCCCTCAAACAACCATTCACCGAGATAATATGGAGATGTGAATGTGTGCTAAATTCCACATACTTTACCCATGATTTTAGTGTGCATGAGGAAATTTTGACAACGAGAAAGAAATGCTAAAGCTTGTCCCTCAAAAAATCGCATCCTAACCCTCAAAAACAAGGCAAAACAATAACTGAAGCATTGCCGCCTTTAATTTTTTTTTTTTTTTAAAAAAAAAAATATGGAGTGATGAAATTACGCTAACTAAACTTAATTGAATTCTAAATCCTTAATCGAATTGATCATCTAATTAATTATATATAAGTCATATTATTTAAGTCAAATTTTATCGACTCAAAAAGCTCATAACTTTTAATTAAATTAATAACAATTTACTTGAAAACTTATTTGAATTTACCGTTGATCGCAACTGTTTATCAAGATATCCTAACAGTTCATTCAAACAGAACCTAAACCTTATATATTTTATAAATATAAACATATCTATTAATATTTATAATAATAATAATAATAATAATTATTATTATTATAAGGGGTTTTGTTTTGATTTAAAAGTTTAATTTCCCGTGTACCAGAGGCAAGGCAATGGCAACAAAACTAGGTTAGCGGTTGAAAGGAAACAAAAATGTGGCGATGGCTGGGGCGAACCAAACAAGCGGAATGCTTGGGATTGGACCCATCAATCCCACAGCCCACACGGTTCCGGCCCCAGAGACAATGCTCACCCCATTGACAAGACTCGTCACTCAGAGTCCCCGTGTCCTCTCTCATAATTGACCCTGTGGACCCCATCAAACTCGACCTAAGGGTACTGTGCCTGGCCCCAAATATTACCGCTAATCAGTTGCATCAGACGGCCTGTCCTCCATGGCCTCACCAATCCAACGGTACCAAATCAGACAGTGGTACAGCTCGCATACAAACAACTTTTTTTAATCTAAACTATTGCAACTAATAATCTATTCATGGTATTTTAGTGAATATGTGTACAATCAGGGGCTTTTTCGCTTATATCTGCATGCACTTGTCCAATCGAATTCAGTGCATCCTCGATTTGTTTCTTCTACTCTCTCTCTCTCTCTCTCTCTCTAAAAGAAGGACATCACATTCTATATCGAAAAATATATATTTAAATAATAATAATTATTATTATTTTCTCTGTCTAGAATTAATAAACTGTTATTAGCTGCCCAACGCTGACCGGCTTCTATTTAAACCATCTAATTTATACTTAGTACTTAATATGATATTAAGACAGGTTAATTCCGTAATATTATCGGCAAGATGTCGTCGGGTCTTGGCATTAAAACTCGTGCGAAGAAATCGTGATCATGTGATTATGGATAATTACATGATTAACCGCGGTTTAAAGTTAATGTTCCCGCCTCGAGTAGGGGCATTTTGGTCAAGTGGCTCAGGGGAAAAAAGCCGGCCATGTAGCGTCGCGATCTGACGACGGCTCCTGTCCCGGGTGGGGCCCACCGGGGGCGGGACGTCGTGCCCCTCGGCGCACCAGCGGGGCGATCAGGGCCGCCCGTTCGGTGGATGTGCCCGAGGAGAGGGGCGCCCTGCCGTCCGACCGATGAACCGTCCCTCTCATTCTCGAACCCCATTGGCGGTTAGCAGTCTGAGATCGGTGGGGCCCACGGTTGATCGACGGCCTCGATCGAAGCGCAGCACATCGCCCGGAAAGGTGGTCGGAGCTCCGTCCCCACCGTATCTGTAGATCAGGGCCGTCCAATCGCTAGACCCCTACCTCCCATCTAGACCTTAAATGACCAAAATGCCCTTACGCTGACGCCCACCCTCGCAAGGGTAAATTGGTCGTTTTGGGTATAAGAATTTGGTAAAAATACGGGAAAGGGTTATCGTATTGGCTGACCATTTGATTCCCAGAGCTTGGCAAGCAGCGGTTTGCGTGTCAAATGACGAAAATGCCCCGGTAGGAAGGATGTCATCACGTGGAGAATTGAAGGGAGATAGGGGTACTTTGGTCAGGAGGTCCACTGATATAATGATGATATTTTGGGCAGAGCAGCTTTTTTCTCTCCCCCCCCCCCCCTTTTATTTTTTGGATGCTAATTATAACATCTGACACAGTTTCGAGTTTTGGGCACTGTTCACTGCTGTGTGCATTAAGAAAGGCAGGCGAAATTAAATAACAAATAAATATACTTTAATATATGTGTGAATTAAATAAAAATTTGATGGAAAAGAATAAAATGATTTCAAATTAATATATATTAGTTAAAAACTTGGAAAAAAAAAGGGGAAAGGAAGGCTGTGGGGTGGCAGAAGCGTCGAGCCCAGAGAGAGAGAGAGAGAGAGAGAGAGAGAGAGAAAATACACCCTCCAAGAAGGAGGAAAGAAATAATTATTTATTCTTCAGAAAATTAAATAATTATTTAAAAATAAAAGGAAAAATAAAAAAAAAAGAGAAGACGTTCTAGAGAGAGAAAGAGAGAAGGGGGAGGAGCGGAGGGAAGCACTTTACCACTTTTTTATGACGCACGCATCCATAGCCCCAGAGAGAGAGAGAGAGAGAGAGAGAGAGAAAGAGAAGGGTCCAGGGTACTGCTTCCACCCATACACCTCTTCTATCTCCACAGCTCCATCAACCCATCCAGAGAGAAAGGAGGGAACAAAAAGCAAGCTACAGGAGACCAGAGAAAGAGAGAAGAAGAGGAGAAAAGATGAGGGAAATATAAGGGAGAGAGAACATAGAGTTGGATAAGTGCCCTGTGAGATTGGAGGAATGCTTTAATCCCACTACGAATAACTATTACAAACCTGTAGTTGGACAAATACATACAAACAAAACAAATCCCCCAAATATAAAGCCAAAGTCCAGATCTTTATTACCTCTATCCATTATTCCTACCACTGCTGGTACCATTCCCAAAACTCATCTCGTAGCGTAGAGAGAGAGAAAGAGAGAGAGAGAGAGAGAGAGAGAGAGAGGAGCAGAAGGTGGGAGTAGGAGTTGGGGGCTAGAGGGCTTTTGTATGTGGTGGAGAGGTATTAGATGAGGGGGATGCCCTTCAGTCTCCAAGAGGAGGGGGCCTTGGAAATCTTAGTTGCAGGGGAAGAGGAAAAGAGCCTCTTTTGGGGCAGCGGCGGCGGTTGTGGGAACCATAAGCGGCGGAAGGGACTGCCGGAGGGGTCGGAGCCTCGGTCGGTGCTGGATAATAGAAGGAGCCCCAGCCCACCAACGTCCACCTCCACCCTGTCTTCCTCCCTGGGCGGCGGCGCTTCCTCCGATACCGCCGGCGTGGCGGCGGTCTCCGACAACCCCGGTCCCCACAAATGGCCCCCCGTCGCCGCCTCGGCGTCCGCCTCCGCCGCCACCCCATCGGCGGAGGAGGCCCGGAAGGAGGAGTGGGCGGCCGAGCTCCAGACCATCCCCGGCGCCGCCCTGGAGGGCAGCGGAGAGAAGTGCGGCGTCGGCCTTGGAGCCGTGGAGGACTGGGAGGCGATGCTCTCCGAGTCCGCCGCCTCCCCTGGCCAGGAGCAGACCTTCCTCGGCTGGATCATGGGCGACATCGACGACGCTGCCGGGCTCAAGCACCACCCGATCCCCCCGCCGGAGCTCGACGGCAGCAGTAGCGCCGCCGGCGCCTTCGGCCTCGTCGATCCGGGCTTCGGCCTTGACGCCATGGGCGGTCTTGGCGGAGGAGCGATGGCCTCGATCTCCTCCTCTAATCCTTCTCCATTGGTCTCCTCTGCTATCTCCGCCGGTGGATTCGGCCCCATTAGCAGCAGCAGCAGCAGCAGCGTCAAAGCTCCCACCTTTGGGGTCGGGAACCCGCCGAACACTGCCGCCGTCTTCCCTCCGGCGTCGGCGAACAGCCTCCAGTTGCCGCTCTCCCTGCCGCCCGGCGTCTTCTACCAGGAGCCCGTGGAGGAGAAGCCTTTCTTCTTCGGCCCGAGTATTCTTCTCAGCCAGCACCAGCAAGCCCAGGCGCCGCAGAACCCGGCCTTCTTCCTTCCTCTTCCCCAATTCGACGCCCAACCGCCGGCCCACCTCCTCCCGCCCCAGACCAAGCGCCACCACCCGCTCTCCGTCGACCAGATGGCCCCGAAGTCCCCTTTCTCCGACTCCCCAGGTCCTGAGTTCTTCCTCCGCCGCGGCCAGCCCCAGCCGCAGTCCTTGCCGCCACTAAATGTCGCTCCTTTCCACCTCCCGCAGCGCCCCAAGGTGGCCTCCGGCAGCGAGACCACGGCGGCCGCGGCTGCCGCAGTGCAGCAGCAGCAGCAGCAGCAGGCATTGGTCGAGCAGCTCTTCAAGGCGGCGGAGCTCGTCGAGGCCGGCAACACCGTTAGCGCCCGTGGGATATTGGCGCGGCTCAATCACCAGCTCCCCTCCCCCGTGGGGAAGCCATTCCTCCGCTCCGCCTTCTACTTCAAGGAGGCTCTCCACCTTCTCACGTCCACCAACGCCCCCAACCCACCTCCCTCCCCTCTCGCTACTCCCTTCGACGTCGTCCTGAAGCTCGGCACCGTCAAGGCCTTCTCAGACGTCTCCCCCGTCCTCCAATTCACCAACTTCACCTCCGTCCAGGCTCTCCTCGAGGAGCTCGGCGCCGCCCCCCGCATCCACGTCGTCGACTTCGACATCGGCGTCGGGGGCCAGTGGTCCGCCTTCATGCAGGAGCTTGCCCAGCGCCGCTGCACTGCCGCCGGCGCCGCCTCTCCATCCTTAAAAATCACAGCTTTCGTCTCCCCCTGCTCCCACCACCCCCTCGAGCTCCACCTCACCCGCGAGAACCTCTCCCACTTCGCTGCCGACCTCAACATCCCCTTCGAGTTCAATGTCCTCAGCCTCGACCCCTTCGACCCCTCCCTGCTCCTCAGCCTATCCTCCGCCGGCGTCGACGAAGCCATTGCCATCAACCTGCCCATCGGCTCCGCTGTCCACCCGCCTGTCCCCACCCTCCTCCGTCTTGTCAAGCAGCTCTCTCCGAAGATCGTCATCTCCGTCGACCACGGCAGCGACCGCAGTGACCTGCCCTTCTCCAACCACTTCGCGTTGGCTTTCCAGTCTTACACTGTCCTCCTGGACTCCATCGATGCGGCGGGCACCAACCTAGAGTCGGCCAACAAGATTGAACGGTTTTTGGTGCAGCCGAGGATCGAGAACGCCGTGCTGGGCCGCCACCGGACTGCCGACAAGATACTCCCCTGGCGGACGCTCTTCGCCTCGGCCGGCTTCGTGCCGGTGCAGTTCAGCAACTTCGCGGAGACGCAGGCCGAGTGTCTCCTGAAGAGGGTGCAGGTGAGGGGATTCCATGTGGAGAAGCGCCAGGCTTCACTTTCTCTCTGCTGGCAGCGCGGGGAGCTCGTTTCGGTGTCGGCTTGGAGGTGCTGAAGGAGCTTACTTCTCACAGGCATGTTATCAAACTCAAGTTAGTCTCACTATCTCAGGCCTAGACCAATTGCAAATTGTGGATGTTTAATGGTGGCAACCTGTTTTGTTGTCGAATATGGCACTGTCTTTCCAGTAATTGCTCTTTACTTGATTGTTATGTGGTTTTAGAAGCAATTCAACAAACTGGGAGGTCTGGTATAGTTTTAGTTTCGCCTTCTTGTTATCGTTTTGGACGTTGGGTAGTAATGTTTATGTTGCTTCTGGTTAATGAGGATGTACACTTGACCTGAAGGGTAATTATTGGCTCAGGAGTTTAACATCCTAGAAAAGCTTTAATTAACTTACACATTGTGGATGCGGCATGAGATAACTTTCTTATACTCATCATGCGTTGTTTGTGGTTGCACTGCTCATTTTGATATGCTAATTACTGCTTCAGTTTCATCTCAAGACAAAGTTGTTAGGCCTAAGAGAACCATTGTTCTGTCATTAGTTATCTGCATTTACTTCATAGTCACCACTGCTCATGATAGAAATCTTATTGATTGTAGAAAAGAACCACCTCTGTTTCTCAAATTGACCATTATTTTCACTTTCTAGGGTTTTGCTTGCGTCCAAGGAAAAATTAATGCTATAATGATGCAATTTTGTCTAGATACACAAGTTATAGGAGTTTTTTTAAGTTTTTCACATGTTTCTCATCCTTGTACAACCATGCAAAAGGAATGTGATTACTTCGTTTATTATAGACATCAAGCTTGTTAAGAAATATTTGCCAAGTTCCGAGTCTGTTCTATCTGTTTGCTAGCAGAGACAGCCTCTTCAAAATTGGTTAGTTTGGATTCTCATGTCTTATGAGTGAACTAGACTGGGCCGGTGCAGATGATAGTTACTGTCGTCTATCATATCATAACAATTTGCAGAATGTACTAGCATAAAATGGTCCTTTCTTCGGTCCATCTTCTTCTATTATTCGTACAAGAGGCCTTTGTAAAGAACGCACAGAAAAGTAAAACTTTTTGAAAAATTCCAGCATAGAATGGAATGTTGCTGTCACTGTATGATCTGAATTTATTTGATCGCTTGGTTGTTGGGCCAACTGTTTAGAATTATTCGCAAAGTGCATGCTGCTTTGGTGGTCCTGAAAGAGTTGAAAAGTTGCCTGGAAACGTTGTTTGTCTGAGAAAATCATTCTTACTTGATGTTGTGCTTGCTTGATCCTGTTGGTGCCTGCTTTTGTTGGTGATTATGTCAATTTCCTGTCAGTTCTAACCGGTTACATGGCGGTACTGACCATTTAAAACCAATCTTTAGATGAATAGACTCGGGCTATGCTTTGCATTAAGTGGTTGTTGATTAGGTGATACCTTCCAAACTGACTAAGGGGACACTTATCATACTGATCTATCTCATTGTGATTTACTGCCTTTCAGTACATGATCTCCTCAAGTGTTTGCTGGGCATCTCTTTTAAGCTCTCTCCTGATGTTTATTTCCTTCTGCCTTGCAACCTGTCTTACAGCACTCCGTGCATCAAAAACATCTGTTTGTGATTTTCATATCAAGCAAACGGCCTTATGATTCTGGAGATGTTTTGACAATTGAATACTTGATTCTGTTTAGGTTAAGAAATCCATTCCTGTACTTTTCTCTCTTCATTACTTTTTCGCTTTTGGCCCAGTAAAATCTGAAACAGCTCTGTTAATATCTTGTCAAAAATTGCCTCAAATGCTGCTGTTCACAAAGATAGTATCTCATTCTTAGTACGGTTTGTGGTTTCCATGACTCCTAAGATAACAAATGTGATAGACTTCGGTTGCTGGAAAAAATTATTAACATTTTGGTCCAGGTTCTAGTCTGTTTGAGAAAGAATTATAATAATCAAGAGACTAAGGTTGGTCCTACAATCTTTCAGAGTTGCAGTCTTTCATGTGAAACATTTGTCCCTTTCATTCATATGCCTCAGTATGATAGCAATTGTCATGAAGATCGAATTCCTTCCTGCGAGGGGATGCAATCTTTTATTATACATGATTCCATCACCAAATCTTCTTGTGATTTAGGTAGGCCTGTGTCATTATTAGTATCATGTGGGTCTTTGTTGATGTAGTCTTTTATGGTCCATCTTTATTTTTTTAAGCTCATATATCTGCAGTGGTGCACGCTGAATGCGGTTAAGGTGCTTAGTTTGAGTCCATTCTGGGGCACAAATGGTGGGAGTAGATTACGATTAAATGGCCATCAGTGAGTCCCACCAAGTTTGTATGTCATGCATGGCTCAACAAATGGTCTTCTCTCAGTACAAGGGTTGTGATCTGGCATCCATATTAGCTCTTGGTACAAGAGACTCACACCTAGGCATCTAAATTAATTACATTCATGGGCGTTTTTTTTAAAGTTCATTCTATTGGTCCGTCACATGGACTGTGTCCCTCCTCACATGTGAGGTTTAATATTTCATTCTTTCTTTCATCATCCATTGTCCTCTGGTTGGCCCCTCCTACCATTAGTTTATATGTCTTCCTTGAGTTGTTCAGAAGCTTGTTTATCTTTTAATTAAGAAGAAAGCGTAGAAGATTAGAAAAACTAGAAACTCCATGTTGCAGGTGGAATGGAAGTCTTGAATCTTCTATTATCATATGATACTCTTAGGTAACTAGATAAATTCCATGCCAACATGCCCTTGAATGTGGACAAAGCAACTGTTATTTTACCTTTAAATTCAAATCCCACCCATTATAATCTCTCGTGTCTTCCCCCCTCGTTTCTAACAAATGTGGTCCTGTCTGAGCTTCAAACCGTTCTTTAATCAACTCCCATATGGTCACAGTAAAGGCTCCTGCCTTCACCTTCACATTTCTCTAATGCTGAGACTCTGAAGCCTTCTTGGTCTTCGAGTACCGAGGCTTTAAGAAGAGGACTGGCACACAATTATGTACGCCTATTGTTTTACAATTTTTCAATATCTAATGGAAAGAGAAGTTCACATATTGGTGGGGGGATTGGGACCACCCCTTATGAAATTATGGGACCATAGCCAGCATTGGGTTGGGAGGAGTGATGGTGGTGGAGTCTCTCAATGCAAATGGCTTATATTAAATGAGATGTCTGGGAGGGACCGTATTCTTGGGAAAGGTGGGATGAACAAAGGACCTCGAGCTTCCATAAAACATAACCATCAAACGGTACTGATACCTTGCATGGGCTGCAGGGAAATATAAAGAAAAGCCTTGGGTCGCAAGATCCTTTGAAATTTGTTCCTTGCTATTTAGGGAAGGCACCCTAGAATCAATGGTTCATTACCCTAAAAGAGTAAAAGCTCAAGATGTGATGACAAATTAAGAGGAGATCTTCAATGGTGCAACAAATGCCTAGATTGACTCAGATCATGGTACAAGGGCCTTGAATATGACAAAAGAAAGGTACACCTTATTAGACTCCATGGCAGCATATGGTATTGAGTTCCAACGTCTGCTCTTTCTTCAGTGTGCCTTCAGACTTTGGCATCTCTACTTTGGTATCATTGAGGGGAGGAGGTAAGGAAAATTTTTTAAGAAACTCCCTTAAATTGGGTTTAGATGAACTGAGCTGTTCATGACCAACTCGGTGCCACCTTGCTTGGTGGCTAAGCTTAGGCTAAGCTCATGCAATGTTTTAGGGCTAACCTAATTAGCGAGGGTCGAGCTTGACCATGTAGCTGTTTGCTATGTGGTGACCATCCAAAATGGTCCAATGTGCATCTGGGATCGACTTAGTTTAGCTGTCTTAAGGCATCTGCATCTAGCCCATTAGCCCATGCTTGGGGGCATCTCAACTTTAATGGTGTTTTGATTGCAACAAGGGACATGTATGGCTCACTCTTCAATGCAAAAGATTATGTAGGTCCAATGGGGACCAATGACTGCCAAAAGAAATCTCTATTGGATCCACTCGTTGTTGATGTGGTCCTTTAGTGGGACCTAAAGCTAATTGCAGGGTGTTCTAGATGCGTTGTACTTGCTGAAATGAACTCATCTATAGATTGAGCTGTGTTAGATCCTGCTGTGATGGTTGCTGTAAGAAATTACGACTTGAGGAAGCCAACTGTTTATTATTTAGATGGGGAAAAAGACTTTTTTAAAGGTATTTAAATCTTGATGGAGGTGGTCCTAATGAAGGCTTCCACCACTGCTCCTAATATGACACATTGTGATGCTTTGCTTGTTGTGGAGGATATAAGCTATTAAATAAGTGTTTTAATCTTTACCTTATAGTACATGCATGCACATGCAATGCGTGATATGGATGGTTGTTATACCGATGATTAATTTGTTTGGAGTTCATCTCATGATTTATTAAGAGGGAAGCATTTAGTTAATATGAAAAAGGTATAATATAAGAGGGAAGAAAGGCACATATCCCTCAAAACTTGGTAAATATTTCTATGGGATGCATGGGCCCTACCAAGGAGTGGCTATTGGACGAGGGAGGCTTGAGCCATTGTTTCATACGCAAGACTTTTAGATTCTTCTCAGGAGTCAAGGATGAATAATGACTGAAGAGCTCTGTTTCAATTTGTCTTATGGAAGTTATTTGTTTGCAAAGGGCTAAGTTGTTTTATGAGATGTGGAAAGGCTAAAAAGACAGCATATTATTAGTTGTGGTTTGGACGGTCACGTCTACCATCAGAAATGCCATGCCCTCAGCAGCCATGGGATGTTCGCAGTCACTACAATCAACTTGACCTTTTTAAAACTAAACGTCTTGGACAAGTCTTCAACTCAAGACATCAAGGGTCATGTGCCCCCACCTCTCTTCCATCCGTATGCCACTAGACCTTATGAGAGTATATTATTAAACCCATGTTAACTGCAACACAATTGCCAAGGCTCAAAAAAGAACTGCCATGCTAACGTGATGTCCCCCCCTTTTTTTTTGTGTATTTTTTCCATCAGCTCACCTTCAATATAGTTAACCTTAAGTTTCCTTGCCAATTATGGCCTTTATATCTCACCAATGCCACCTTATTATTTTTTGATGCAAAAGATGGGAAGCCAACAACATGTTATAAGAATGGCCAATTATTTAAAGCCAATGCCCTTTGTGCCAAAACCCCTCATCAAACTTTGGCCCTTTGTATTTGTTAAGAAAAATCTTTGTCCCTTTTCATGTAATGCCGTCACTTTCACCAATGCCCATGAACTCAGATCCAATGAACCTAACCAGGCGACTACCACCATAACAATTTGAGTGTTTTCTTATCCACATTCTTGTTGGAAAGGTCAACAAAAGGTGGTCATGATCACTCTCAAGCAAGCATAAAGGTGAGAAGTGAGAGAGTTCTGGGTTTGAACCACTAGTAGTTAGCTCTAAGCTTACAGGTCAAAGTTCTAAGCAGAAGTTCAATGCCCAACAGAGGAGAAAATTTAGGAATACCTTTCAATGAGGAATCATTAGATAGAAGGTTGTCCCTTTCACCATCTTACCTCTGTTTGCCTTTAGTCACCTCAACATGAGGAGAAAAAAGAAAGGGGGGGATTCTTAAAGAGAGGAACATTAGGGGGGGGACAGAGATATGGGGCTGAGCTCTGGCCACCATCAGATCGGCATCCGACGGTCTTCATGACGCCAGATAGTTGGTATGAGATCTAACCATTTTTGATGATAAAGTGAAGCTCTAAAGGTGGACCTCCCTTGTAAAAGTATTAATGATAAGAAACTTTTCGGCACATAAAGGAAGGAGAGTGGGAGATGAGCATTTAGAGGAGAACTTTAGCCATGGAGAAGCCTTCTAGGGGTCTGGGATTTGGTTCCAATTTCCAACAAGTGCAATGGAGTCAGTCAGCCTTTTTGAGTTCTTTCCTACCTACATCCACAGGAAATGGCTAGAAGGCAAGGTGCTGAATCTTTGCAGAAGACCCTAACAGCCTGTCAGTAAATTGGTCACACTAAATCTATGACAACTAGGTTAAAAACAGTGGTACCCAAAAAAGGTACATGATTCCCGTTTATGAGCAAAAATCTTAAATTAAGATAATATGAAAGAGCCCTAATGATTTAATCCCTTTATCCTAATGGAGATTTTAACCTGCTAATGCATTCAAATGTATTGCTATACCTTAGCACTAATTTTACCTTGGTAGCTAGTTTCATGTAACAGAGGTAGCAGCATTAGCTGAAATTGTGACCCTTTTTCTTTCTTTGCCCCCCTTTTTTTTTCTCCAAGATAAAAAGGAGGAGCAAATTCTGCACCAAACTTTAATAAGTAAATAAAAAGTTTACAGAAGGAGATAATAGGTAAAATGTTCAGAGTACCATGTTAAATAACTAGTTAACTCCAAAAGCTTAAGCTTACAGAAAAAGAATCAACGATATATAACAGATCTAACACCTTGCTTATGGTCATCTCAATATATAATAGATTATTTCAGGTATCGATGTTACGACAAATACCATGCACTGGCTTTCAAAATTGTACAGGCATATGAGTTACAGATCAAATTATTTTCATTTGATTTCTCACTAATCCATGTGCCCTTTTAGAACAGTCACAAGTAATTTTGGGAGGACCATGCTATTTTTTCATGCTATGTGAATCAACGCTATCGAAGTAGTTGTTAGACTCATAAGATTTGCCTTGAAAAACTCAACCTTCGTAAATTATTTTCATCAACTTTTTTTTATCAAATTAACATCAATAATGGTTTATACCTAGCCTGTTTAGCTTAACTCCTCGTAATGGGAAGAAGTTTCATCTTCAATCCTGGCAGGTAAAAAAGAACCTTTGGTTATATCCCTCATCGCTATTAATTATTGATTTGATATTAAACTAGTGAATCTATCTTATATATCTCACGTTCCAAATGCATCTTAAAGAACTAAAACTTATGCTAGAAGTTTGCCTCTGATGCATGATTTACTACGTCAGTCCCTGATCAATGCACCCCAAATTTGATGACATAAAATTGACCGAATGACGGAACGCAGAAGTGATCAGCTTTCATGGGCCCCTCAATCAAATGATATGCTGCTCCAGGGCCCACCAACTTGGCCACCAAGTGGCTGGGGACGTCACCTGAATGGATGGTGGTGATGGAGATGGTCCACCAACTCTTTGGTGCACGGGCTCACGCATGATCTTGATCTCCTTGAAAGTGAACCAGATCCAATCCGATGGAACCCAACCCAAAGCCAAGCCATGTGGGCGTGCGAAGTCCAGCGGCTAAAAGAGATCACAGATTAGATGAGATGAGCTAAGGAGGGTAAGGAGGGGCTCTCACTTTGTCTGCGTGTGCCAAAAGGAAGTTTGGGTTGGGTTGTCATCACGTAGCCTTTTGCCGACTCTTTTTTTAGATGCTTTGCCACCACAATCTTCTTTGCTCCTCCTTCACCATATATTCAATGTAAAGATTAAATATGTAGCTTATGATATAAAGTTTTATTTCTCTGCGTAGATCCGACGCATTCCTTCCTCTCCACACACTTTCCTCTCTTAACCCATGATCAAAAGGCTGCACTCATTCATGTGTCTTAAAAAACAACATGGTGGGGACCTCTCTTTTCCTTTCCCCCCCTCTCCTTCACCTACAAGACTGCTCTCCACTCTCAACTTAATATCATCTTTCAATTTTTCAAACAAATGTAAGTGGAAAAAAGGTTTTTATTTGCCCAAAAAAAAAAAGGCGTTGAATACAGTGAGTTCCTTTGTTGTTGTGTGATAAATTTCAATTTAAATTTCAACTGATGAAGCTTATCTCTCTTTGATTTTATGGAGTTTCTTAAGCTTATTTCTAGGTCTTGAAAGTAATTTTTAGTTAAACATTAATAGGATATCAATGTAATAAATGGTACAAGATGTCAAAAATGAGTAACAAAAAAAAAAAAAAAAAAAAAAAAAGAAAAAAAAAAAAAAGAAGAGGGTATCCGCTAGAAGTTTCATTTTACCAATGCTAACTTATGCTTACAGCTCATGTGAAGCAAGCCAATTTTAAAATTCCTAACTGAAGTTCTTCATATATATTTGTTCTGCAAGGATCATTAAGTCAAAGTTAAAGTGTCAATATTGTTTGATGATACTATTTGTTTAATTACTTTAGAAATTTACGGCAAAAACTTATATACATACTGATATTTTTCAAGTGAGGCTAAATCAAGTTCAGAATTGCTTGCCAAAGCTTCCTTCCAAGGGGCAACCATGACTGCAAGTTGTGGTGCATGGTGGAATGGCTCAGATGTACTTTGCATGAATGACTTGGCTGGCTTCCAAATCAGAAGTTTTCTTCCTTTTTCTTCCCCCTGCTATAACATGTCTCCACTTGTTTCTTTGCATTGATTAGAGAAAAGGTTGGGCCAATCCCAACATGCACTACCTTATGTCACTTTCTGAGGTCTTTCCTTTTACCTTCTCTATGATTTCTTGCATTCCTAGTTGGTTGGTGGGTTTTGTCCTTTGTCTTCTCTACATGTGGTCATGTTCATTTGTCCCTTAAAAGTCACTGCTTCAAACTCCTTTAATTTTGTTGCCAACGATATGGAGTGGGATTAGAAGCCATCCATGGAGAGAATTCTACGTGGAGCTTTCAAAGCACTTTCGGTCCTCACGTTAGACGGCCCTTGTCTGCTCCAATGTTAGCCCCAAGTCAATATTGCTGCCATCCTCTTCATCTTTTCTATGGGAGGCTGGATTTAGAGAAAAAGAGGCCTCTCTTTATGAGATAGAGCCAATAGGAATGATGCCACCGGAACTGCTCTCTTTCTTTCAGAACGTACTGGTACTAGTAGTAAAGAGATCCACCATTGCCAAGCTTGCCTCATAGAATTTCCTGAAGATGATTCTCCCTTAAAATTTAAACCAAGGGACATGTCTGCTAACAAAAGCCATCTAACGGGCAAAAACAGGTTCAAGTTGTTCATGGAAAGTAGAACTGGGGGGAGCCAGTGGTCATCAACCATGGTCAATATGCTTGAAGGTTCTTGAGTGGTTGAAACTTAACCAAGAAGTTTGAAATCTGAACTTATTAAAGAATCTAGATGAGGTCAACTGAGGGAACTCATAAAACTTGAATATAAATGGATCCATCCTAGTCAAGTATTATGATTCAGGTTCCATGAAACTATTGTATCCATCGTTTTTGGTTGTTCTTTTCTTTTCTTTTTTTTCTTGCAGTCAGTATTTAGTTATTCACAGGCATGCCTTAAGTGAAAGGCCAATACCCTCACTCATCATGCTGACACGGTATCCATCCATTGTTGTGTGGGGTGTGATGAGATGCCAACAAAGACCTGCAACAAAATAATGGGTGCGAATCGCATGGCATTTCTCGCAATGGGCCCTTGCATGAGAGCAGCTTCACAACCAAATTAAATTTCTACTGGAGGTCCCAACCACAAGAATGGTCTTCTCATAAGCCATACCCTCTTGCATACCAAGTTAGGCTTCAATGATCCTTAAAATTCTGCTTCAAGACCATTTGGTGGACCATCTCGAAAGGTTTTACGACCATTTAGAGGAAGTTTTTAAAGGTAAGAATACACCAGCCATGGGACAACATTATTAAAGAACCTGAAAAATCTGTCCTCTGAGATCTCTACTTCAAACTGAAGTCACCATGCAAGTCAACTGTCTTCTGTGTAATTAATCTTGAGTGGCATAAAAGGCAAGGCTTAAATAAAAGGGAAGCCAGCCAACTGTGCACAAGCTCGCTAGGTCTTTTAACTGAGACCCACAGCTCACAAACTAGATCTTGTCATATATTCTGCCATGCCCTTTGATCTTTCACTGCCTTACTTGGCCTTCTCTCCTATTTGTTTATTATCCAAACTAAATCTTTCTTTCTAATCCATTTGGCGAGGTAAAAGAATGGCACATGTTTCTCCACCAAGCACCAATCAGCCGTGAAGGCATCACAAAAAGAAAGGCTAATGATGCCTTTGTTTTCCTTTCTCAAGAAGACTCTTGTCCAATAATTTATAGAATCGCTGTCATAGAACCATTGACTGCAGACCACCTGCTGTCAAATTACAGTACAGTGGAGCATGACCAAGAATTTAGAGACGCATCTAATCATATATCATTATCCATTAAGAGAACAATTACTTTATGTGGACCTGACGAACTTTACGAACGAGTTATCCTAGATTGTGAATGAAGGTTGGCAGAAAGAAAAATCAACACTTTTGACGAGAATTTCTGGTGCGATTTTAGGGAAAGGGCTCATAAAATACCCTCAAAACTCGGTGACATAGGACCAGGGGGTTCCTGAGTAAGGCTGCAGAAACTTCACCACCCAAAATAAAGCATCATACCTTGCCAGAGTTCATGACAGCTGAGCATCATAGAAACAAGTAAATAAATATCTACTTTGAGCTGAATGTCAAAAAAAAATAAAAAATAAAAACAGCTTAAGAACAAATGATTAAAAAAAAAAATATTATATCTCTACAACAAAATAAACAATGTAAAATGATGTAAAATGATTAGTGTGATCTAGAAAATTTAGACTCTTAGCCTGGCAAGACCATACTGGCTGGGGCCAGCATTTCGATTTTTTTAATTTTTTTATGCTAAATTAGCCAAAATGCATATACAACTGCTTATGGCTGTTGAAGGGAGTATTTTGGCAAACCTATCCTCCATGCCTCAAGCTGTTACTGGGTCATGCTGGCTTGTGGGCCTCGAATCCCTAGCCCAACTTGGCATAGAGGTCCGAGCCATGTTTGGCAAAGCCCAATACTGTTCATGGCGGGCTGTGCCGGGCCGCATCATGGCAGGCCATGCCGCAGCGGCACTGCCTGTTTTACATCACTAATAATGCATCATATACCATTGCAAAAGCCAGAAGAATAGGTAAATGAATAGAGCCAAGTAATTCTCCTGATGGCATACTCACTGTTCTCATGAGGCTGGCCTTTACTGAATCAAGAAATTTCAAGTATAAGTGTTGTTCCAAGGAAAAGAAAATTCCAAAAACCAGGTTATCTGCATCATCTCAACCTCAGTTTAATCAGTGAAGTGGGAAAGCTCAGTTGCAGAAATATCAGATCCTGATTGATACCATGAAGTTCTACGATATAAATGCGTCATTGACGTTTCCCATGGTATTAACATGTCCTTCACCTAAAGAAGAATCAGAACGGCATGCCACCAATTTAGAGGCTTCTTTACCATTGCTGCCACATCCCTGCTTCAAATGCCCAGATTCTTCTTTTCCTTTCTTTATATTTTGTCAATTTGTTTGATTCAGGCTCAGGTTCTGATGCTTTAAAAGTACCGCTCAACAGGACCATTATTAATATAGACTGAAGCAATAAGAAAACATTGCTCTCTACCCAAAAAAAAAAGAAAAAAAAAAAAAAAAAAAAGAAGAAAAATTCTCAACTCACTGATTATGACCTTTCACCATAATTTAGCACCAAAGAGGATTCCTAGTGAACCTAAAATCCTACTAAATGCAAAACCTTTTAACAGCCAAATAAAAGGGAAAGAAGCGATGCTAAAAGTTAGGTCTCTTAAAATCTGTCCTTATTCTCTAGATCAAATGTCAACCCTTCATTGCATCTAATGCTTTGGCATGCTTCTATGATGCTTTTATGGCTGGATTAAGGTCCCAAAATATTCTGATAGCTTGTGGTCTCGCAATCTGTGCCCTCCATTGGTCCAAGAAGCTATCTGAGCACCTCCGGAGCTGATTCTTGCACCCTTTTCTGTCCTCCCTTGGACCCAAGCAAATAATTTTTAATAATCCGGCTCCCACCCTTTGGAAAACCTGATACCATGAGTAGAGAAGAAACTCAAAATGCTATTGCCACTTGTTCTGGCTAGCAAAAACCTAGCTCTCTGCATCAGTTTCATCGGTTAGATGTCTTTAGCTGGCAAATATTTCATGGCAAGACCTCCACATATAACCACGTTTTTCTTTGTTGCATTCCTGTTTTTAAGGACTATAGCACATATGGATATTTGATAAACGTCTCTTGGGAAGATGCAATTATAATTTTTAGTTCCTATTGACTAATTCTATAACTTCTAGTCCATATATATATATATATAACCCTTAGTATACACACTTATCTTATTAATGTATATATTTATATTTATATTCTTACTGTACATGCTTATCCACATATTGCCTACATTTATTAGGGATCGCTTGTTAAGAGAAAAAGAAAGGACAAGTCAAAGAAACAAAGGGAAAGAGTGCAAGAATAGAGGACAAAGTTAATATATAGGTAGCCTATAGTTTTGAATAGGGTTTTAGTTGAAAAATAATCTCATTGTTGTGTCAATAAAAATAAGGTACAAAAGCTTTTTTTTTTTTTTTGGTTTCCTATTGTAAGGCAGGTAATGATAAACCAATTCCTTTTCAGTCATGAGTCTCAAGTAGAGGGTTCTTGATTGATTGGATGATTAGTGATTACCATTGTTGGGCTTATAAGTAGGGATTATTGCTGACCGTCTAAATGATAGGTTGTTACTTTGATTTTTAAATCTATTTGAACTTCAAATATTTTAATTTTAGACCTTGTTTGGTAAAGCTATTGACAATAAAGCTTTTAAAAGTAGAACTTTTGGTAATAGAGATTTTAAATGTAAAGTTTTTAGAAAAAGCTATTTACTATTTGGTAAATATTTGTTTAAAGTACTGTGAGATTTTAACATCCATTTGGTAACCAAATTAAGAAAGTACTTTTACAATAAAAATAATAAAAGATATTGTATAATACTTTCAACCATCTAACCTATTAAAGATTATTATTATAAATTATTCTGATATCATTATAACATAATAATATCATTTCACAATAATAATAAAATATGTCATAGCATAGTATTATAATATAAGAAAAGAAAATATAATAATATTTTAATATAATAATTATTATAATATAAAATTATTATAATATAAAATTATTATAATATATTATTTACTATTATTTAATAATTATATTATAATATATTATTAAAATTATGATCATTATTATTTAATAAGATGATGTCGCAATGTTATACTATATTGTTATAGTAAATTACAAAATTATAACATTATATAATATAATAATATTATATTTGCATACTA
Organism: Metroxylon sagu; assembly: GCA_017589505.3. Lineage (NCBI taxonomy): Eukaryota > Viridiplantae > Streptophyta > Magnoliopsida > Arecales > Arecaceae > Metroxylon > Metroxylon sagu. The sequence continues at coordinate 1,485,063 of JACVBY030000589.1, read as the reverse complement.
TATTATAGTATTTTGTAATATTATTATAATAACTTATTTTATACTACATAATATATTATAATTATAATAATATTTTATTATAATATTTAAGATATGATATATTATATTATATTATTATAATTATATTGTATTATTATATTATAATATTAAATATTATTGTTCTTTTGGTTCGAATCTATGACATTGAAATTTAATAAAAGCAACTTTTTGAGATACGTCAAATAGAGCTTTTGGGAAAAGCTCTAAATTGTAGTTTTTCCAAATAAAGCTTTTAACCTCTTTTAGTTAAAGTTTTTTGCAAATTTTATCAAACATTATAAAATTACTCAAAAGTGCTTTTGAGTCTTTTAAAAGCTCAGCCAAAAAAGATTTTATGATTAGATTTATTTAAAATTAACACTATAATGTATTATGATCAAGACAGGATGGAACGGAATAGTTAAAAACAATCTCGAAATCTCTCTAGAACGAGACAGGATGGCCAAGACAATCCTTATCCAATTGAGACTTGAATTAATGTATAAGTTTATGCTTTAACTTAGTTCACTAATTATTCCATAATAATCATTCTTTAGGGAGGAGCAAACAATGTGTCTCATGGCTATTAGCATATGAGAACTAATTAGATGAGGATGGGCCCCAAAATGAATTCGCAAGAAAATTTGTCAAACCTTTGGAAGGCATTACCACCGAAGGATTTTTGTTGAAATCACAATCCCAAACTAGATATATGCCACATTAATGTCCATTAATAGACCACCCACCTACATTTTGAATCTAATCTAGCCATTAAGTCTTTCTCTCATATACTTGGTTGATAATGGTAAAAAATATACTTAATTGAAAAACTTAAATAAGTTAGTATACTTAATTAAAAAAATATAAAAATTTAATTAAAAATCTTAACCAAGCTCATATACTTCTCTCTCTTTTTCTGAAGTTAAAAGTGAAGATTGATAATAAATTTAACCTCGGTAGACCAAGGTCTTGAAAGAATCTTGATACTTCGTACCAAACTAGCTCATCTAGAAATAATTTGCTTTCCTCGGGCCCAACTTAACTAAGATTAGGCCTACAATTCAACAAATTATCCTACAGAAGGCTTCCAGTTTGGCAGAAACTAATCCATTTTGGCTGACACCTGTCCAAAATTGACCCTCCAGTTTAATGACAGTTTCCGTATTGACCAAATTGGATAATTGCAAACTATTTTTGTTGTTTATAATTATGTTAGGCTATATTTCTTTATTTAACTGTATAGGCTATGCAGTACCCAATTTCATATGTTTTTCTGTCTTTTTCTTGAGTTAAAAGTGGTGATTGATAATAAAGTCAACTCTTGGTAGACCAAGGTCTTCAAAAAAAACCCGTAGTTCTTCACAAATACTAATGCGAACAATTAGATGCAAGACATTTTGCAATATTTTATCTTTTATAGCAAATGAAATATGACATTCTGTGACTACAGGCATTTGATTAAGAGCCACTTAACCACAAAGGTATTAAAAAACACAAATTCAATGCATCTGTAAGTTTTAATGAACATGTAATAATTTGAATTTTCTAACAACCTGAGTTCAATGAAAAGTTACATCTATTAATACATTTTCATGGTACAATCGACAATATACTTCATTTCACTGCAGCCTAAAATTTACTACACAAATGAGGAACCTAAACTGTACAGCATTCTCTAAAATGTTGGGTGATTACGTTTCTTGTCTTTTTTTTTTTTTTTCATCTTTTATTTATTTATTTATTTATTTATTTATTTTCCTGAATGAAACTCCAAAACCTTGAGCAAAACTTCTGAAGCTGTGGAAACTTGAAGAACCAAAAATCAATACAAGTTTTCAAACCTTGGTCTTATATGAATTGAACTCATGTATCTGCGCATGTGCATTCACCAATACATGCGCCTGTCTCTGCTAAGCCATGATCCTTGGAAACCAAATTGGAACCAAAGGGCAGGAGGCCCGGGTCCAGAAAGGGTGCTGAGAAAGCTAAAGCAGAACTCTGAATCATGGAAGTAGGATTTTAGTTTGCGGCAAAGGTTGAACAGAAAATCCACGAATCAGCTCAAAACTTTTCCAAGGATAGAGTGTTGGGACGGCTGCATGACAAAAGTTATAGCTTTGTCACCCTCTTACTTATGATAGCAAGCCAATGTGGCATGCGATCCAGAGTATATAAAATCAATGGATCTCAGTGATTACTCGGGAATTGTAAGTGTGTTACTTGAGCTACCTGTATGTTACACAGAAGAGAGCAGGCATTCCAACATCTTCCAAAATCGCCGCGACTTGTATGTTACACAGAAGAGAGCAGGAATTCCAACATCTTCCAATTTGCCGCGAGAGGATAAATAGGTTAGTTTGGTTAATTTCTGTATTTTGTGATTCAAACTTCAAAGAGAAGAACAAGATAATTTGTTTGTATTATTATCCAATATGAAGACAGATTGGATAACTTAATAGGTTACTTGAGATGCCATCTTCACACACTCTCTGGTGAGAATCCTGCATCGATTCCAATATCGTGAAAGCTTCAATAATAAATTTCTTCCTTTCTCTTGTCAAACACAGGTTGGAAGCCATATTTTTTCACAGAATAAGTAGGACAAGTGCACATGAAGTAAGGGATAACTTGAGATAATTGATTAGCCATTCTATCAGAATGTTGGCTCTGGAGTTTAAAGATCCATATATTATCCTTGAGATGCTTACGGTTCAGTGGATGAGTCATGATATAGCAGTAGTATAATATAATAAGGTCTTCTCACTACAACATTATAATCCCACAACGATTTTACTTGCATTGGCAATTGTAGTTGCCAAGATAGCTTTAAGCTACAGAGAGGTATTCATGATTTGGAATATGCACACTTGGTACATATGGGCACATATTTCATGTTAGGAACATGCAATCACATGGATCTGAGTGCAACTGAGAGATGATAGGAAGTAGGGTTTTCCTAAGAGTCACAACATATTGAACATGGTATTTAAACAGTTATCTCTACTACACATGGTTATAAAAAGTTACTTCTAGGTAACAGTCAGCCAACGGCATATACAAATTTAGTACTTTGCAAACAGCTTATGATACATCAAACTATGAGCTGGAAAAGGAGTTCACAGGTGTCACTTCTAGGTATATTGTCCTTATGAATGGTGGTGCATATTCCATAAAATGCTAATTTCTAACAGGTCCAAGAAATGTTGTCAAGGTATAACAAAGTTACTCAGCAAACAGCAAATGGTAACAGTCAGCCAACGGCATATACAAATTTAGTACTTTGCAAACAGCTTATGATAGCCAATAGAGCACAGTAAGTTTAGTACTCAGCAAACATCAAATGACAACCATCAACCCTTAAAGCACACAAGCTTAGTCAATCATTCTTATCCATACTAATATAGACACACACAGACAACTTATATTGTATTGTTTTTTCAAAGCTCTGACACTTAGAGGTCTCCACAATATGTCATTCCAAAGACAGCAGCTTCAACAAGGGCATCCTGCCACATTTATTCTCAGCGCGCTTCATACTGAACAACTGCATAAAACAATATTAGAGTAAGAAAGGATACAAAAGCATCTTAAAAAAATACAGTAAATCATGCAGAAACAATTGGAACAAAAGGCAGCACAATTTACTATAATTTAAAGCCCATTTTATCCTATAACAAACATGGTGAACTTGCATTACTTCAGGTATGTACCGACACAAAATACCAACCTCCTGATTTCTAAATTCCAGCTGCAGTCAGTCTCAATAAATCTGCTATGAAGCATTTCAAATGCAACTTCCATGATATAGCGGACTTAAGATGTCACACCAAGCTCCACTTTTGGTGAGTGTTACTTTTGAATTGGGCTATCCAGTTGGAGATGGCATGCTAAGAAGAAGAAGAAATGAATCTAGTTCATGCATCGTCCATTCGACTAGCAGGTATACCACTCCCCGTAACATTCTAATCTCATTTAGAAAGCCTAAGGGAGAACTCGAATGCTAATTAAGAATTCAATCAGTCAATATTGACAGTACTTGGCTAATTAGTGGATACAAGAGACTGGAAGATTCCCAACAGGATGAAAAATCATAAAGTTCTTTTCTTTAGGGCTTAAAGCTATTTAAGCTATACAATTTCTACTCAGGGAGAACTCGAATGCTAATTAAGAATTCAATCAGTCAATATTGACAGTACTTGGCTAATTAGTGGATGCAAGAGACTGGAAGATTCCCAACAGGATGAAAAATCATAAAGTTCTTTTCTTTAGGGCTTAAAGCTATTTAAGCTATACAATTTCTACTCTCCAAAATAAACGCAAACATTTAACTAAATGAATATTTCTTAAGAGTGAAATGAAAAGGAAAATGAAAGTATCAATAGCCAAATGCACCCTCCGCCTCTTACCAACCAGTCCTATCCTCAACATGCTTGCTCTAACTCAATGGTCGCATTATGGTTACGCACTCAAACCAACACCCACACCCATACCCATACACAAAATAAAGCAGAAGGATGGGATAAACTAATGCAGCACTGGTTTGAGCTTGACTGCAACTAACTGGCTTGTGGTAGTGTCAGGTATGCGTCTCACCTGTTGATGTTACAAATGGTTTGGGTTCAAGTTCGATTTGAGTTAGATTATGGTCTTGTTGGTTGCAATCAGGTAAACTGTAAATTTACTGTGACCTGACAAATTTGCATCCCAAGGAGCAAGTCAAAGTACAAGTACGATACCCACACCCAAGAAGAACCAGTTCTTCATCAGATTACATCAATTATATGGAAGAAGTGATTTAGCAAGTTGAAAAACTGAAACAATTTCCTATTTGATTATCTAGAAGTTGTCAAGAGATATAATTTTATGGATTATACAAAGGAAAACATGATTCTATTATGTATTGCAGAATGGAACAAGCGATGATTCCATTCTTGAAGTGCATCAGTGCCGATGATGTGAAGATGAAGAGACGATGCTGTTGAGGTTACTGGATAGGATATGATCCATCATCAATTGATTTGATATTAGTTAAAGTCAAATGAAGATAGATAAAAACAGGATTGTAGATAGCAAAACTTCTTAATAGACTATTTTACTGGTTTAGCAGATTTGTAATTGACAGAATTTGAAAGTTGCAATCTTCATTCATCCTGTCATTGAAGTGAAAAATGTAGGAGATGGATCTATTTTGTCAAGCTGAATGTCGATTATGTGAAAAATGCAAACACAGCCTATCATTATCCATCGATAAATCAATCTGATGTTAGAAGATACTGAATGAAGATACAACAAAGGTGAATACCATGAAGCCATATTTGACCTTGTCAGATAACATTAGAATATTAGGCTGCACCATCCAGTTGCTCATTGCAGCAATCAAAACATTAATAGTACAGAGTAAAGCATTTCATCATGAAGTTACTGGCAACGAAGATGAGATAGTTACAATAATGGAAAAGTCGAGCAACTAAGAGAAAAGGGAAGAATACAACAAGTAAATGAAGAAAGACCAAAATGATTGAAAAACATGACCAACTCAAAAAGGAAAATGATAGAAACAATTAAAAGCATAACCATCCATTAAAAACCCAAATGACTATTAGTCAATACCCAAAATACAGAAAACATACACAAAAGAAACCATGTAACACAAAACCACGTTTCAGAAAATTTATGTTGTTATTTAGCAGTAATGTTGGAATCTAGACAAAGTCTAACAAGGAATAAAGAAGGTAACAAGTGCAACCAGAACACATCACTGTTGTTCTCATTATTTAGAAAATAATGGCTGCTGAAAATGTTGGTTGAACCTTCTTGAGCTGGATCAAAACCCCACACCATCTTAGGATGGAGCTGTAGGCCAAAATATAGTGCACTGATAAACTATATAGAAAAAATGGTTTTGGGGCTTATGCTGGGACTTTGCAATTAAATAGAGATTTGACCTCAAACTATATTGTCTCAACTGCAAGAAGATTCCCCAAAAACTATTCTCAGGCTAGCACATAATGGATTTTGACAAGCACCAAGTTTGGCAAGTTCTGGCAGAAATTCAGAGGAATGGTCTAATAAGATAACAAAGAGTTTTAGCTATCTTTTGATGCCAGAATGGAAAGAGAAACCATGTAATGCTAAAACATGTTTAAGAAAACAGAGGTTGTTATTTAGCAGAAGTGTTGGAATATGGACAAAACCTAACAAGAAATAAAGAAGGTAACAAGCATAACAAGAATAGGTCACTGTTCTCCTCATTATTTAGAAAATAATAGCTAGTGAGAATGTTGGCTGGACCTTCTTGAGCTAGAACAAACCTCACACCATCTTAGGATGAAGCTGTAAATATTATAAAAATTTTGAAATATAGATTTTATAAAAATTGGAGACAGTGAAAATCTAGATATATGAATCAAGTTAGATGCATTGAAAAATGGGATAACTATATTAATGAGAGACTAAGGATGCTAAGTTGAAGAGAATATTCTATATATTAGATATGTTTTGCCAGGAAAATATGTATAGATGCTTAAGTAGGTCGATGCAAAGGATATAAAAGACTAAGTCAATAGGGATAGATGAAATATGTTTGGAAAATCATGAGAGGCATTGGGGTAATTTGGCCTACTAGTTTATTCAAAGAAGTTTCAATACCCAAGGAATACCAAATATTTATTTGAGAAGTATTATGGAACTTATATATAGGAATAAAGGTGACAAAAAATTGATGCAACTCTTTTGGATTAAAGTTTAACATAAGGGTATACTTTAAACTAAGGTAAAGAAAAATCAGTATCGAGCACCTTGAAAGATATAGCAAAAGCTAAGGAACACATACAAAGGCCTTGTAAGTAAGGGTGAATATATGCCGGTGATAATTTACAGATTATGATAATGAAATTAAAAAATAAATTGGAGACAGTGAAAATCTAGATATATGAATCAAGTTAGATGCATTAAAAAAAGGGATAACTATATTAATGAGAGACTAAGGATGCTAAGTTGAAGAGAATATTTTATATATTAGATATGTTTTGCTTAAGTAGGTCGATGCAAAGGATATAAAAGACTAAGTCAACAGGGATAGATGAAATATGTTTGGAAAATCATGAGACGCATTGGGGTAATTTGGCCTACTAGTTTATTCAAAGAGGTTTCAATACCCAAGGAATACCAAATATTTATTGGAGAAGTATTATGGAACTTATATATAGGAATAAAGGTGACAAAAAATTGATGCAACTCTTTTGGATTAAAGTTTAACATTAAGATAAAAACAAAAATCTTGAATTACCTGATTGCTTATTGTCTGCAAGGTCAATATATTCGAGACTATCTATCTTCTTCCTAAGGCAATTAATAGAAAGAAATATGGAAATAAATGAGTCTACACACAATTACTTATTGACTTGGGGAAGGGAAAACCAACAATAGTGAATCAATAAAAGCAACGAGTTTTAAGAAGAAAGGATGCGCATAAACAATGTAATGAAATTATCTTTATCAGGTGCATGTAGCCTGGAATAAAGCTATTTGAAACATTTATTTTCTTTCTTTTGTATTTTACGGATGAAATAAAGCAACATGCTAATATATCTGATCCATTGGCATCATAGGATAATGAAAGTATGGACAATGACCAGTTCGATGATGGAAATGTTTACAGTGACATAGAAGATACAGGTATTCCTGTTCGCCAGCCATGTCAGGTTTGTTTCTTCACTTGTCACTGTGTCATATTCCTTTATTTTACTTCACTTTGTTTTTAGGTGTGGTCATATATGCCACCTTCATTTACATTGGTTTGGAAGGATGTCATATATCATAGAAAAATGACATAATGCAACACTAGTGGTACCCACAGATGATAGGCAATGGGCCAATATGATACTTGTTTTGCTTTGTGGATTTCATTTAACTGGAATGAGGAAAGTGCTCTTTGAACTATTTAGAAAAAATGATTTTGGGGCTTATGTCGGGACTTTGCAATTAAACAGAGATTTGACCTCAAACTATAGTCTCAAGTGCAAGAACATTCCCCAAAAACTATTCTCAGCCTAACATATAATGGATCTTGACAAGCACCAAGTTTGGCAAGTTCTGGCAGAAATTCAGAGGAATGGTTAAATAAGATAACAAAGAAAAAAAGCTATCTTTGAATGCTAGAGTGGAAAGAGAAACCATGTCATACTAAAACATGTTTCAGAAAATTTAGGTTGTTATTTAGCAGTAGTATAGGAATATGGACAAAATCCAACAAAGAATAAAGAAGGCAACAAGCACAACCAGAACAGGTCATTGTTCTCCTCATTATTTAGAAAATAATGTTTGGTAAGAATGTTGGTTGAACCTTTTTGAGCTGGATCAAAACCCCACACCATTTTAGGATGAAGTTGTAAGCCAAAAAATAATGCACTGATAAACTATATAGAAAAAATAGTTTTGGGGGTTATGCTGGGACTTTGCAGTTAAATAGAGATTTTGACCTCAAACTACATTGTCTCAAGTGCAAAGAACATTCCCCAAAAACTATTCTCAGCATAGCATAATGGATCTTGACAAGCACCAAGTTTGGCAGGTTTTGGCAGAAATTCAGAGGAATGGTCAAATAAGATAACAAAGAGAAAAAGCTATCTTTGGATGCTAGAATGGAAAGAGAAGCCTGCATGCAGGAGTGTAAATGAGCCAAACATGAACAAGGTTGCCTCGACTCTAGCTTGGCTATATATACACATAGCATGAGATCAGCTCAAACCCAGGTTGAATTAGAGAGAAATCTCAAGTTCAGCTCATTTGATACTGACTAGCTTGAGTTTGGCTTGGTTTGGCCCTCAATAGGTAAAGAATCCCTGTTCTTGAGTTGAAGTTAGCTTTCCTTCCTGGCCATGTCAATTGGAGAGGTTGATACTCTAGGCTCCTCTTCTTTAACCTCAATTTTAGATTTACTCTTGGTTATTGGAAGTAGGTTAGGTGCATGTTTGGGCACGTAGGACACACACACACCCAAAAAAAAAAAAGAAAAAACTAGAAAAGAGCATGTAGGAATGAGTTGAAATTCAAAAGTCAATGCATGACCATAAATAAAAGTTTTTCGTACCGATAATCGATATCGTTTTGGCACGAAACTGATACGGCAACATACTAGTCAAGTGAATCGAGACGCTCCAACTCATGAACCATCCCGTATCATGCCGAACTGCCCCTATACCAGACTGATACAACAATATACTAGTCAAGTGAATTGGGAGGTTTCAACTCATGAACCACCACATACCAAGCCAAACCGAATGGTTTGACATGATATAGGGTTGTTTGGTGTAATACAGGGCCAGTTAGGGTGGTTCAGGGCAGCACAGGGTCCGTATCATTTTGAAACGATAAACCGTACTAGTTTTACATCGATACAATTCAATACGCTTCGTACTAGATGGTTCGATATGGTTTGGTGTACCTTGCCCTAAATGTAAGATTTTTATCTCAAGATCTTCCCCATAAAGATCAAATATTTGGCAGTTGAGAGAGCTTGAAGTTCTTCTTGATCAGGATCTAGTTAAGACAATGAAAGGAGAAAATGTACCCCAAAAGCTAGTGCATTTGGTGGCAGAGACCTTTCGCACTACCACCAAATTGATCTTACCACACAAATAATTACCTTCCTTGAAGCCACATTTATGGAGATGGAACAGCTAATCAAGAAGCTGGAAATAAAGGTAAGTTAGAGGATAGGATCCATGGAAAAGAAGATAGATGGGGGGTGTTTTGTGGAGGTGTTGAAGGTTGGAGAGGCAAAAGAGAAGGATATGCAGCCATCATATTTGAAAGATAGTAGATATTAGGGCTGTTAAGGTAACTACACTTTCTCCTGTTATTATATACTGTTAGATCTTGAACTAATGGCTATAATAAAAAAAAAAAAAATTCAGGAAAATGTCAGGAAAATGTTAGCAAATGCACCTATTATCACTAATGACGTGTTAATTAGAAAAATAATGAGTGAATTATAAACTCTCATTCCTTAAATCTCTCCATCTAAATCAACAACCAGACTGTATATTGCACTCATTCGTTTTTATGACCATATTAAGAGTTAAGATTTAATTTAGTGAAATACAAATGGTAGATTCAAAGTTGGTAGTACTAGGAAATTAAGTTGCTTCTGATTTATATAATGAAATATCAGTCGCCATAAAAAATTAAGATTTCTCAGTCCACATATCAGTTGCCATAAAAAATTTAGATTTCTCAGTCCAAATATCAGTTGTCATAAAAAATTTAGATTTCTCAGTCCAAATATCAGCTGTCAGAAAAAAATTAGATTTCTCAGTCCAAATATCAGCTGTCATAAAAAATTAGATTTCGCGGTCCCTTTATAGCCGATCACTGACATATCATTAATATAATAGTGGGAACTCTTCTTAGCAAATCCCTAGGGGCGTTCTTTAATGGGAATAGCACGGAGAGTGATTCAAATCAGAGTATGCGCGTACCTCTCCGAGTGCGCTTCTTGTATAGGATGCGGTATCCACACTCCCTGCATTGAATCACATCACCCGGCTTCAAAGTATTCTCTGCTCCGCAATCTAAGCATCATTTTTTTCCAAAATTTTTTGATCAACATAAAAACCAGTCAAGGATAGAAGATATGATCAGAAAGAGAGAGAGAAACTGAGAGGAAGATGGAAGCTGATGATCGCGTACCTCCACAGATATAGCTTACGGGCTCAGGCTGGGGATCCATTGATCAAGAACGACAAGCGAGGGTTTCTTTTTTCCGTGGTAGGACGAAGCTAGGGTTTACGGGGCAAGGGGGCGGCGAGTCTATATATATATATATATATATATATAATATTAGGAATATCGATGGCACACTCGTATGATTTAATTTTAAAGATAAAAAATAAAAATATACAATATTTTCAAAATTTAAATTTAGAATAATAATTTTTGAATTATGTACCACTCCTAATATAAAGATTTTGGTTTTCCACCGAAACCCTAGTTTGAATCTTAAAACTAGATGTACAATGGCTCAAAAATAATAATAATAATAATGTAAGCTAATAACTCAGTAAAAAACTCTTCCATGCACATAAGAAAAATGAATATATTATAAGATTTTAACAATATAGAAAACAACTAAAATAATATTAAAATACCATTATTAGGTTTTGTTAAGCATGGGAATCGTAAATAAATATTGATAGTTTAAGAATAAATACGTGTATATATATATATATATATATATAGCCAATTTAGTAGGCCCATTATACATAATTTTTAATTGAATAGTACATTTCAATAATAAAAATGTATGATATATTTTTGTTATTAGCATGTTAAATTTGTCAACAACGACTCTCTACCATTCGGATTATACCAATCATGCTTTAGTTCATTATTGACAAATCTTAGCAGCACATCTCTATCTGCAATGAGATCGTACTTGATTCACACTCTAGCCTGTGATAAAATATGTCTTTAGTTGTAAAAAAGTGTTATAAAATATGCAGCATTTGGTTATAAATGCTGCCACCATGTTCACATTTTACTATATTATTTTCAAGATATTTTAAAAAATATTAAAAATAATTCTTTATCTATATTTATGATAAATTATTGAAAATCATAGAATTCATGGTATTATTTTAGTGTCATTTTTTAAAAATATTAAAAAATACTTTGCCTGACATTTATGATAGTTACCAAAAATTATTGAAACCATGACACTAGTTTAGTGATATTTTAAAGAAATATTAAAATTAATACTTTGCTTCATATTTATGATAAATTATTTTTTATTAATTTATAACTCATCCTTTTTTTTATTAGGTTTGGTAAAAATCTCTCAAATTACTGATCCAACTAAAGCCTATATTAGAAATATATTAAAAACTAAAAATTATTTAAATTTATATATTAAATACTGTTACTCTTTAATTACGATATAAATAAAATTACTTATGTTTTAAAGAACTTGTAAGTTAAAGTTATATATGAATATAGGAACATGTTGAAGTTATTAATATTTTAAATATTTTAAATAAATTGATTTTAATAATATGATAAAGAATAAAATGAAGTTATTCACTTTTCATTTTTAATAGAAGTAAAATGATTGGATTTTATGAAATATGATTATCAAACTATGAAAGAATAATGGGTATATTTTATCAAATGAATAAGCAATGCATAAATATAATAAATTTTATTTTGATAAAGTTTGGTGGTGCTATGGTGTAGAGTGGTGCTTGGTTAAGAAAAGGGTATATGTTTCATTCCCATGTGGCACATAAAATGCAAATAAAGTTTAATGGCATTATATGGTAGAGGGTCGGGTTTCTAGTTTCATATAAGAATATAGGTTAGGGCTTGATTCTCACATAAAATATAAAATTTTTATTTTTATTTTATTTACACAATGCTTATAATAAATACTAATAATTAATTATGGATTTTATTAGCGTTTGTTAAAAGTGTTAGCAATTAATTGCTAATACCATCCTAAATTGGAACATAAAAAAGTTACAAAAGTATTGATAAAAATATTTTCAGCATTTCTTTAAGTTATTAGCAAACATTTATAATTTCCATTAATAGCTCTTTTTATTATAATGCCACTTTCAAGTTATTAGTAAACCCAACATGTTTAGGAGTGTTATTGAGACTTTCAATATCTAACTTTAATAAGGCCAGACCCTTTTGTCTCTGTCAACCTTTTATGTTAGTTCATGGATGCACCTATTAAAGGTCATTGGCAATTTGATAAATGGATTCTTCATTATACACGCCGCTACTAATCTTAGGCTTCTTATGTCATCTCAATCTATACTTGATTTGTATACTTTCTCTTTTTTTTTTTTTTTTTTTCAAGGGGCACAATTTTGTATTTTTCTTATGCAAATTACGCATCACTAAAGCACTAAAAAGTAAAGCACTATTCCATGTTTAAAATAGTGATGCTAAATATCACTCCATAACATCTGCAAGTGTTGAATTCATTTAGTTAACTTTTATACTTCATGACCTTAATGTCTATCTATCTTAACCTCCTAATGATAATATCAGTGCATTTCATATGACTATAGTTTTATATTTCATGCTTGATCAAAGCATTACTAATTAGATTATCACATTGTGAGAGAAAAAGATATTAAAAGTAACTTCATAGCTTGCTATATTTTTGCAAGGTGGAAATTGACGGACAAAATTACTCTCATGGAACACATTATAGTCTTCATGTTAGAAACTCAACCTTCATATTGTTACTCAGCCAAATTTGAGAGGAAATGATAAGAAACTAAGCTACTTTAAAATTTAAAAATTAAATTCAAGAATTTAAAACTCAAACTCAAAAAATATTATATTATATTAATAATATTATAAATTGTTATAATATAAGAGTGGCATATCACAGTATTATTATTAATATACTTTATTAGTTTCTCTCGAAGCAATATATCATATTAATAAGATAGTGAAAATTTAATGAGGGCCATTTTTGGGTTCAACCAAAATACATTGGGTTCTAGAATACCAATTGATCGAACCATCCTCAGTTATCCCATCATTAACCATCCTATCATGTATAACCCATTTAAACATAATTTTTGATTATTTGTGATAGAATAGAACAGAGTATTTTGATGTATCCACTCCTTGTATCGAGACAAAACATTTGATGCTTTAATGGTCGCACTTCTCTCGCTCAAAAGTATCCAGCTCTAAGTCTACACATATGCATACACGTAATAAAACTTTAATTTCATCTATCACGCAATTTAATTTTTTGATAAAAAATTCAACAGCCCTTGTACAACGAACTTTCAATTTCGCATCAATTCTATTCATCAAACTTTTCTAACGTTTTTAGATAAAAATAAAAATAGTATGCTGAAATTCAAATACTGTTGAAATTGGTCAATGACCTAATTCCAGATTACAGACCTCAACCAATTTTTCCCAAGCAGAAAAGAGCTAAACAGAACACTACAAACAACCAACCTGTTTCCTGTTTACAAACTTAACAGTTATACCACAATATTAACCAAAAAAATAAGACTTCTTTATGTTGCAAAACTTTTGATGGTTTTGCAAATAATTATATCTCTCCAAAAAACTTCTTGTATTCATGTGTCCACCTGCACAAGTGACTGCAGAATAATCTTCTATCCATTTCTTCCTCGTCCCACCTTTCGTTCATACGTCCAATGTTTTCGAGCCTTCCACAGGAGGGATTTATGCATGGTGAACTCTGCTCCAAGGGCCATCTTTCCATGGTTATTTTTCCCAAAACCGATGCTACCTCCTTCCGCCACTTCGCGATGTGTTGCTTGCCGGATGCATCAGAGAGTTCATTTAACAGTTCGATTCCATATTGCCTCGTTACATGATCACGGAAATATAAGGCACCAATGGCATAAGCTGCAGCGTAGTGACCGCCAGCCACTGCCCTCTTAAGATATCGCAAGCCCGCTTTAATGTCTCTTTTATTGTAGATGAGTTCCTGAATCAAAACAAGAGGAAAAAAAAATTAAAAATTTAAAAAAAAAGAGGAAACTGTACTCAATGAGATTGCCCTATCTTTCAAAAGTTTTATGTGGTTTTACCATCACCCTTGCCAGTTTTATAGGTTAAATATATTCATTCCACACGCCTCCTTATCTAACCTCACTCTCTGGCTATTTTTATCCGGAAGAAAATTGAAATTGGAAGTCAACTTACCAATCCGAGGATGTAGTTGGCTTGCACATTGCCACTCTTTGCGCAGCTCCGAATCAAGGACAAATATCCCTCCTTATCCCTCCAACGGAACGTCCACTCCTTGTCCGCCGAGAAGCATTGCCCCACCTTCCTTGCCTTTGATGCCTTATTTAAGCTCTTGCACGATTGTCTTACGCTGATGATATCACGAGCAGGCGTCGTGGATGACGAGGCGACACGAGCAATGATCTCGACCAGGAGATCATCCGGAAGGCAGTTGATGTCAAGGCTTGCCTTTCTGCACCTCTTTCTCATGGTGTGATGATGGAAGAAGAAGGAGGAGGAGGAGGAGTTTAGAAGAACTCTTTTAGGAGGTTTGGAGCTGGGAGATAGTAACGATGGGTTCACGACGATGGGAATAAGATGGTGGCAGGGGTCTCAATTTATAAGCTGGGAATAGGTAAAGCTTATTCCTGATCGGAGTACAATTCGGTTTAAAATCGGTCACTAGATAGAGACTAGGACTGGAGAGGCAGTTGGAAGCTATTCCTAATCGGAACAGGCTTTGGTTCGAATTGAAAGAGTTCAGCGAGGCTAGGACTTCAAGGGCGGTTGGAATAAGGGAGGTTATTCCTGGTCGGGGTCGGCTTTCGTTCGAGAGCGTCTGGTTGGAATAGACATTCGTTCGAACTGGGAGAGTAGAGAGAGCGCGGAAGGCTGAGACCCTCTCTCTCTCTCAGCGTCTCCTTTTGGTGTTCGATCCAAAGATATCAGCAGTCCAAGATCGCTGCTTGCTCTCTAGTTTAATCCTTTGTTCTCTTTAATTCCTACCCGTACTGCTCTTCTAAGAGCGCAAATTTGTTTAGGATTCTAAATTCAACGATTCTTACATCGATTCGCTCGTCCTGATGATTCTGCGATTTCCACTGTGGATTCTTGAAGGTTTTCTGTAACTTTGTTTGGAGAGAAAAACTTGTTTTCTTTCACTTGGAAGTGAGCCAGGAAACCTTTCCAGGAAACCTTTCTTGATGATTCTAGCAATTAGGCCTTCAATTCTGATCCGATTCTAAGATTGACATCTGAAATCCTTGTCTACGTCTGTCTTCTACCCATTGCCGGTAGCGCCGAGGGAGCAGTGAGGTGTAATGAAACCAACGTCCGCCACCGAGCGAACGGAGGCAGACCTCCAGAGGATCATGGAATTGGGGAAATTCTTTGGCTGATGCTGGTCTACATGAGAACGTGGTAGATGGAACGAAGAGGGAAGAGGTTCTGCGCTCGATAAACAGGATTGTCGAAAGCTCAGTGAAGCAGAGACAGAGATCAAACGGTTGGGGACGTTGATGGATGATAATGCTGTCATCTTTAGATTGGTTCTTATCAGTTGGTTAGCCGTGGGCAGCCGTCGAAGTTGAAGAAGTGGACCCGACTAGGGTAAGAATTTCTTTGCATTATGCGTGCATGTATGTCGATCATGTAACATTCTTCATGTTACACATGTTATGTTCATTTTATGTAATTTTGTATGAAAATTTTATTATAGTAATTATGTCTGTATATATGGACTGATTTGTAATTGAATGATCATATATTCATATATAAAATTAACTATATGGACTCAAGGGAATGGAGAATGGTATAGCTATACTTATTCAATAATGTAGATGCTAATGAAATTTTATCAGTTGCTTTTTGAAAATATGACGAATCATTGCAGATACATTTGGATTCTATCTTAGACATAATTTTACAGAAATTCATACACTTATTATTATAAAATTTACATTCAATTAATAATTGATAATTGTTAAATTGGTATGGGAAAGAGTAATAATGGAAGGTAGTGATAGTAGGTAGGCCTAGGGATGAGAACATGTACTGAAGGTGTGATATAATTATCCAGTCATATATTCATAAAATGAAATTTAATTTAATAAATAACTTAAAATTTATAATGAAATAGATAATTGTAGATAGTAGACTAATTATATGAATTAATTATCCCCACAAGCTGACTTATTTGTTACTATAGGCTTAAGTATGGGTAGTTTTGATAGTCTTCACGAGCAAGTCTATTTATAGTTGTCATTATAGGTAGGTCTATTTTAGTTTTTGGTTGTCCTCATGAGCAAACTTATTTTTTGATTATCTTCGCGAGTAAACCTATTTTCTTGTTATCATTATAGATAGACCTATTTCCGGTTGTCCTCATTAATAGATTATTTCTAATTATCCTCACATGTAGGCCTATTTTAGTTTCTTATTGTCATCATAGGCAGATCTATTGCTACCATGAATAGGTAGATCTATTATTACCATGGACTTAAGCATAGCTAGTTCTGGTTGTCCATCAAGGGTTGACATATGATCATAACTAGTTTAGTGCTTACTTAATAAAAAGTTACGAAATTAAACATATTACCGAAGATAATTTGATGGACTTATCTTTCTAATACATATATATATATATATATATAAGGATGTGGGATGATGATTACATTGACTATGTTAATGTTTGAAGAATTAAACATTAATTATTAATTAAATATATTTAATTTATGCATATTTTGATATGACTATGATGTTGGGATATGATATTGATTATGCTACAATAAAGATGTGTGTTATTGATATTATGTATTATGAGCTTATTATTGTTAATAGAATATGATTAATTCACTAGCATTCATGATATTATATGTTTTGTATTTATGATGTTGGATCAAGTTGCATGTAGATGTGTGAGTGTGAATTTTTAGTAGGCTTAGGCTCATCACATTCTTTTATATTATTTTTTATAAAGCCTCAAGATGCTCAGGATTAGGGATAGCCTGTGGTTAAAGTGATAAGCTAGTAGGTCGGATGTATTAGATTTCTAACTTCGATATTTGTAAATAATTTAACTTGACTTTATTAATAAAATTATAACATTTGAACTTAATTTGGATTCATGTTATCTGTTAATATAAAAATAGTTTAAAAAATAGGCCTTACATAATTCCTAGGGTTGCACCTAAGGGTTTTGTGGTGATATCATGTGTTTAGCCTAGATAGTAAGTTGAAGCATGGTAGGCGCATCCTCCAACAGCTCTCATTTATATCCAAATATTTAGTTATGGTGTCATAGTGCAAGTCTCAATAAAAAAAAATATTGTTAGGTCAAGACCTCTCCAAAATATCCAAATATTTAGCATTAAAATATTTTTTAAATTTAAATATATTTATACATGCTTATCCTTTCATTTTGAAATAAAGATGATCTAATAAAGAGTTTAGCTACACTACTTTTATAAAATTCTTTTCATGAAACTAGCCTCCAATCTCACCATCAAAGCTTCATTAAAAGGCTTCAGCCTCTTATCTAACTTTCTTGCACCTTGAATTTTTTATAAATTATGGTACCACCCATATATAACCAGAAGTATAGTAACAAAAGTCTCTAATAAAAT
Source organism: Metroxylon sagu (assembly GCA_017589505.3). Classification (NCBI taxonomy): domain Eukaryota; kingdom Viridiplantae; phylum Streptophyta; class Magnoliopsida; order Arecales; family Arecaceae; genus Metroxylon; species Metroxylon sagu. The sequence continues at coordinate 1,466,902 of JACVBY030000589.1, read as the reverse complement.
GGTTAAATATTCTTATTTATCTCTACTCCTTCATTTACTATAAAAAAAAGGTTAGAAAAGGATGAGGTAGGACAAAAAGGATGAGTTAGGACAAATAATTGGCTATCACATAAATCAAATGCACACATAAAATACAACACTAGTCAAAATTATGAGTATATATTGTATCTATAAAACTAGTGGTGATCAATGCAATTTTTCCTCTTAAGAACTAAGATAGCAAGAAGTCTAGCTAAAATTAGGTAGAGAAAGATTTGAAACTATATGACTAATATCCAATGATCAGTATTTGTATCAATTGTACGATTTCATATCCTTATAATCAAGAGCATGGTATATTAATACATTAAAGCTAAAAAATACATTCCTAGCTGCTTTGCTATGAACTATTATTGTTTCAAATTTCATACAACAATAAAGCAATAAAATAGTCAATTTTAATATGCTTTGACTAACACTTGCTTCATAATAATCCACTATTAATAAGAATTATTACAATCTTCAAAAATCTCACATTTAGAAACCTGAACTCCTATAAACTCAATCAACTCACATACAATTTTCACAAATCTTGTGCACAACCACTCTCTTTATACTCAAAGCTGCTTACATAAAAAGATCCTAGCAAATTCCTCTTTTATAAAATAACAAACTTTATTCTCTAAGCAAATCTCGATAAGAAAATTTTACAAAAGAACAACATCCAACTTATAAGGAATTTGAGTCAAATTTCAATAAAGATACTATACAAATAAAAGACTTTTCAACTAAATAAGAAATTCAAGTTAAATCTTAATAAATAAGCTATGGAAAAAAAAGAAATTTCAATTCAAAATCCTAATAATTTTTTACTTTGGTTTGATTTTTTTTTTTAAAGCATCAAATGCAAAAGAAATTTTCTTATTTGGTGCATCTAAATTCTACTCTTTATCTTTTGCTTCTCTATAAGCTTCATTATTCATTTCATCAAGCACTTCACATTTAATGGTACTCTCCATCATCTTGTGCAAATTTTTAAATTTTTTTTGCTTTTTATGACCATCAAAAAACTTCTAAAGACCTTCATAACTCCACTTTTTGCAAAGTAGCTATAGCTTAAAGAATTAAAACGATCAAAAGAAATAAATTCCTTCAAAGCTTTAGCACATATTTCATATCGCTAAGAGCTTTTGCACTACCATCCTTCAATGAATCCTCACCTCTTTTGGTCATAAGAATGATATCACCTTCATACACATTCCCTTCAGCAATACGTCCAATATTTCCGACCTTTCATAGCTCTTCCTGAATTCTTCTAAATTAGTTTTATCTTATTAAAAAATTTTCATGTATTAGCCACCATTAATTCTTAATGATTTTTAAATTTATAAAACTGAATGAACAAATTTAGTTCAATGATATAAAATGATATGAGCCCACTATTAATAAATATGATCCGTATGATTTAGGCTTTAGCGCATTTATATTGGGTGATGTGATTAGTAAACTGTGTTGGTTTGAAGCTCAATAGTAATTCTGATGGGAGGATCTACTAGAATTTCATTATAAATAAGGCAAGTCACATTTCTCTTCTCAAATCTTTAATCATTTTTTCACAAGCAATTATTTTTTTTTTTTCGATTAAGAACACTATATAAAAAAGAAGCAAGAAAACATAAGAAAAAGAGCCTAACATTGATGATGAGTGCTGATATACATAGCTTTAGAACCCACTTTCTTATTAATTTGTGATGATTTATGCATTTGCTACGCTATTTAATTAATCTCAACTTGCTGGGCTATTAGATCATGCATCTCCTATAGGCGGATTTTTTTTTTTTTTTTTTTTTCCATAATCTTGTGGATTAGTTTCATGTAATAATATTTTTTTTGAAAAAAAAAAAAAAATCGCTAACAGGGAAAGACGATCCCCTGTTTTACCTTCTTCCCCCGGTCTGACCAATTTTGTTTTGGCCGAACAATCACACAGCCCCGATCGGCCGGCGATCATCCACCGACCGGCCTTGCCCTAGCGACGACCGGTGAGCGATCGCCCCGCGACCAAAGTGTCCCCTGTTATTTTTGTTTTTTTGGACGGAAATCACCCGAACGGCACCGCATCTCGCCGGTGACCAACCACGGCTCGGCTTTGCCGAACGGCTAGTGCGTGGTGGGCGGTGAAGAAGGCGTCCGCCTTGCCCCGATAGCAAGGGAACTCCTCTGTTTTTCCATAACCCCGTCTCAATCTGGGATCCATATGGCTGCCGGTGGATGAATTAGAGCTAAGAGAAAGCCGTGGAGTGGAGAAATACAGGTGCCTTCATCTTTGATTCCGGTGCCTGTGAATCCCCCGGCCAATCTTTTTCTTCCTCTGGCCGGTTTTGGGCTAAATCACTGGCGTCCCATGGCATCTCCAACGGCCATTGAGAAACTTCAAAGGCCGTTTCGGGCGAGGATCTCTTTTCTCCCATCACCTCTTCCTGCTTCCTCCTGGGTTCCGTCGATCCATCGACCTTCTCCGCGCTGCTTCGCTTCGGAGCTCGCGCTCGTTCTCAGTTGCCGCGGGTTTGGCCGAGAGAGCAGCGCAACTGCTACCCTTCTTTTGTCCCACGGGCCCGATGGAATCAGTTTGGTCAGCTGGGAGGCTGAATCTTTTTGCTATCGTCCGCGTCCGCGTCCGCGTCCGCGCCCTCCCTCTCGCACCCTCGGGTGGTTTTTTCACCCTGGGCTCTCGTTTCAAAAGCGAGGAGGGGACGCAACATTGGAGGTTGCCCACTTCATTTAAACAACAATATTTTATGAAACACGAAGCACATCAACCTTCTACTTAAATAAAAATAAAATTTTAATTTCACTGGGAACATGACCTTCTTAGCCTTCAAAATGATAGGAGAAAGATTGGCAATGCAATATATTTTTTTTTTTTCAACATTAAAAATATTAAATATGAGCAGATGAGGAGAGCGGCTTGTCAAAACAGAATGCTCAAATTTCAACGTTAAAAACTACTCAACGAGATGCTCTTATAACAGACTGGAAGCGTAAGGACTCCACTTTATATTGTGGCAAGGTAGAAATAAAGAGAGATTTTTTTCTTAGAGATTTTTTCTTTCTTCCTGCTTCTTCGACTATGCCATATAGAATGAAGTAAACTCTCTCTTTACTTCCACTTATATAGGAGGTATAACGCTGATATAAAGCAATAAAGGTCTTGCTTTGCCTAAATTATTAGGCCATATAATGTAGTATAAGAAAAATGTTAGTAACCTCAAGAGTAGAGATGGGCTTGAATCAGATAGCTTGTGGGTTTGCCTGAGCCAAACTTGAAAAAAGGCAAGGCTCGGGCTCAATTTTTAAGCTTGGGTCAGATTCAATTTTAGAGGCTACTCAATTTTCTAAGCCTCAGTCCAATCCAAACCATTATACATATATTTTTAAAAAATAATATATATTATATTTATAAATCATATATTATTTAATATACATTATAAGAAAAAATGAGAGTGACACTTATCAAATATTTAATATATAATTGTTTCTAACGAGCTGAGCTCAGGTTGGACCTTGGCTCTCAAAGACTTCAGTCGGGTCGGGCTAGGGCCAGCTATAGCCGATCTGAGCTCTGTCCCGTCCAATGTTTTGAGCTACCTTTTCTTTCTTGGTCTGGTCCGAGCCAGTTCGGTCTAGCCATGCCCATATCTAATCATGGGACATGACAGCTAGCATTATCTGAAACCATGTCATCTTCAGCCATGCGCCCTAAACTTCGGCAGTTTCTCATTGACGAGAGGTGTCCTGTCTTCTAACTTAAGCCCTATCTTCTTTGAATCATTTGTCGCGCATGGTTGGTGGATCTCTTTATATTTGAACCTGATGGCGTGCATGGATCTGCTCCTCAGAATGTGCTTCTTCCCATTTTCTCTATTCATCGATTGACGGCAACCGAGCCCACATTTACTCGGTCCCGGTCCCCTGACTTATGTGTTTTTGTGATGCAGAGGTATAAAATATTAATTGTTTAGGTTGATTTAGAAAAGAATCTTATCTCTTTTGGAGCTACCCAAACTGCAGGAAATATTGGCACTTAAGCTGGATCTCACGTATCTCTGCTATGTAATGAAACAAGTCGTCAATAAAGCCAATAACGTGCCGTGGCATCAATCAATTGGTGGATTTTTTTTGACTTTAGCCTTTTAGCATGGAGTATTCTGATGTCGGCATCAATCAATTTAAGCATTCAGGAGCAGCAGCTGTGGGGCGGATCATGTTCATCAATTTGTCTTTTCCCTAGGAAACAAAGCGAACCAATGCGAGTGGATAGGATAGAACAAATGTGAATGGCGTTTTTTTTTTTAATTGATTTAACCTAACCCGCACACTTAACTAACGTAAAGTTAAGAGTAGAAAGTTGACCCGTAGGGCCCTGCGTCTGACCTGAGTCCATATTTGAGTCAAAAGTTTGAAGATCCAGTCCTAGTCAAAACTCAAAAACGCATGTCCACTTCTGGTTTCTAACTCATTTTATTAAAATTTACTACCTTTTTTCTCAGGATTCTTTATAAAAAAAGAAGGAAAAAAAAAAAAAAAAAGGAAACAAGGGGGAAAAAAAAAGAAAAAAGAAAACCTTGCTCTCTTGTGGTATTAAAGTAATTGAGCGAAGTTTGCGGCAAGTTATTCGACGGTGACCAGAGAGGATGAAGACTTATCTTTTTGAGAACAGAGCAGAAGAAGATTTCAGAGAGGGAGAGAGCGAGAGGTCTTCTTCCAATACCATCCAAGGTTGCTGAGATTTTCTGCACTACCGTCGGTACGTTATAGAATTTTTGTGTCGCATAAACCTTGTGACAGAATAAAAAAATAATCGGTTCCTTTTAGATAACACGTTTCTTCTATCAATGAAAGAAAACTTTCCTCGTGGATTTCAAATTTTTTTTTTATCGATTAAAGTTCGTACATTTCCAGGATAAATCAAGGGATGTTTTGATGAATATTGACATCAATTCAGTGTAGGTGGAAAATTAGAGAAAATAATCTTCTTTATTAAAAATTATCATATAGGTCATTACATGATGTTAATGTAACTAATTATCATTCATATTTTAAGCAATTCTGCAAATTTTCATGCTTACATCACCAGGATTTTGTGATGTATCGAACTATGAAGTAATCAAGAAACAGAAATTAAATGTAAAGAGCTGTTTCAATTGTTTAGGGAGGTGGACTAGTGTTAGGATTTTAAGAGGGTACTGTTCCACTTTTGAGCTGTGGAGTTCCTTTTGTCATCCTGTGGCTCTTTTGTCCTCATTTGATTCCCTCAATGAGATGAGTGGTGGCCGTGCAACCATTGCTCAAACACATGCTTATTTTTTCTTGATTTCTGATCTGTACTGTGTTTTGGGTTCAGATGAGGTCTTTGGTTGTATAGCAGGGATCAAGTCCTCCCCTTCATCAGCTTCTGGTCTTCAAATTTTTTTTTTTTTTTGAGTTTCATTCTATGGATCCAGTGGATCTACAGTCTCAAACACAATGCAGCAAACCACCCGGAATTCGCTTCTTACATCGCATCAGTAGCTCTGCTCTCACCTTCAGGACATATCAAGCCATTGTTTTAGTCCTAACATTCATCGCATATGCCTGTTATCATGCCATCAGAAAGCCCACAAGCATTGTTAAGAGTGTCCTTGATCCTAAAGAATCAGGACAAGGATTTTCTAGAGAGCAAGAGCCTGGGAGTGGTTGGGCTCCTTTCAACAATTCAGATGGCACCATGGAGTTGGGATCGATCGATGTGGCCTTCCTCTCAGCATACTCCATAGGCATGTTCTTTGCAGGGCATTTGGGAGACCGCATTGACCTGCGAATCCTCCTTGCCATAGGAATGGTGTTGACTGGTGTGTTCACTTCCCTCTTTGGTGTTGGCTACTGGCTTGACATTCATAGATTCATCTACTACTTTGTGGTTCAGCTGCTAGCAGGAGTGTTTCAGTCCACAGGATGGCCCTCTGTAATGGCAGTCATGGGGAATTGGTTTGGAAAGAGTAGGAGAGGTCTGATCATGGGAATTTGGAATGCGAACACTTCGATCGGGAGTATCACTGGCTCACTGCTTGCTTCTGCTTTACTGAAGTATGGCTGGGCCTGGTCCTTTGTCATCCCCGGCATTCTTATGTCTCTGCTAGGAGTGATTGTGTTTCTGTTCTTGCCAGTTAGTCCTGAGGCTGTGGGAGTCAGAAGAGATGGGGATGGCCAGTCTAAGCCCCAAGATAAGAAGAATGTTGTTATTGAGGAGCCTCTTATGGGAGGAGGAGCAGAGGTTGAGGAAGCAGTTGGGTTCATCGAGGCATGGCGAATCGCCGGGGTTGCGCCATTTGCTGTGTCCCTCTTCTTCTCCAAATTGGTGGCTTATACCTTCCTCTATTGGCTGCCCTTTTACATCAGCCACACAGGTATGCTAATTTCTTTTCTTTAAGCAAATGCAGCTACATATACTGTTCTCATCATTTGAATAACTTCAAAATCTAGTGAGAGATTCTTGTGCTGAGTGCCTGAATGCATCACTGTGGAGAACTAAAAATCATTCCTTCATCTAGGCATATCCAAAATGCATGATTTGTTGCTCCACCCAAAACAAACCAGTGCTTATATGATAATTCAAAACTGTGTTGGAAACTACTGTGTTTGCTTTCTGATAGACCATTCTATATAAGAAGTGTTTTAAGCCAGCTGAACAAAGCTATGAATTTTATCTTTGCAAACTACATCCAATTGTTTTGGTTCATGATTATTACATAAGCCTGCAGAACAGAGTTTGGCAAGCAACTACTATTACACTAAAATGTAATAAAATAAATGTAATTTATAATTTTGAAGATGCATTGAATACTACATATTGATTGTTGATCTGTATGACCAACCATATATTTTCTGCTACCTGGCTGATCAACACATTTTTTTACTCCAAAAAATTTTAAAAAAAAACTCCATCCATTGATAACCATTTAATCCAAACACGGTTATATAAAGTATATCAAGTTTTATATTTCATGGTCAGCTCAAGGGTATGGATTCTTAATTTAAACATCCCATTTTATGCAAGGACACACACCAGGTAAATAAACACCTTCATTAACATGACCATTGTGAAGGAAGAAAGCATAACATAACATCAAGCTATATCTTGCTTTCTCTCAAATCTTAGCACTCCACTTTCATAATCATTTAGTTTTGATTAGCCTTCTAAAACTAATCCATCCTCCCCTTATTCAGCCATTGATGGCCAGTATCTATCGAACTCCACTGCCGGCATCCTATCCACATTATTCGATGTCGGCGGGGTGTTTGGCGGCGCCCTCGCCGGCCACATCTCGGACCGCCTCAACGCTCGCGCCACCACCGCCGCATGCTTCACCTACTGCACCATCCCCGCCCTCCTCTTCTACCGCACGTACGGCGGCCTTGCTCTTTCGTGGAATGCCGCCCTCATGTTCGTCGCCGGCATGTTCGTAAACGGCCCCTACGCGCTGATCACCACTGCAGTGTCGGCAGACCTCGGCACGCACAGCTCGCTCAAGAGGAGCTCTAGAGCGGTGGCAACAGTGACGGCGATCATCAACGGAACAGGGTCCATCGGGGCGGCGGTCGGGCCGCTGCTGGCTGGATATGTCTCCACGGTGAGCTGGGGTGCGGTGTTCGGGATGCTGATGGTGGCGGCGCTCATGGCGGGGCTGCTGTTGACGAAGCTTGTGGTGGCGGAGTTGGCGGGGAAGTTCGGTAGGGTTTCCAGTCCCATGGCTTAGTTTTCTTGGAAGCATGAAGGTTTTATGGTGGTTCCAAGGGAGAGTTGCAAGAGGACACAAATGGCTGAGAAATTTATTATTCATGCATGAAACTATTATTTGATATAATAATTATTAATTCTTAGTGCGAAGACTTGATGGCAATGCAATGAAATTTTAAATATCTTGGAAATAATAAGTATGCCCAAAAATTTTTTATTTGGTTGTTAGCAATTTAATTATAAAAAAATTACTGTTGTTCAAAAGATATTATCTGAACGTCCTTTATTTGACATGCAAATATCTCAAGAAACCGTAATTATTCACATTTTGTATTATAGTGTAACATTAATCGTATTATTTTTATAATTGTATTAGAAAATAGTATTACTATTAAAGTATTGTTAAATTAGTATTAGAATAATTACTATAGTAATTATGTGAGTATAAAATAACTTTATATGATAAAGGTAGACATTATTTATCGTATATATTATAAGATTATTATTTCAATCACAGGGTGCCATGGAGAACAACAAGGGAGATGGTTATAGGGGGTTGGAGATCCCTTCTAAAGGCTTTTAATTGGAATTGGCACCAATTTTACCTACAGTTCTAATTATAAGTTTTGAAATGCTCTCTCTCTCTCTCTCTCTCTCTCTCTCTCTCTCTCTCTCTTGCTGTTGAACTACAACCTATTGTTTCTGCTTTGGACTTCTGCAAATTAATTACCACCAACTGCAACTGCATTTACTAATTGCAGGCAACTAAACAGTCTCAAGGTATCTGAACATCAATCAAAAAATTTCTTGAACAGTATATGATCTCTCATTTCTAAGAATAATGCAACGAATTTATGTTCAACTTTTGAAAAATAGTTTAGGAAAAATTACAGTTACAATGATGTTACTGCACATGTCGTGTCTTAATCTATGACAACTACGACTAGAATGCAATGGATGAGGGTTGAGCCACAAGGACTTCTAAAACTTTTGTTTAAACTGGATCTATGAATAAACCATTGCATTCACTCCTTTCATCTGGCCTTTTGTAGTTGTCATTAGCAAACAAGGAACGCTGGACTTAGTTCAGTTCGTGTCAATTAAACGAAAGTAAGCCAGGTCTGGCACATTAGCAGCCATGGTTGTAGTTGCAAGGTCAGCTTAATGAGTGTTTGCTGCTGAATCTGTTGGCTTTTTCCATTTTATTTTATCTGGTTTTATTTTAAAATCACCTGCTGATTCTCGAGGAATTGATTTCTTGTGGTATAATAATAGATTATTCATTGATATAAGGATATTGCCTTTCGGCTTAGAGTTCCCATTATAAAAGATATAGTTAAGGGATTAAAGTTCATCATCTCGATACCATACCCTGTATTGATGCATTAAAATATACATTTTGGTATCGAATTTTAGTTTGATACTAATATGATATGATATATTTAGTACAGAATGGTACGAGCTAAAACGGTGGAAAAAGAAACCACCAGTGAGTTGCAGCTGGCACTAATACATGAGGGCTGAAAGTTAATAGAGGAGAGAAAAAATAAAATGATCATCTATATTTAGGAAAATAATATGGAAAACCACCAGGACAGTCCAAGACTACATCAAAGCACCAGACAGAATGTAAATGATCATCTTCCCAGCAGTAAACAGATGTGGATGAACATGTAAACCCTCAACGATGCAGTTTCCAGTGGCTCACCAGAATGGGTTTGGCTGGCCTTTTCCTACAGCACAGAAACATAAGAAGTTTATAACACTTGTTGGCTAAGAAAGGCAGGAAAATGGAATGCACGCAGTGTGGATCCCTTCTGAATTCCCAATGACAAATATCATAGCGTTTTTCCCAACTTCAAAGTCCCACTCTATTTAAACAATTTTAGAAGCTCAGCTTCCTTCCTAACAAACATAAAAAGCTAGAGGCCTTCCCATTTCCTTCCCAAGGAACGTGCGACATAAGATGAACAAACCAACTCCAATTTCCTCCTGCGACCTGGATCAAAGCCAACTGATCCTACCACCGGACATGGATGGAGATCATTCCCACTCAAAGCAACAAGAAGAGGTTGTTGAAGGACCGAAGCTTCTCAAGCCATCACCATGCAATGGATACACAATTCACCTTTCAAAAAATAAGCTGAGAGGTATGCTGCTTACATTGCAACAGTTCCATTCTGAACAAAATGAAGCATCATTGGTCATACTTCTGAGCCCACACTTGAGGAATGCGAGACATTACCTCGTGCCTCAGTCCTTGAGGCCCTTATCTTGGCAGCCACCTCAGCCACCACGAGTTTGGTCAGGAGGAGACCAGCAAGAAGTGCTGCCACTGTTAGCATTGTGAACACCCCATTCCAGCTCTTAGCTGAGATGTACCCAGTGAGCAGTGGCCCGATGGCAGCTCCCACAGACCCTGTCCCATCGATGATTGCTGTCACAGTTGCCAATGCCCGAGAATTGCCATTCAGAGAGCCGTGCGAGCCAAGGTCTGCTGATACTGCTGTTGTTATCAGAGCATAGGGACCATTCACAAACAGGCCAGAGATGAACATGAGAGTGATGTTCCAAAAGAGGGAAACACTCCCATATACACGGTAGAATAAGAGGGCAGGTATTGCACAGTACATGAAGCTCGCAGCCGTGATTGCACGGGCATCAAGGTGATCGGAAATGTGACCGGCAAGGATACCACCAACCACCCCTCCAACATCAAAAAGTGTTGATAGAGTCCCAGCTGTTGAGTCCGATAAATATTGGCCATCTATAGCTGCAAGGTGAAGCTATCATGGTATTAAAAGGAAAGTTTTACCAAGCAACACAATGCCAGAAAGTGGATCTAAGACGCAATGGTGATCTTGAGCATCTTTTACCGCAGGGTGGATGGCCTTTCAAATGCATGAAGTTACATAGTGCAAACAAGGCAACAACTACTTTAGCCAGTGATTTGTATGCCATGCCAAATGAAGAGAACTTCTGGTGACCATGGCCTGAGCACTTTATTCAGTTGGCAAATAGTTCAACAATTTAGCAATATAAGGTGGGCAATGGTTATGTAGTTAGGTTGCGGGTTGCATTAACCAGAAGATAGCAGGGCAACAACTGTGTGCTACAAGATGCATAACATGAACTAGATATATTGCAGATACTTTAGCATCAGCAAATAATAGACATTGGAATTAATCACCTTTTTATGGCATCTGTTACCATATACTCAGACAGCATAGTTCTGGCATGACACATGAAGCGAACACTTGTTGGAAAGGGCCAAAACAACTCTGATAGTTGATCTAATATCAACTATTACAGATGTGCATTTCAGCACCAAGTCACATGTCATGTCAAAATGGGTGTAACTTGGCTAAGAGTTATGCATTTCAAGGTCGCATTAAGGCCGAAAGATCCTCTCTTCCATCTGCTGCATTTAAGGGTGTAAATAAGCCGAATTCAAACAACCTATGTCAGGCTTAAGCTTGAATTGATCATCTTTCAAGAAGCTCAAGTTCTGCTCGAGCTCACCACAAGCTAGTTATCCCAAGCTCAAGCTCGGCTTGCTTGCACTTGAGCTAAGCTCGAGCTCCGCTCTATCGACTTCTTATATGATGTCAGTCATGGTCACAATGTCAACATAATGGCTGCCTGAGATGGCATGGTCAATGGAGTGGATGGATAGGAAGGAACCGGGGAATGCTAGCATCGACATGAGGGAGTGAGGCAAAGCAACAACAACAACAAATAGTGAAGTGGTTGGCAAAGAGGTGGGCAGACAGGGCCAGCTTCGAGGAATGACGTGTGAAATTGGGGTGACCAGCCCCTAGATCTGGTTATGCACACGTGTGCATGCATACACACATGCACACAAAGGCACGCTTACATTGGCATGCATGCACACACATGAGGAGGAGGACAGAGGAGGTCACTTAAGTTGTTAGGCAAGAGAAGGTTAGGGCCAGCTTGTGCATGTGGAATTTCAATTCCAACGCATGCAGCTCATGAATAACATGTTCACTTGACAGCCCTAGCCACAATGGAGAGAACCATGGGAAGGAAGAAAGGTTTGAGGGGAGGAGGGCCTTGGGGGTGGAGGTTGTTGAATTTGGCTTGTGGATAAGATGGTCTTGTAAGGTTCATCATGTGGGTTCAGAGAGTCATAGAATTGGATAGAGGAAGCCTATTGTCAACTCATAACTAGACACCCAAAGCTTAAGTTGAAAGGGAAGGGTCAATGATGCATTTCAAGCTTGACACCCATCCCTCATACTTGCTTCCTAGATTATGCATGTGGAGACTAGATCAGGGGCAAAGTGATGGTGGAGCAATTAAATAAATAAATTGCATTGAGGTGATTTGAACTTCTGACCTCCAAATCTGAGCTCTAGTATCATACTAACTAACCGATAGACACTAAAAGCTTAACAAGATGGGAAAAGTGTCAATAAATTAGGCTTAACAACTACAACTAATGATAAGAAAAATATCAATGTTGCCTTCATGAACGCTCAAGGAGACTTTCATCAGCCTTTGTTATTAGATGCAATTCAACAATAAATCTCATAGATGGCTGCTAATTCAGCCAAAGATCCCTTTTGAGGTGCCTTTTAGGTGCTCTCTCAGGTTATATTTCTTGGGACTTGATAAAGATGGTGAAGAATGCAGGAGATTTCCTTTCAATTGTAAGGGGGATGTATACTGTTTATGACTGGAAAATGGGGAAGTCAGATCTTCTCCATTGCTTTTATTAGAGTATGTATAGAAAAGTATGATACAAGAGAAGAGTAGAGAAAAGGGAGACAAGAGTAGGAGAAGAGCAGGAAGAAGAGAAGAAGAAATGACATAGCAAAATTCCTCAGAGTTATATAGAATTACTGCTCATCTACTCCTTCCCGAAGCAGAGACAATGCTTGGGATAGAAGGAGGTAACTCTGAGTCGAAGCTGAAAATTAACAAAGACACACCCATGCCTGAAAGGAGAGAAAGCCTTTGTAGAGTACCACTCTAAAGGAAGATCCTTTGTTTAAAAAGATTCATGAATTTTCTTTCCATTCAAAATAGCCGGCATACAACACCATAAAGCTAATCCCAAGCCTTTCTGTGGTTGGTTTTAATGTTTCTTTTCCTCCAATTTTGCCATAGATCCTGGAAGTTGGCCGGCCATCTTCTAATGTGCGGGCAATCTTTGATTTAAAATCATACCTTTATGAATGAACATCTCAAAAATAGATGATTAATTAATTCCTCCGAAGCTCCATACAATAGACAACCTGTTCTCACTGACCAACCCTTCTTTGCCAAAATTTTACCTATGTGTAGTTAATTCCTCAAAGCTTACCATAAAAACACCTTATGCTTTAGAGGAATAGCCACTTTCCAGACTTCTTTGTAAAAACACCATCTTAGTCCTTCATGATTGAGAAATTTATAGAATAAGTTAACAGAAAAGTTTTATTGTTGGTAAGTTTCAATATTCAACATCGGAGTATTGGCTATTCTAAGAGGTCTGATGGAAGATAGCAAACCTGAAAGAGAGCAAAGCTAATCCAACTCTTCTCTTGAGAGAGGACTATGCATCTTGATCACCAAGTGAGAGGGCGTCAGTTCCATTGAGAAGCTATAGAATAGGTCTACCTAACAGCTTTAGTGATACCCCAAATTTAGTCTCACGTTGCTGCCCATTAACTTTCACTTGAGTTTTTGGGTCGTATGGTTTCGGCCCTCTAATAGGTTAATTGGGCCAACAGGTGGACTTGAGGCATTACAAATGGTATCAAAGCCAACCCGAGTGTGCAGAAATTGATGGGCATGAGAAAAGGACTATCCATGGGATGATGATGGAGTCTCACCATGGCGTAGAGCCACCCTTGCAGCACCAATGACCCAGCTCGAGGGTAGATTCTGGCTAGCTTGTAGCGTGTGATAAGGACGTCGCATTATAAGGAGGAAAGATTGTGATACCCCAAATTTAGTCTCATATTGGATGGGAAAGAAAGTGTTATGTGCTTATAATTCAAGTCCACTTGCTATTCATTAACTTCCACTCGAGTTTTTGAGCTACTTGGTTTCGATCCGCTAATAGGTTAATTGGGCCAGTAAGTGGGCTTGGGGCATTACATCTTTTTAATATAAAAAGTCAAAGAGTAAGATCAAGGGAGTCAGCTTGACCCATGAATCCTTCCAGAATCTTATGTTTTCAACAGTTTAGAAAGCCTAATATAGCTGGAGAGAAACTATGTCAAAGCCTTGTATGTTGCATCTGCCAAAACTTTTGAATCACAATTTTCGTCATTCTTTGATAGAATGAAGTAGACCATTGTAAGGCTAAGTTTAGAACATTTGACATCAAATGTCAAGGTTGATGATGACAACTAATATGACAAGACCTTAGCTCGAGGTGAAACTCAAAGGTGAAGATCACCTTAAAGCAGCTACAGTATGACAGTGTTTGCACAAGAAATTTCACCAATATTTTTAATTAAAAAATTGAAAACAAAAGTAGCAAAAATAACAAATCTTAAGGTTTTCTTATCTATGTTTACAAGGACTACAATTATAAATCCACACCTGGCATTCTATTGTTTAACATGAAGTCTGACAGAAAAGGATTTTTACAAGGAATCACAGGAAACCAGCCAGCTATTGCAAAAAAATCAAATTTTCTGTAGTGATGACAAGGGATTGATGTATGTGATGAAATATAAAAACAAGCTTTGTGTGGAAATGGCTTCTCACAATGCAAAAGGGCTCTTATTTAAGAAAAAGCTTTCCTTTGTTTGATCAGCACAACAAAATCTGATAAGTGGGTATAAGTGAAAGCCATGAAGTACAACAGCGATGGTATGTTATATCAGTGCATACCATCTCATACCGAGTATAACATATCATAGTGATACTGAAGTGAGATTTGGTATCAATGCGTACCGAGTCTCAATACACTGAACTAACCTACGTGCTGGGCATACTGATACTATACCCAGATGGTACCGGTACCGAGCCTCGGACACTAAATCGACTTGCATACTAGACATACAGACATTATACCCATATAGTATCGGTATAGGGTTCAATAGCAAGACAGTGAATCTTAACAGCTTCACTTTTAGGATTGAAAACTAAAAGTTCTCTTGGACTAGACTAATGGGTAAAAAAGTCAATTATGGTTTGTTTAGGAGTGAAGATGACAGACAGATCTTCAAGGTGGCCTAAAAAAATACAAGACAAGATCTTTTCGATGCCTTTTATTTAATCATTAAGAGTTCAGATAGGGCCTGATGACTGAGAAAAAGAGAATTCTAAGGAATCATTTAGTTTCTGTGCTTGCATAAATTGTTTGTCATCTCTCTTGGTGTATCTCCTAGTACAGCTCTTTTAGCACCAGGAGAGAGTGAAAGGAAAAGTAGATGGGGGGCAGGGAGAGATGATGATGGAGGAGGAAGAAGAAAAAGGAGGATCTTCTCAGGTTTGAGATAAGTTCTGATAAAAAGTACAAGAATAAATAGTTATAAGAAGGAAAGAGAGTGCTGATATAGCCTTAAGCTTTCTCAAAAGACCTTCACAGGGAAGGTCAGTCAGAAGATACTCTTTCACGGAATTCTCCTCCTCAGCATTATTTAAGACATCCATTGGCTCTCCTATACCAGCTGCTGGATGGTAATATTGGTGAAGAAGTGGTGATTCCTTGAGATCTCCACAGAAGAGGAGTGACTTCTTTTACTGTAGAATAAGGAGCTTAATATTGTAGTATTTCTTTACAATGGAACTCACATCTGCAGATAGTGAGCACAGTGCAATGAGTGGGGTAAAACCTAGTAAAAATCATCTTGTTTTTTGAAAATTGCTTTCTCTTTGGCTTGCATTTTTTATTATGTCAGATCCTTGTCGACAAAAACGTTTACAATAAGTATAAGGTCAAATTAGACAGCAAAGGCGGTGTGATTTAGGTTTCACAGTATCTAGCAACAGTGTTGCATGGAAAAGGTCAGCAATTGCAAAGACAATATCCCAGAAGAGAAACATCCTAAGTTCAGTCAACATGTTCAGTTCCAAGGATTGCAAGTATATGGCAATAGTTAACTCATTCAAGGTGGTGACAGAGACAGAGCGATACCGATAGAGAAAGGAAAGAAAAAGAACACAAGATGCTAGTAAACTTTATGGTGAAAGAATAGATGTTATTTCACACAACCATTGCAAGAGATGGGAGGCTTGAGCTTCTTTTAAGAAGCCATTAAGGAAGTTCAAAAGACAAGATGGAAGATGAAGTTTGTCCACATGGAAAATAATAGGATCTAGTCCAGCACCAAAGCCCAAACGTGTACTTGCGAGCAAACCAGGGTGTGTGTTGCGTAAACAAAGAAAAATCAGGAAAGCTACCCAGCCAAACATAGGCCGAAGTAACATATAATGCAGTCCTTTGGACCATCACAATGGACTAGAAAGAAAATCCAAGTAGAAGAATCCTTGCATGAGAGCAATAAAACGAAATGGTGGTGTGATACCTCAAATTTAGTCCTACATTGGATGAAAAAGAAAGTGTTATGTGCTTATAAATCAAGTCAACTTGCTACCCATTAACTTTCACTCAAGTTTTTGGGCCACGTAGTTTCGGTCCGCTAGCAAGTTAAATTGGCTGGTAGGTGGGCTTGGGGCATTACAAATGGTATCAAAGTCGACTCGAATGTACGAAAGTTGGTGGGCATGAGGAAAGGACTACCCATGGGATAGTGGTAGAGTTCTGCCATGGTGTGCCATGGTGTAGAGCCACCCAGCTTGTGGCATGCGACAAGGACGTCGCATTATAAGGAGAAAAGATTGTGATACCCCAAATTTAGTTTCACATTAGATGGGAAAGGAAGTGTTATGTGCTTATAACTCAAGACCACTTGCTACCCATTAACTTTCACTCGAGTTTTTGGACCACGTGGTTTCGGTCCGCTAGTAAGTCAAATAAGCTGACAGGTGGGCTTAGGACATTACAGGTGGCCTACAGGGATTCTCTTCAATTCTTATATGAAATAATTAGCAAACATGCAATTGTCTCTCCTCGTGTCCCTTACACATCCTTTCACATAGAAGAAGAGAAAAGAGTGAGAAAATGAGAGAAGAAAAATAAAAACCAGAATGAGAATGAGAAACCATGAATCTCTTTTTCTCTGAGAAGTAGATCATGGAACCCAGAGTTTAAAGACCTACAGAAAAGAAGTGACAACAAGAGGGAGAATGGTACCACAGTCAGCTGCTTATCTTAAGGAGGTTTTCATCAAGTTGTCTTTCATGTGATAAGCACTCATGAGTTTTCTTAATGATAGTTCTCTAAATGTTTGCTATTGAAGTTCTTTCAAATTTTTGACCTCTTCTAGGTGTTGGATATGGTACTACGTAAACAAACTCCTACAGAGAAAAAGGTGCCTCTTATGAGAATAAAGGCAGTGCATTCACATGTAACATGACATGAATGAATGGCCATTTTTGCAGTTTATTGCAAGGATAAGCACTGAACTAGAGAATTTACCTGTGTGGCTGATGTAGAAAGGCAACCAGTAGAGGAAGGTATAAGCCACCAATTTGGAGAAGAAAAGACAAAAAGCAAATGGTGCGACACCAGGGATTTTCCAAGCCTCCAAGAAGCCCACAGCCTTTTCTCTAACCTCTGTTCCTTGCCCCAGTAGATGCTCTGTAACACCACTCTTCTCACGAGACTTTAACAGTTCATCATCTCTTTCAATCCCCACTGCCTCAGGACTAACCGGCAAGAACAGAAACACTGTCACCCCAACAAGGCCAATAAGAAGACCAGGAACAGCAAAGGACCAGCCCCACCCATATTTCAACAAAACAGATGCAATCAGTGAG
The DNA here is from genome assembly GCA_017589505.3 of Metroxylon sagu. Taxonomy (NCBI): domain Eukaryota; kingdom Viridiplantae; phylum Streptophyta; class Magnoliopsida; order Arecales; family Arecaceae; genus Metroxylon; species Metroxylon sagu. The sequence continues at coordinate 1,449,297 of JACVBY030000589.1, read as the reverse complement.
CCACAGATATTCCCAACTGAAGTGTGTGCATTCCAGATCCCCATAATAAGCCCCCTCTTCCTCTTTCCAAACCAATTTCCAACAACTGCCACCACTGATGGCCAGCCTGTTGACTGAAAAACACCAGCTAGCATCTGAACCACCAAGTAATAGTAAAAATTATGAATATTTAGCCAGTAACCAGCACCAAAGAGGGAAGTGAACACACCAGTCCCCAGCATTCCCACTGTCAAAAGGATTCTTAGATCCGAACGGTCACCCAAATGCCCGGCAAAATACATGCCAAAAGAATACACTGAGAGAAAAGCCACATCAATCTCTCCAAGCATGGCAGTACCATCTTTACCATCAAATGGAGCCCAACCACTATCAAGCCCTGAATTCCTTTGCCCATTCTGGACTGCTCTTGGTAAAAAAGGCCTTGGCCATAGAGAGAAGCCTAATTGCGATGTTTTGGGATCAAGCACGCTTTTAACAATGCTTGTGGTTTTTCTAGTAGCATGATAACTAGCATAAGCAAAAAATGTTAAGATCAACACAATGGTTTGGTATGTTCTGAAAGAAAGACAAGTGTTCCTCGCACGTTCTATAAAGCAGAGACCAAGAGGTTTGCTACATAGGACATCACTTGGCAGAGCCATGAATAATCTGCTCAAACTTTTAACTGCAAAAGATGATGGATATGTCTTGGACTTTGGGAAGGAGGGAAGACTAAACACTGTTATACAGAGAGGTATGTCATCTGGGAGCCACAAAAATGAAACAGAATTCAGAAAGTGAAATCAATAAGTTCAATGCATTAACAAATGACCCATGTGATCTGTTTCAAATGACTTGTGACTCCTGCTGTCTTAAGAAGGGTATTTTATGAAAAGATTAAAAAGATATGCTAATCAAGTTTAGGAATTACGAACATTCTTAAATATGCATTCAAATAGAATGTGATGTAATAAAAATATCAAAATTTCAATCAAATTATGACAGAATTTCTCAATCTTGCACCTCTGTATTAGATAGTTGATAAAATCCTCTCGAATGTGACACAAAAACAGAAGCTCAAATTTAAAATTTGCAGAACAAGTAGAATACATCCTCCTTGCTAAAATTTGCAGAACAAGCTAAATACATCCTACTTGCTAAGTTCATGTAGGAATTAGCAAAAGATATTTCCACTTAATAATCATATCAAGATACATAGCGATGTACCGCCGATATCCAACAATGCACATCAACTCTAATTTATCTCTAGCTACTGAATATTTTAAATGCAGTAATTTCAAAACATGCAAAATTGAACTAAGCCTAGTATATAAGATCTATCACCCCTGTAGGGCTAAATTTCATTTTTCCCATATTGAAGCATTCATTGACTAGCAAACAGCAAGCAATCCTAAATTTGTCTGACTTCAACAAGCATCAAAGCATCGAACTCAAGCAAACTAACAGCATGGAATCCTTTTTTTTCCTATCACAAGCTCCCTACCACTTCACTCTTCATAAAATAACAACATCCATCAATCAACTTCGACAGATTCAAAACTTGACTCATGTCAAATATGATCAAAACAGAATAATGAACTTCTCGATGATGATCAAATTCTTTCACTGAGGTTTCTAACCTTCTAGATCAATGTTCAAGACAAAATGAAAAGCCAAAGAATTTTCAATAAAAAGACCCACCATTCATCAGTTAAGACTTTTTTGTGAAAGATCCACTAAAGTTGCCTCTTTTGGTTCAAATACCATAATACCAAAGACAAGGACAGCAATAGATTGAACAAACCTGTGACAACGAATACCAATCGAAGCTCTGCTAACAATTTCTAAACATGATCGTTCTACTGAAATAGCTTCAAGAAGAAATCAAAAACTTTAAGAAGAAATTCATAATAAATCGTTTTATCTAGAACAGGAATCCAATGGACATAGCTCCCAACAATGCAACAGATAAATTAATAAAATCTTAAGTCGACATCCCGATGGTGTCATCAAAACACTTGACAAAGACTCATAAGACCAGCTTTAAAATGATCACAGACCATATAACAGCGGATTTCAGAACAGAGGAGGCAGAAGAAGGAACGGAAAAAGAAGGCAAAAATAAATAAATATTTTGCGTGCATGCATTGAATTCAATTACGCGTGTCAATACAATACCCGGATTTAATGCCTTCTGTCTCTCTACTTGTTCTTCTTTCTCTCTTCCTCTCGTGGTTGAGGCAGAGCTTCCAAGAGTCTCCAAGAGAGGGAGATCGCGAGTTGAGATGGATTTAGTGGTGACGCAACGTCGGTACGGCGAGTTTCACCGGTGGAATGACGCGAATGCCCTTTTCTCCTTTGACCTTAAACCTAGAGATAATTACAATATTGCCGGTGCCTGGTTTATGTACGACGTAATAACTTGTATGGATGTGATTTTGGTTTTTGAAGGAAACGGATGGTAGATATGATGGCAAAATGCAATATCTATGATGGAAGATATGTGTAGTTTGGAGTGGCACAATCCGGATATTAAGCGGTTGCCCTCCATGGAAGTAATGTCATGGTCAACATAGAAAGGTTCAATTTTCTTTGTACAGTTCCCACGTGATCCAACTTTGAAATTGTATTCAAGCTGATGCTATCTACATGAATAATGTCATAGTCAAATAGAAAAGTTCGGCTTCCTTTCTGTAGTTCACATTGAACCTAGTTATAAAGTATATTATATTTTCGTCACTTGATAGTCATATTAATGGAAATCAAGTTCTTATGATTTTTATCTTTAAACTCATACATCATAGATGATTTATCATAATTAATTATGCTGTGATTACAACTGAAATGCAAGTTAAAATTATGACATATGTTTTTTCTATCCACAAGAACGTGTTATAAAAATTTATATTAAAAATGTATTAAATTCTTTTTGAGAAATTTTATGCTTCAATTTTATACCATCTATACTTTATGTTACGAAATTTTGGATAGTTAGAAATATATATATATATATATAAGATGGATGTGATGGAAATAAAAATGTTAAGATGGATGTGCAATAATATAAGAAAAGATGGAATAAAAAATAAAATCATTTATAAAAAGGCTCCAATAGAGGATAAATTAAGGGAAGGACAACTTAAATATTTTGTACACAAATAATATAAATATAAAGATGTGTTTGTGCTAAATAGAAGAGAAAAAAAAAAAAAAAATAGAGGTAGGCCGAAAATCGCTAGAAAGAAATAATAAAGAAAGACTTATAATTTTTGTAACTTATAAAAAAAATATAACTCAGAATAAAGCTAAATAAAGAAAAAGATTTCATATAACTAATATTAACTAGTTTGTGCAGCCAATATTAACTTGTTTGAAATTAAGGCTTTGTTGTTATTATAATTTTAGTTTAATTTAAACTTAAAATTGAACTTAGAGATGAATCTTTATCTTTTTTTTGTTTTAGACTTCATTAGCAATAAAGTTGGAGCTAGCTTGATTTAGTTTAGGCTCAATTGGATATATAACACATATCTATAAACTATTTTAATAATAAAGTTAAAGTAACGGAAGAATTACTTGATAATTTCATGCACTGAAAGTTCTTGAGCTTTGTTAATGTTTAACCACGCCGGCTTGTTCTCGTCAAATATAACAATCAAATTGAAATACGATAAGAGGGGTGTCAACGTAAATAGAGGAGGACTCTTGGGTAAATTATTAACCGGCCATAGTTATTAATTCGCTTCTAAAGCTGATGCGAATTCTTATTCTTCGAATATTCCCGCCCAAAGGAATTATTCCTCGCTTGCCGCTTCCATATTCCCTTGGACGAGGATCCGACCCATCTCCTCGTCCACCAAACGCCAACGAAAGGCCATTCTCTTCCGCCACGTCACCAAAAACGGCGTGGGATCCGCACCCTCCGTTGCTCACCAGCATCGGCAACGCAGCTGATTCGCGGGTCCCGCGGGAGTTACACGTGGCTCTACGTGTATGGCGATTTGAGCTCCGGTCGTCGACGTCAGCTCGCCACCTTCCGGTCTGGGGAAGAAAGGAAGGTTGCTCTCGCCTTCGTAGCTGTTCTCAGGGGAGGCTCGAATAAAGCGAGTAGGACGGCTACAAGGACGAGAGGTAGCCATGCACGATCGCGACGGAAATGGACCGTAGGGTGATGAAATTGGTTGAAATCACAGCACATTACTTGGCCTCATCCGTAAGTATTTTCAATTGACATTCTAGGTTGGCCCTCACCTATCAATTGATAAGAAGAGCCACAGCAGCATACAGAGAAGAGTTCCCATCAGAAGAAGAATGGCTCTAAGGATCGCTTGCAACAAAAAAAAAAATAGGTAAGAGCAGTGCTTGATATGCATCTAGTAGGAGCATCATTGGATATTTGGTTTCTATTAAATTAAAAATAAAATTTAGGTGTAATTAGCTGGATGGATGCATGCTGTAAAATCTATATCTTTCTTCTTTGTTTCTCTCTCTAACATCCTTAATGGTTAAATGTAAGCTGAGATGGCACTGAAGAAATAACAAGAGAGATAGATGAAATCGTAGAGCATGTCTACCTAAGTTTCATTATTAAATTAAATTTCGATCAATGCAATATCAATCAAACGGTAATAAGAAAAGGGTTTGTATTTATGTTAACAAGTGCTCTAAAGGGGTATTTATTGCCTCCATTGAATCGACTTTTATGGAAATCAAGAATAAAAAGGTGAATTGCTTAAAGAATGTTTAAATAACATTTAATACTTTAATTTTATACCACAGCAAAATTTTTTAAGAAAAATTTTAATATATTTTTAAAAATGTCTATAATTCTAATACCTTCATATTTTAGATTTTTTATTTTTTATTTTTTTTAAAAAAATTACTGTTATATAAAATTAAAGTATTAAATGCTATTTAAATATTCTTCATCTTTTCATTCTTATTTTCTATAAAAATTAGTTAAATGAGAATATTAAATACCCTTGACACCTCATTGACAAAAACCATAAGAAAATAACAAAAAATTCAAGGTGTAACTCAACAAGTTCAAATAGGACTCACACCATATGTTGAGTGGATAGGGTCCATTGTTACACATGATTATGCACCATCACTATCTATCTAGAATTACAAGCACGCATATAAATCATTTAGATAGCACTGTTGCTTATAAAAAGAAAAAAATGAAAAGATATTTAAAATTTCATAGCATGGAATGGATTTCTTGTAGATTTTTAGGTTTTTTTTTTTATTACTAGACAACCTTTTCTCCTTTTAATTTTTAGGAATGAATTGGAGGTTTTGGAGCTAAACCTCATCAAGATGCTTAAAATCTTCTGCTATTACTTTAAGTAATTCTGTTAAGATCATGGATGCCTTGGATCCTTATCATGAGAAAGTTCTGTTACGAGTCCGGAAGCAGAGTGCTCTACGAACTTTTTCTAGGGCAGGACAAGTACCTTTTTTTTTTTTTTGCATCTTCTTAGCCTGAAAGAAGGAATGAAGCTTGGAGTTGGATGCATAAAATCCAGCTCCAGAAGCAAGAGAGTGTGGATAATATGTGGTTCTGATTTCAAGAAGGCTATGGAAGTTGCGTTTTTAACATTATCAATGATTGATAATAGGAAAATGAAAATTTAGGGCTTGTGTGTTTGGATGCCTGCCTTCTTTGATTAAGGATTTCTATTTTTTAAGAAAAGGAGAGACATGATTTATAATTTTATATTATATCCTGAACGTCATAAATTAAGACATAATTATGAGTGCTTCCGGTATGCTGGCCACTTTGGTTGGTTTGGCTCAAATAGAGGGAAAGTATGAAGAGATATGGTGTCAGGAACCAGTGGCATGGAAAGTGATGATGCCTAGATATGGTGACATTTTCAAACATGATGTTGCTCAGATCTAAAAGTAAAGGTAGCCGCAATGTGAACAATGGATACCACTAGCAAAAGAATAAGGATAAAAGAATAACGAACAGAAGAAGAAGGAGGATAATGAGATATGTTTTAGCTGAAGGTGATACTCAAATCAATCAAGAATACTTTGACAGTGATAGCTAAGAAAAATGCTTCAAGGCCTTAAAATTTCTTAAAGTTATAAAAAAAATAAAAAATAAAGGTAGAGATTAGTCTAGCATGAGATACCCTAATTCACATAGGTTCTATGTTGACTAAAGTTTCTTTCTATATCGGACTCCTTGGAACCTATTTTGTCTAAGATTGCGCATGCACTTGCTTGTGCAGAGCATTGATTCGTTCGGCAAAGATAGATTTAATTGCCATATGTATGATTATAGATTGGTAACAGAATGCATTATCAAAGAGATTAAGCCCTCCTCTTGATTTATTGCTTTGAATTAGATGAAACATGAAGTTTTAAAGATCAATGTTAATTAACTAAAATTTGCTTAGATTTGATTCTTAACTAAAGGTTTTTTTTTTATCAAAAGATTGGAACAAATAACAAATAACAAAACAAAAGTACCACATATGCCAAGATACCCTTTCGATTAAAGTAACTAAATAACCAAGAGAAGTTCATTCTTCACATAAAAGTTTTTATTTTTTTAGAACTTTCAAGTGGCAATTCAAGATTTTTTTTTCCTCAAAACGATGTAATATATTTTTATAAAAAATAAAATAATTAAAAAGTATATAGGAATGTGATCCCAACAGCATAGTCCAAATGACATACTTGACGTAGAAAGAGAAATGGTTGCTTTAACCCTTGTTCATATTTTTATTATATTATAAAATTTATTTCTTTTATAATTATATAAAAATAATATTGCAATTAGATTATTATTAGATTAGCATAAGAATAATTATTATAGAAACAATATGAATATAAAATGATCTCATACTATAATAACTGAACATATTATCTATCATATGCATTATAATAACTAATAATAGTTACTATTGCAATATTATATGTAGATTATAATATTATAATAACTAGATTAACATAATGTTAATATAATAATATTTAGTATTATATAACATCATTATTATAATAGTAATATAACATAACGATAATATTATAATATTTTTATAATAGAATGATATTATTATATTAATTTAGTAATAATAGTAAAATATTATTATTATTTCAATTATAAAGAGAAGGAGAATGGTTGGGAGTGATGAGGGATTCTTTCCAAAGGACTTGCACCATCACAAGATTCTTGTAATTGGAACTACAATCAATTCAAACTGTTATTCCAATTGCAAGTTTAGGATTTTTTTTTTGTTTTGTTTTTTGTGATGTTGATATGCAACCTAAAGTATGATTCTAAGTAATAAGAATATTTGTGTTGGGCATCTACCATTCAATTGCATCCAACTACAACTGCAAGTTACCAATTGGAGGCCACCAACCAGCTCCAAGAATTTTAGAGGCTATTGATTTTTCTCCAACCAATTTCAATATATACATTTCTGTTTGAAATCATAGTTGTCTATTATAAAGTCCATATATCAAAATCTCTCATCATTTGCTTCTCTCTCTCTCTCTCTCTGGGGATTCAGTCACGTGCATTACACATCTGCTAATGATAAACTATCCTCAGATCCCAACCCTAAAGAGATAACGTTTAGCGCTTAGATAATTATCCTGAAGTCACCAGTTAACCCAAGCACAAAGTAATGAATCTTGTGGGCAGATATTTGATAGGTTTCTGATCAAAGTTGTTGTTTATTAATTGTTATAGCATTGCTTTTTTTGAGTAAATGTGGAGAAGTGAAGGGCTAAACTTGTTTGAGGGTCAAAAATATATTTTAACTAATATGTTATTAAATTATTAAACTGTACTGGAGTGGTAGCTTCTCCTCCCTGCCCTGTCCCTCTCTTATATTTAAATATGGATGCTGTACTTGTCTACTTTAACTAGTGGTTGAATGAAGGTGAAGCGGAGACGGAACACCAATTGGTTGAAAGAAGAGCCACACTCTTCGAAGAGGTGAGGACGCCTAGTGATAGAAGCACAAGCAACGTGCCGCACACCAACTTCATTTATCTAATATAAAAAATAGACAATGCAAGCCTCAGAGTCTAAATAGGTATGGTGCGTTATTTATCACCCTTCTATTCTCTCTGTTTCTTTCTTTCTTTTCAGCACCATTTCAATCTCTATGTCACAAAAAATTAAATGATACATAAATAATACATCGCATCTAGGTTCTATCCTTTATCCAATCTAAATGGTTACCAATCTATTATTTTTCTTTCTCATTCTATTATCTAATATTTTAAAAAAAAAATAAAGGGAGGGTTTAATGCTGCGGCACACAGAATGGAATTCTTGTGAATCATAGTACTGACATGGAGGGATTGTGTTTAAATCTTAGGATTTTGTTATGGATTTAATTTAATTTAAGTATTTTTGATGCGACATGTTTTTAAGATTTTGGTCCTGGCCACCCTTAAACGCTTATAATGTCCCATGCAAAATTTTTCTCAACAATCATGGAAACTTCTTGATTATTCTATATAAACCTCCAAAATGTAATCTTCGAGTTAGTTGGTAATAATTGCAGCTATTTTATATCAATATCCATGCAAAAGATCATCTCTAAGTGCTTCATGGCATATGAATTTTTCATCTTATTCTCATTAATTTTCCAAGCAGTTGGAACTACCCAATTTTCATCTTTCCAAGCAATTCTACCTGATAGATAAGAAGGCCCGTCCAAAGGTGAACTCTACCGAGAGAACGACGGTGGTCAGAAGCGAAGGATGGATCGGATACTAGACGAGACCACCAATATAGTGGCTGAGACCTAATGCAAATGATGAGTTCCAAATTTGGTGGGTTAAATCACAGACGAGAGAAAGCAGCACAGGTTCGTGAAAGTTGGTAGTGTTTTTTTTTCCAGCGTTGAAAGACAAGAATATTTGTACCCTTCTTGTGCACTAGAGCAACCAAGAATATTATACTTAATATCTTGTAGTTGCAATTTGTCGCAAATTGGACCAAAACTTTGCACAAAAAACAGAACCAGACCAATTCAGGAGAAGGGAATAAGTCAAAGAAGATGGAACATAGAAGTTACAGAGATATTTCTCTTTGGATGGGAGTAAGCATATGATCTATCATATGAATTATAAAGAGAATAACTTCTCGACAAAAATCTTACAAATATTCATCACTTAAAGAAAAGGCCCTAGCGACCTCCAGGAGATGGTGATACTTCCTGTCGAAGGGAGAACCAACCCTTTCGGAGGTCATTTCGACTCCTTCTGATCATCACTTGCTTGATCAGTAGAAATGTCCTTCTGTTTTTATGTTTTCATCATTTCATAGATATTATGAACAATACAGGAGTTTATCCATGCTTCCCATCAAATATATGCAACAAGCTTGAAAAAAATGGTCGACAAATAAACGAAATGAGGATAGCTAAACCAAGAAACCAAAAAACGGTATAGGCACCTGCATATCAGAATGAAAAAGTTGAAAACGTTGTAGGGATCTTGCTCAACCCAAGCCTGTCATTGCAAAGATGAGACTAACTTGTGACATTATGGTCACCACCAGCCACAATAATAGTTCTTTGGACATCAAGAGGACAGATGATTGGCTTCATGACCAATCATAGATGGGATTGATGGATCGAGTTCTGAGGAAGGGATACAGAATTATCATCTGATGCATGCGAGGAAAGAGCATAGCTTTGTCTCCCTTTCTATCCTAATATGTTGCCTAACTCAGAAAGTGGAATGATAAACTTGCACCTTCCCCTTGGCTCACTTGGTCTTTTAAGGGCAAATTTGACTAGAACATAACAATACAACAAAAAATAAAAACTACTCCTACACAAACAACGTTGGCCCCCAAACAATCATGAGCCACCTCGTGACACCTCCTACAAAGAAGAAACTTGGCCTTGACAACATCTTCTGTGGTCGCTTACCATAGCATTTGTGTGTGGCAAAATATGGAACGTATTGGCTGACGGTTGTCAAAACTATTCATGACCAACACTGCCAAGCGGTGGTTTGTAATTTACTTGGATCAAAATGTAGTAAACTGCAGCTTGAATACGAGCAGTTTTGAAGGGCCAAAATTTTAATAAGCAGATATCTAGATCCATTCAAGAAATTGTTTGTTATGCAAGAACAAACATTTGGGGATATATAATGTATTGGAAATTTAAAACAACCAATTCTTCACTATTCCAATCAAGAGGGCAAAAGGAGCATATCTTACAAGAGAGAAAAACTAACTCAAAATGGCTTGGCAGATCACGAATTACATGCACCGAGTTACAAGTGGAGAATCGCAGAACCATGAACCTTTGGATCAGTGTGTTCTAAATTCTACAAATTACTACCACAGAATCAACCTTGGAATGTTTTGGATCTTCTCGTTTCGGTTCCCTTTCCTGTTAGGAATGGCCAACAGGACGCAAGCCCCTGGAGAAATTATGTCTTCACAAGATAGCCGAGAAGTATTCCCAGCACGGCAACAATAACCACGAACATGAAGGAGAAACCGCCACGCTGTTTGCTGATTTCTCGCCTCATAAGCTCCTGCACGAGTGGACAAACCGCCATAAAACACCTCTAAACAAAAGGGAATAGCAGATGGAGAGAAAAAGATTGAAAAAATTGGGCATGAAAAAAAGGAAAAAAAAAAAAAAAAAGATAATGCAATTTATGGCACATTTTATAACTGCAGTACTGTTGCAAGTAGAACTTCTACTTTATATTTATCTACGTTCAAAATAGAATATGCATGTTGTTTCTTGGCAATAATATCTCCTCTAACAAATGTGAAGGAATCATGGAAGTAAAGATATTCAATCTGAGGTTTACCAAAGAAGAAAAGATTTTCAATCTGTAATTACAATTTTATTTTTCCAATCAAAACAGGAAATATTTCTTATCCTCTCGTTAAAGCATTAATATGTTCATTTTTTTGTTCCCCTTTTCCTCATCTATTCATTAATGTTATCACATGTATTTGCCACAATGAAGGAAATATTCAGTTATGCAAGTGAAATTTTGGATTGCAGAATCCTAAATTTGATTTTTCATGAATTTATGTTGGTTTGTAAACATATAGAACATGCATTTGGTTGATCAAAGATGGAAATAAATAAATAACTTGCAATTAATCATAAAAAATTTGGCATTGCAGCTGGTGAGGCACATTTAAATAGTAACTTTTAAATAAAGGATTTAGAGCTCTTTTGCATAGAATCATAAATTAGCCTATTTTTTTCCATAAATTTACTGGATCACTACTTTAACTGATACTCCAATAATCATCAACATTGTAACTGTACAAATTTCAGGATTTTCCTAAAAGAAAATTTGGGACTTCAACACCCAAACTAATAAAGTTTGATTACATGCACCCACTTTCATTGGGACCCTGGAGTTTTAAGTAATATTTGCAACTTGTGAGATGGAGCAGGAAGTTCAAGACAATGAAAAACCAGTTTCTTAGATTCTCCATTTAACCAAACCTAAATTCATTCATGCAAGCTGGAAAAGAATAGGTTGGATGGCTGGATCGACACCTGAAACCTAGTCCAACGGTAATTAGGTAATAGGTTGAGTGATGGTGTGCGAGTCCCATTGGCTTCAACCAAAATGAATTCAGGCAAGGGGTAAGATGCAAAAGCAATTTCCATGACTTCCATGACTAGATGAACTCCTCCCAAAACTCCGCATCCACTTCCGCTTCAGCACCAAGTCCAATTAAGGACGTGAGACCAACGCAAACTACACATGCCCCAGGCCAATTTTGTGACTGAAATTTTCCAGCATGGAATATCAAATTTAATGCTTGGGTAGCTTATCAACACTTGTAGTTCATTGGCTGTTTGGATTTGGGTTGTAAATCATGTAGAAGAGAACAAACAAACAACTTTAAAATTGTAATTTGATTTGTGATAAAGGAAAAGGATTCACGTGGCATCCTTTTATTTCTCGCTACTAGCTTGTTTCATCTTCTTCTATGTTTAATCTGATTGTCCTGTGTCAATATGAATTCAAGTTGCAGTACTAGGTTCAAAGATTAGCAAATTGGAGGCAGCACGGTCAAGGAGCCAGTGGAAGATGGAGGAGAATGGTGTAAGGGGGAAAGCATGGCAAAGAAGAGGGCTTTCAGGTTCATTCCTATACACCGACTTGGTTATTTTTGTTTGTGGTCTTGAGGTCATTTAATGGGTTCCTCTAGCATAGAGTATACTAGCATTGTTTCTCCATAGCAAGATCCAATGATACAAGTATTGATAAGTCGAGATACCGAGACTAGAGTGCATTCATCTTTCATATTAGAGCATGATTTTGACCATACAACATTTCAACTCACCATTAATATACATAGGTGCACCCACACGTAATAAAATTTGAGATTCAAAGACATAGATGGCATAATTCAAAAATTCTTTGAGGCACAGATTCAGTTGAAAAGATTGGAGATAAAATGTCTCTCATAGTGTTTGACCAGTTCTGGATGGTTAACTCTGCTCCATCACTAACCAGGGAGGAAATTGGTGAAACTTGATGCCACCTTCAATATTGAATGTCCATAAACATTATAGACTTTGTCAGGTTGTGTTGGGATGCAGGTTAAAGGGTCGACAACATAAAGTTATGTAACTAACCAGCCAAACACTACTTAAAAAGTTGCGAAAAAACTTATTTGATCAACAGGTGAAAAGGTACTTAACCAGGTAAAAATTATTGCAGGAGGGAGGGTGAAATAACTTGAATTACCCAGAGTTCTCTCTCCCCCTCCCTACTTTTTCACTTCTCTACAACTTCAACCCACTAAGCATGAGAGCACCAACCAAACAACAAATAATTCTATTCACCGGTTGGTTAGGGGGTGAATACCAATGCTTAGCTATTGAACATCCAAATGCAGTCATAAGATTTATTGCACCTTAATTGCAATCATTTTCTCCTTATGTCTTCAATTTTTGCATCCCAATCTTACCCGTTAACCCAATCCCTCATCCCACTTCCTAATATGCAACACACTTCTCAAAAGCATATGCATGATTTCTCATCCCATTCTCTATTGAGTTATCGGCTCTCCCCAAGAAAAAATTTAGTCATATGATCTTATAGGTCTTGTCCCGTTATTATACATTTCCATGACATCGAGATGGTAACGAATAAAGGCAACCAAAGTTTTAGGTCCCAAAAGGATTTTGCTGAGATGGATTGCTATCTCAAGTATCATAACAAGACGGAACCATCCCGCCATCGTTCCAGCATCACAATCAATATGTCTTGGGACACCCTCTATCCCAAGTGTCGAGATGATACAGAACAGCAGTGTGTCCTATTTCATGAAAAAACCAAGACAACTCTATCCCACGAGATTTAAAACCTTGGAGGCAACAACTACTCTAAGGGGATGTTTGGTGTTGCTCTTGCTTCTTGAAAAGATAAGTCAAAATCTAGTTTTTTTATCTTCTCCTAGAGGTGTTTTCTGACTTTTCATGTAAAAGCACTTTTAAGACAATAATAACAAACATTTATTTTTTTAAAAAGTACTTTTGCTTTAAAGTCACAATTTGTAGTTTCTTTAAGCAATAACAAACATGCCCTGAGGGAGGGCATGTTTGCAAGTCAAAAGATCTCATCCTTCTTATGGGTGCAATATAATCTTCAAGAAGCCTTCTCTTTGGAAAAATACCATGGAAAGAGGGTGATTGAAAGAGACCCAGGCTACCCAAGGAGCAACTAATCCCTATTTTTCAAAGACAAGTAATCCTCTTTTCAAGATAATTTATCTTATCCCTGAAAATAAGGATCATTCCACCAACAACCTGTTCTCTTTCAACCATCTCTCTCTCATATTTTCAGACAAGACACCTTTATTGGATGATCTTGTCAAGCCAATAAGATCTTCCAGCATCCAATCAGGCCCTAGTCAAAATTACCCACCTATGTGCAATTCCACATCAAATTGGGTCAAATTCAAAGATGCATTTAGATCAAGCTTTTGCTTAAGGTGTTACACCCACTTTAGAATCTCCTTGGAAACTCATCCTTGCGCATACTTCTTGTTTTAAAAAAATTTTAAGAGACATGCTTTTTTTAAGAGACATGCTTTCCTACACCCAATAAGATACACCAACATACAATCAGGAGGCCCTAAGGTTGCAAAAACTAGTCAGAATTACCTCCCTATATGCAAATCCTTGTCAACTTCGGCCAAATTCAAATATGTATTTAGATCTTAGTAGTAAGAATCTTCTACTTGAGATGCCACACCTACTTCAAAATCTCCTTTAAAGCTCATGCTCACACACCAACTTATCATAACTTTTCTAAGAGACATGCTTCCCCACACCCACACCCAAATATGCTCCCACACCTACTCCCTCTTCTCGTAACTGAGATTTGTATATCTAACCAAAATTTAGATTCAATTCCAGGTACAGACATATATATCCCTTTCCCAGACCCAAATTCGTATTTGTATCCTCATTCACCAAGTATTCATATAGGGCAACCTTTGAAGAGTACCTCTCAAAATTATATGTGCAACGATCTAGTTAGGATTAATGCAAACAAAAACGTAATGATAGCATCTAGATTTTGAATCTGAAGCCCAATTTGCCAATGTTCAGCAGATCCAAGATTAGATTTGATGCTAAGAAAGTAGTTATAATGTGCACTAATAAGGGCATAAGCTTATAAGGCCAAACCTTGATTAAACAATTGATCATGCACAATTTAGTAGTATTATTCAATAACATAATCTATTAACTACCTTATTCTACATTATTTGTTACCCATGAGAAGAATACTACTAAACCCATTGAAGAGTACTATTAAAAACATCAGTTAAACAACATTACTAATTCTGATTCTAGAAAACTACCAAAAATGACTTTGCCAAAGTTGCTGCCTTTTCACCGATGTTATTAAATTAGAATTTAACATCAAATTAGAATGCAAAAGATGGCAGCTCTTATTTCTTATGATTTTCCTTCCTTCTATGAGAATATCTAGATGTCCAATTTTTTACATTCTACTTCACGTCCTCACAAGCATGCTTGCCAAAATCATATTTAAATAATTAAATTGTGGCTCATTTATTTTTTACATCTTTTATGATAGTCACTCAACTTTAGTTACTATCATTGAACTTGGATAAAAATGCACAATTTGTATTCTGATTAGAGTATTATGTATATGACTGATATCTGATTCATAACAGTACCCATTTGGAACATATATTGATGCAAATTAGATATTGGTGAAGACCAAGATTAAGATCAGGATTGTTTCTGCAAAGCAAATCTGTATTCAAATTTAGTTCAGATCTGTTACAACTTGTAGCGAGTTGTAGGAAAAGAAGCAGCAACCAAGTAGAAATGAAGTAGGAAATGGAAAAGACTTAAGTTTGACAATTTCATCATCAACCAAAAATGATTAGTGATATCTTTATATTAACTCCTAAGGAATGACAAACAAAGAAATTCATTTGAGTCAATTTAGGGCTTTTCTGCTATTTTCTAAGAAAAATATTTAACTCTCAATTCCAACCCCCATCCCAACCCTCAATCCTAATCCCTCGATCCCTCCCTTTCTCTTCTCGCCTCTCTCTCTCTATCCTATCTTAATGGAAAGCCTACTTCTACCAATTGCCCTTGACCGCCTCTATCATATTGCCAACCAAATGAAGCTTGCCTCCATCGTCACTGCCTGCATCCACCCCTTCGTCACTGCTAGGATTGGGCTTGGAGTTGTCGACAGGGATATTGATGCCCTCAATCTCCCACAGCTCCACCATGTCCAACACCAAGCTGCTCTCTTCCAATCCTAATCGGCATGGTCTAGCATACCCTGTGTCCCTATGGTTTAGTATTGATGCTATACCAATCCTACACCTAGCTGACATAGGTCCCAACACCTCACTAACTAACAAGTTCTGGCACTAATACTGACATCATGACAAACATATGCATGAAAAGTCCTAATCTAGCTAACTATCAAATTTTCATAAATAGGGCAAAAGACAAAAATTTTGATTACTATAATCAAATAAGAAATCCAATAAACTTGTCATTGTGTTCAACTAAGGAAAGCAACTAGAAAAGATATTTTAATGGTTTCTGGGTTATTGACCCTAAACCAAAATAGGTCAGATTGTACACACATTTCTAAAGATGATTAGTTAATTTTGGATCCAAGACTGAAGTCATATTGAGACATCCTTCGCCTTTCTCAATTCAAAGTCTCCTCCCCAGACCCCTACCTCCTCATTCTCCCATTCATTCCAATTCTCCTCAACCAACACCACGTCCTTGTTATCATTTCCTTACCATCTAGATAGATTGATATCATTGACCTAGCCTCCCTATTTTGGTGGAGCCGAATGAGGAAATGGAGCCAATATCATGCTCTTCTGTCCTTGCTCAGGCCAACTTATGAGTGTCCCCTTCCTTTTCCACCTAAGTCCATCCATCAAGGGGCTGGAAATTCCCTTAGGCGTGCAAGACCCTTGCCCTTCTGTGCCTGCTCCTCCCTCCCCTCCTTAGCTCATTCGCGCCACAGCGTTCTACCCTTTTCCTCGCTATTCCTAGTTATATCGACCATCACCACCGCTCCAATCTCTTTACTCGCCAACCTCCCTTGTTTGTAGGTTAACCAACCCCCTTCTTCTTGGCCAAACCCTCTAGACCCTGGCTTCCCTCGCTGGCCTAACACCCTGCTCCACCTACATCTGAACCTCAATTGGCCACCATCGTTTAGCCTAAATCCATTCTACTTTCGGTTTTCCCTATTTCAGCCTCCCATATTCACAGCCATCATCATCATTGCTAGATCCAATTGCTGCTTGCCACACCTCCCCCCCCCCCAAACACAATCACACGATGCCCTTCTCAATGCTAGGTAGATCCTTACATTTTTTTTTTCAGATCATAAGGCTAGGATCTTTGATCTCTGAGGAGCATCTAATTTGAGGGCTCAATCTCACATCTAAGATAATCACTAACCCATCTGCACAAGTTAGATTCCTAAACAAATGCTTAGATTAGGATATCAGAAGGATCCTCAAGTGGTGGGATAGACTCAAGTGTGAGAATCTAAATTCGATCTCTACCATCAGAGATAAAACCATCAATTACAAATCTAGAGTTATCGCTAATTTAGAAATGTTTCAAGTCGTGTAGCCCTTAGAGGGTCTGACAACCCTGTGGAACTTGCCATCTACTTAAAATGAAGGAATGTAGAGGTTGTATTTTAGAGTTTTGATCCAAGCCTAATGACTCCACTATATTTGTTGCAAGTTGTAAGTAGCCTTGTTGCAAGAATTTTACTCATTAAGCTAAAATTGTAAGTATTTCTACCCCCCTAGATTGTACCATGCATCACTTTTATTAATATTCAAGAAATTTATTTGTAACTTGTATTTTCGTCCAATGAAAAAAATTATATCATGCCCAGTCCTAAACATACATTTGGTGAATAGAAATAATATTAATCTTGAAAAATTGAATTTATCTAATTGTTGCAAAAATTTTATAACAAAAAATTTAATATTATGATAATTTAAATTATCTTTCATGACAAGTTAATTTTAGAAAATATATGAATCAAGCATGCAGCATTTACTTAGCATGATGTTTAGTTTGATATGTCAACGAAATGCTTGGAATGAATTTTGGAAACATGTTAAAAACTCATGAGTTTTTAGAACTTGATCCTTATTCACAGCTAAAATGTTTATTCTGTAAGGGACATGTGTAACTCTCGTCTAATTATGATTTGAACCTAGCCAATAAGACTGATTATTAGCAACCATATGATTCATAAACTAGTTTCTTTCAGGCCTTGTTAGTTGAGGCTGATCACTAGCAACTGTGTTCAGTGCTGGTTCCTTTCTGGCCTCACCAATCGAGGCCAATCACTAGCATTTCATATATTCATAAGCTAATCACTTTCAAACCTTGTCACTGGTCTAATCGTGGTCATAGTCACAAAGACTTAGAGAGGGTATAATCTTAAATGTTTTCAAAAATTTCATGAAAAGATGTCCTACCTCGTGATTTGTATAAAATCTACCTTCATGCCGGTTATTTAAAATTTTTAATGTTTGCAAGGCAATCAATGATTTCTCTCCTGAAACTAGCACAATTATTTCTTACAAATTCATCATGATAAATGCATTTATTTACACATTTTTTTATAAATACTTGATCCCACTAGGCAAAGGTGTAAAGGAGGTAGCCTACCAGGCTGGTAGGTCACCTTTTATCCAATGTTGTTAAAACCAAACCAAACCAGCTGGTTGAACCGTTCAAACCATCAACCAGTCTACTATCCATTCCAAACTATCTTGTAAACTCAAAATTGGTTAAAAATCGGATTACTTTTTTCTTAATTATGAACCGTTGGATCATTCAAACTGCATTGGTTTTAAGTGAATCAACTGATTCATTATAGGACATATCTCACATCCAACTGGTCATTCTCTAATCATCTCTTCATCTTCGATTCAAGCTATGAGGGGGAGGGACAGCGACCTATCCCAACCAACCTTAGCCCCACCATCCTTCCTTGCCTCGAGCCCTCAACTCCACAGTCTCTACTCTACCACCATCTACAACCAAGCCACCTTCTCTCTACTTTGCTTCACTATGGAGCACCTCCTCACCATCCCTCTTTTCTCACATCCCACAAGAAGGTTGTCAAAGGAGGTGGGGCAGCTTGTCCACCACCTCCTTTGCTCCGTCACCACCCTCAACCACCTCCCCTCCACACTATGCCAACAACAACCTCTGCCCTGTCTCCTTAATCACCTCCACTGTTCCATCTAACGACCTCACTACCATCTGCAAGTTGCTCTGTTGTTAGATCCTCGAACTACAGGACACAATCTTCTCCCTCAAGTGTTGCTGGAGGCCAATGGTAACGAAGATCCAGGGAACCTACTTCGGTGATAGGGTTGACCTCGCTACTGCCTGCAACTTCAATACTGCTCCAAGGATGCCTTCTTCACCATCAAGGAGGCCAACCGAGCCCTCGCCATCAACCTCGCATTGCTCCAACAACTGTCGGTGACCATCAACTACAGGAATGCGACCGATCTAGCACTCACAGACCAGTGAATAGTGGCATTAAAGGTCAAGGCCATGGGCCTCATCCCCAGGGTTTCCCCTTTTACCAAGCATTAGAAGACGGCATCGCTACCCTTATCAAGGGTAATACAAAATAGACCTTCTTGGTTTCCAAAATTATGGATTTATTTATCAGTTATTTATTATATCATCATGACATCATAGTTCAACTCAAGTTGACCCAATAGTTGAACCGATGACCCATGATTTAGTCCTTCCTCCAATTCGATGAACGATCTAATTTTTAAAATATTGCTTTCATCTTGTTATTTTCAGATGCTAAGTAAAGCGAACAACATTCTTCAAGCTAAGTGCTAGAGAGTTTAGGAACCAAAGTGGCCATTCTATTTTCTAATTTAATATTATGTAATAAAATATTTGTGTTAGACTTGATTATTGGATTGGTTCATGTAACTTTGTTGTTGCATTAAATGGTTACCACTGCCTAATTTTTAGAAAAATATTTAAAAATTATCTGCCTAATTTTAGAAAAAATATTTAAAAAATATAAAATTTAGGCAAGCCTTGCTTGCCCTACAAGGCAAGAATGATGTGTACTGTTTGTCACTTGCCCCACTCGTACTAGTGGGTCACAGCACGACGCCCATATGGATAATTGACATTAATCTATGAGCATTAATGAATATTATAGGTATCAACTAAGATGGACTTTAAGATTAAAGTACAAGGTAAGTATGGTAATGAATATTATGAAGAAATATATAGAAGCAAGGTTTTAAATCTCATGTAACAAGGGTGTCCTGGTTTCTCCACGGAATATAGTGCCCCATTATCCCACCATATCCCGGCAACCGTCCTGGTCGAGCAACCTGACAGCCCTTCTTTCCTTTATTTTGTTACATTATTTGTTTCTTTTTTTCTATTTCTTCCTTCTTTCCTTTCTTTCTTTCATTTTTCTTTTCTTTCTTTTTCTTCTCCCTTCCTTATTTCTTTTCTTTCTTTTTCTTCTCCCTTCTTTCCTTTCTTTCTTTCTTTTTCCTTTCCTTTCTTTCTCCTTTCCTTCCTTTATTTCTATTTCTTCTCCCTTCTTTTCTTTGCTTTTTCTTTCTTTTTTTTCTTCCTTTCTTTTTTCCTTTTCTTCTTTCCCTTCTTTCTTTTCTCTTTCTTCTTCTTTCCATGTGTCAATGAGCTTCAGAGTCCCATCCAAATTCCAATCTCGTTTTTTCATAAGGATGGAACGAGACAATTGGGATGCCCCCTATTGTCAAGACTTAAAACCTTGTATAGAAGTATTACAGCAAAAACAAAGATCATAAATTTAAGAAAATTATGGATAAAGCATAAAAGAAAGAGAGTTAGAAAGAGAGGAAGGCCCAACTAACCTAAATTTTTTTCTTCTCATTTCAAAAATAAACCACATACATTAATTCATGCAATCCTGAGACGCCCTTTTATAGACTATTTGCAACTTATCCAACTAAACTAGGACTCCTCAAATTTGAAAGAAGATCTCCTAGAGAAATCGGCAATGGAACCACTTATTTAATTCCACTTAAGATCTTGAAAATAGGATTTAGACTATAACCTACCACCCACTAATCCATCCAACCTGGACTACTCAAACAAACAAAGAATAAGGTTTTGAGCAATGGATCACTGTTCACAGAACTGAAGAATGAACACTGCCAATAGTAAATTCTCCTTTTTAACAAAAAATTACTTCCTATGATACACCTGCAGTAAAACAAAGCCAAAAAAACTCAAGACTGAAACTGATATAGAATTATCTATGTAGCCTTTAGGTTCCAAATCATGTACAGTCATTGCGATATGGCTTAAATATAATCCCAAAGAACACTTCTGCATCACCCTTTATGTACCTATGCAAATCTCCATTGGACACCCTTAGTTGGCTGTTTTAAAGAAAAAAAGGTAGTCATCCAACATTGGAATCTCTTAATAAAATGACTCCATGGATTTAGATTAGATCCCATGCATATCCCTTCAGCCTCCTAAAAAAAATAATACACGACTTCCTACTTCTCAGCCAAACCTCACCACTAAAGTCATTTACTTGTTAAATCAGTGTCAGTTTATTGTTCAAGAAATTATACCTCAACCCATTAGCAAATTGACCAGTTATCGCCAACTCCAAATTCGAATTTTGACTCGGTGTTGCACATCTCATGCTTAAGAACACTAAAATACCCATAGTCCTACATGGTAAAATCATTGCAGTCACCAGCTGAATTGCCTCTGACTGCTTTAGAAATCCACTTGCTTTCCCTGAAATCGACAGTGTGATTTTAGTGTTTCCTCTACACCATGGCTGGGTCATAGGCAGCCAAATCACCATTACAGTCTGTTCAACTTGTTATTTCTGCACCATCCAATAGTCAAGAGATCCTTTCTTACTTAAGCATCTCTGTATTGGATCAAAGGAATCCATCAGGCAGGTCTTGTTGGAATTGCTCAATCCACTATTGCAATAATAGAATACAAATATCATCTTTGCTGAAAAATTAACCTCAACAAACTCGTGAGCTCCCAAACAGATTATCATTTTGATTACCATTTACCTGGGTTCTCTCAAAGAACTTGCTGACCTGGTGGCAAGGATTTTAACTTGATGCAAAATTTAAAAAGCTGAAGGTAGCTATAGTGGATAATGACTATGGATAAAAGAAAAATAATATCTAACACTATCAGTGATCTCAAATAAGAGAGAAGCCTAGAAAAAATCATCACCAGAACAAAATAATCACTATAAATATTGAGCAAAATAAAATATCATCTGAAATATCAAAGCAACAAAAAAATTGCATAAATTTATTTATAAATTTATTTTGCCACGTTATAAAGACATTAAATTGATTTTAGTTTTATGCGATATAAGTTTAGTTCATTAGCATGCCTCATATTGGTCTAGTCACCAATCTGGATGGTAACAGTTTTTTAGAGAAAAATTCATGATATAGCTACTTACCAACTCCTGTTGAATTTTATTGTTCTGCTGAATAGCAACATTCTTCTCCTCAGTCAACCTTGCAATCAAAGCCGTTGCCTGGAAATAAAATAAAATAAAATTGATTTTACAACACTATACAACATGACACAAGAGTGGGTACGCTTTAAACTAGGTAGTAGTAGATAGAATGATATTATATCATCATGAGTCTTGCATATACTCTGCATGAAAACTGAATTGCACCAAATATCGAGGTCATCAAGTCATAGACAAATCATAACTAGCTGGGAGAATGAGTTCTATCTGGACTTCAATAGTATAGATACTAAAATCAAAAAATAAATGAAGTTCATTCTGTTGGATGACTTTACAAAATATACATGAAACTAAGTTTTTTATGAATAAATAAAAAGGTGGCCTATCTCCTTATTGTCTCTTTTGCTATCTTTCTCATGTTTCCAAACAGAAGACAGATATTAACTGTGGTTATAGTGTCCTCTCTCTGATTTTATGCTCATTTTTCTTTCTCTAGACTTTGATGAGTCATATACAACTCAAAAAAAACATAACATTTTAAAATATATCTGTTTTCTGAAACAAAAATTCCAGTTTGGCCCTTAAAGCTGTTTTTGTTCATAGATTGTGCAATCATGTGCTTCCCAGCAACTTCTTAAGGGAATATATAGTTTGGTCCCTTCATGACAGAGGCACATGCAGGAAAAACAGGAAAGGATACCAAGAAATTATTTTAAAAGAAAAACAATGAAGAACATAATTAGAAAAAAAACAATGATTGCAAATCACCAGTGCCAATTTCTATAAGGTTTTCATGTAGTCTTTGATGTTTCATATGCTTCATTAAATTTTTCAAACTTATCTCCCCTTTTCCTCATTTGAACATTTTCTAATTACCCTGTCTTATTCGCAAATTGATCTTGCATTTTTTTGGCCAGAGCACAGACATCTTGAAACTTCCATTTATGTAATGCAAAATACTAAAGAATTACTAACGAACACGGTAAGGGTAGATAATGCTGCAGCCAATGGTTATGAAAATTATTAGAACTAGATCAAAAGTCTTTTTGAACATATCTATCCAACATCTTATCTAAAAGGCAAAGCTGCTTACATTTTGCTTGCCTAAGAATTCAATTTGCACCAACATAAAGAAAATAGTTCATATGTCACGGTCTTCATTTTTTTCACATAATTTACACCACTATGCACAACATATTTTCATCACATATTCAACTCAATATTTTCTTTGAACATCTCAGTGGGAAAATGAGTACATAGAAAACACAAGGATGGTGGTTGATATACATAAGAGCAGCACTGCAAATGGGTCATATTCACGTTAGATCATGCATGATGTGAGCCCAGCTTCATTATATAAAAACATGAGGGTAGTAGTTGATATACATAGGAACAACACTGCAAATGGTAAATATTCAGGATGGAACATACAAGATCCAAACCCAACTTGATAAGCAAACTGGGCCAACATTCAGTTTTTGTTTGTTTTGATAGGTTGCATTAATCTTTATCAGATTTTGAAGAACTCTTAGATAGATCTTTTCAAATTTTTATTTTCTTTGACATTTATTTCTTTTTTTTTCAAGCATTACCTTAACATAAAACAGTCATGTCAACAGAAACTATCAGATTATAACTAGAAGGTTATATTCATTCTTTTTTTTTTTTTTTTGCATAAAGTTTTGATCGTCTTATAGGCAACAGATCCGTTTCAGGTATCTAAATCAAGTTAGCTGTATTCTTCAAGTCATTGCATTAGTACTACCACTAGATTTGGATCACATTCTTAAAAGACAGGTCCTCACATTACTTTTCATAGACCTATATACACTGAAGACAACGGCGTTTATGACCAGTAGAGAACCAGTGAGAAGGACCCAAAGAAAAAGAGCAAATTTACGTGCAGTAGTGGGAAAACTGCATTGTCTATAAACAGAAGCTGAGCACCTCCAAAGAATTTGGATAAAACAGTTTGATATTTCGTTCTATATAGATATAGCAGAGACCAGCCATGGGTTTTGTTCCCCCCCCCCCTCCCTTCCCAACAAAAAAAAAAAAAAAAGGAATTCATTTGACAAACGATAGCAAAGGAGGATGAAATTGAACTTATAAAATGGTGTTGCAAAAGAAATCTTGGAAGTGCCAAAAGGCTAGAGAAATAGGAGATGCCACACCTTGAAGATGCTACAAAAATGACAAATAATTACATACATTATGAGAATACAGCTCTTATTCAATTTCCTGTAGTAGAAGCAGTACATTGATCACACGATCAATTTATTCTACAACTTTGACTGTCATGTTAACAGTGATTTAAGTTTTGGTGAGACAGGAGCCAAGACGGCCATTCCATCTCATTCCAAAAAGATTCCAAAACCGATCTCAGCAATCTTGTCTTGTTTTAGTCATAATACATTATGGTGTTAATTTTAAGTAGATCTAATTTATCATAAAAATATAACTTCTTAAATTTAAATATGTTTAAAAATCGAATAAAATGCCGAAGCTTCACAAACAACTTTTTTTAAGAAAAAAGCATCTCAAGCATTAGAAAGTCTGACCAAGTAAGGGATTGAGTCTTGTTCCGTGAAAAAACTGGGGCATCTTTATCCCACGATATTTAAAACCTTGTATGTAAGTATCATTATAGATGCTGATCTATTACAATGTTAAGAATTATGACCCAATCAAACCCAAATTTCAAGGAAAGAAATGGATGCTAGTATCCTCTTATAAGAAATGTTTTACGTACATGCGATGCAGAACTGTATGGAAATACCTAAAATCTACGTAAGATTTCAAGTAACCATATTGGCAAGGTAGGCCATAGAAACAAAGTTCACACGAGTCCTTGTCTTTATTATTCAAAATCTAAACAATGATTAGTAGCCTGATATTGCATGACATGACTTAAAGATCACCAATATATCACTCTGATACAGGTCTAAGAGTGGAAATTCAAGTGTCTAACATATATATATATATACACGTGCACGCGCGCGAAGTTTACAAATCCATAAGTAACAAGGATAATCCCTTGCTTCATGATATCATGTTAGTCTCATAGTGGTTAATCTCTCAAATTTATGTTCACAATTCAAACAGAACTAAATTGTGTAACTTCCTTTTCAACATCTTAAAGAATAAGATTCGAAGAGGTTTTAGTGAGAGAGTGCGGTTCACTCTTTATGCCTATGTTTCATGCCTGACGCATTTGGCCAAGAATCTTACTATTGCTTACCATACTCATGAGAAGAAGGCATATTTTGTACCATGCATGATAACACTAGGTACGTACAACACAACAAAATAGCAGCACAGGATACTCCTTTTCCATGTTGCACCCATGCTGCTTTTATCAGTGAAGTAGTACTATCTTCAACTAGAACGGAGTGCATGCTTCTCATGTGAGGGGAAAATTGGATAGGATAGAGTCATTTCATGGGATGCGGTTCAATTTTTTATATATAATTAAGGACTACCTTTTTCAGCCTCAGACTCCTGCAAAACACCCCAGCACTCTAATTAGAGAGATTTGATCTCAATCTATTATAGATGGATGGCTATGTCAGTTTTTTTGTTCTTTAGTGGTT
The DNA here is from genome assembly GCA_017589505.3 of Metroxylon sagu. Taxonomy (NCBI): domain Eukaryota; kingdom Viridiplantae; phylum Streptophyta; class Magnoliopsida; order Arecales; family Arecaceae; genus Metroxylon; species Metroxylon sagu. The sequence continues at coordinate 1,423,654 of JACVBY030000589.1, read as the reverse complement.
TACTTTTATTTAATCTTTTATTGAAACATGCATCCTCCTTGAGATAAAGATAAAAAAAGAATGTGTGATCCAAGGAGAGAAAAAGAAGAGTTGCATGTCAATTATGTGCTAATATACATACATACATATACATATATATATATATATATATATATATATATATATATATATATATATATATATATACATACATACATATATATGTATACATACATACATATACATATACATACATATATATGTATATATATATAGATAGAGAGAGAGAGAGAGAATCTGGGTCGGAAACTTTGTAGTCAGGCCACAAAATCCTTGTGGCATTAAACTAGATAAAACAAATAACTAGAGGCTTAAGAAAAAACCACATAATCACAAGAAGATTGTAAGATATGATATGAACAACTTGCATAAACAAACCGCACAATTAATAAACAAGTCATGAGAAGCAAGCTAAAAACAAAATGAACCATATCATTGTGAACCCACTTCATGGCATATTGCATTGATACACTACAATACAGTCTGATATCACAAATATCAGATAATATGAATAGATAATTTAGTCCTTGCTTCTAATATTTTCAACCATTAGAACCATAAAATGGCATCACTAATGGAGTCCTTTCTCCTTTCTAATTCATCTTACCAATGCCTCATGGGACCTTTAAGTTTGGTTTGTCTTTTTCCTTTGCCTCCATTGTCACCCTCTGATGCATAAACAAAGTAATTGTTTTGACTACCACTCAACTTTTCCCAGTTCAAGCTACCATTACATGCTTTCTCAACTTTAGTAATATTGTTCCTTCAAAACATCTTCAGGATGAACATTCATCTATGAGTCAACAAACCCCCCCCCCCCCGAAAGGAAAAAAAAAACAAAAAAGGTCAGTTGGCCAGAATATCAATTGTTCCGCAATCTGATTCATGAAAGTAGTTGCTTATAAAAATCTTATCATGTTTATCCACTTCATAAATGATACTCCTGAATCATTATTATTAGAGTTTCTAATCTTTTGTCATATAGCCTTACTAGCCTATGTAATGTATGTTTTCTCCCAATCCCTAACATTAGTTCCAAATTGGATACCACATTTGAGATTATTCCCATCAATTTCATCAATGAGTAAGTAGGGCACAATAGACCAGCAACTTACACAATGGTTCCAAAACATCCTCACTAGAAGGCCTATCAACTCCATAGACCACAGACATAGGCCTTCAGAACATCAAAATTGATCCATGCAGAAACTGATTGTAATCTCGGTTCCATCCTCATAAACCATTTTTCTAAAGAAGACCAAATTCCAACTTCAGAAAACGGATATAAGACACTTCGCATAACACAACTACATGCTTGCACAAGAATGTAAATAGACATAACTCTGCATTCTCGTTGTACCAGTTATCAAGAAACTATCTGTGCAAGTTGTTGGCCTAAAGTTGCACGGTCAAGTTAACAGGATCATATATCTAGTTGATAATATTTGTTAGTTAATAAAAAATTTCACTAATCTGTTGATTTCATCACTCCATCAATAACAGATTCAGCTATCGAATAAAATAACCTACTCTAAGTAACAAATTGAAATAAAAACTGAATTTGCTTCATCAGGCAGTGACATCGAATTCTTATAAAAAGAAAAAAAAAAAATCTACTATAACAAAACAAAGGGACGCTGGTGGAAAAATTAGAAAACTAAAAGGCTTCCAATTGAAAGTATTTCCCATTCGTATCTTCACAACTGGCATTTGATGCAAACAACAGTAGGCTATCTCAATTTATTCTCGGTGCTTGTAAATATGCGAGCATGACAATGGAGGACTTTAAATACTATACCTTTAGTATCTCATACAAGTGATTTTAACTCCATTCAGCATTTCATATAGGCACATAATGGTTTGAGAGATAAAGTGTAAGCTCAAGGCTCAATACCAAATAACAGTTCAGCTGTTATATGAATTAAAAACATGCAGATGCAACTGGATGCAAATAAGACCAAAAAGAACTGAAATAAAAGCACCTACTAACGGATAGAATACAACAAGATAAGAGAAAAATTATCCCTTCTAACAGATAGAATACAACAAGATAACAGAAAAATTATCCCTTCTTTGTACCCAAAAGTCCAACACTAGAAGTAGTTTCTAAGTCCAATACCAGAAGTGGTTTCTATAGGATTCAAAAATCAACAAAGAATCCACAGATTGATATGTATTTTAAGTATGATATCCACAAAAACTCACCTCTGAAGATTTTTCTTGCGGCTCAATCTGCTCCCTCGATGCCTGCGACCATTACACAATAAAGTAATTTACCCCTTTCATTACACAGGTAACCAAAAATTTTAAATAAAAAGAAATGTTTCTATAACCCAAAGATTCCGAAAACTCACAGCAGAAATAAATTCTCGGGCAGTCACATTGGCATTGTCCGATATGGAAGGCCGAGGTGATGAACCCTCCTCAGATTCCTCAGGGACCGGCGAAGGTGGCTGAGGCGGTGGCATATATACAACCCGCAATTTGACCTCGTCCACCACATTACCAGACTCTTTAAAGAACTAGACGACACCAATTCCACAGATCAATATCAGATTGGATTCCAGAAAAAACAAAAAAAAATTAACCTCTATCTAATTAGTTGCGGAAAAAGCATATTAAAGAGAAAAGGGGGCACCATTTCTGGGGTAATGTCCTTCATCGTAGCACCAGGACTCGCGACAACACTCTGGACAAGAAACTTATCCTTGCATTGCATGTCAGGAGGAGCCTCCCTCTGTGCTTGCATGGTAACTGAAGCAAAAAATAATAATAAAAAAAAAAAAGTGATGACAATGATCATGATAATGACGACGATAATAGCAAGCAACTCAATATATAATATACGGAAGATTCTCCAAGGAAAAACAAAAATTAGCGAATTTAGAGATGAAATCCATACCAATGACATCGCATGTTTGTCGAGGCAACACAATTCCAGTGTTCGGCCGCACACAATATTTTTTCGGGCTCGTAGTCTTGACCTAAACAAAAACAACATTTGCACCCGCTGATATTCAATAAAATTACAAACAAAGGCGGGAAAAATAAAAAAACTTCTCTTTTTTTCCTAGGGTTTCAAGAGAATCTGTCTTCAAGATTACAAAAATCATAACTTACGATGAAAAAGATTACAGGTGAATACCTTGAAGGCAATGTAATCATCGGTCTTGTTGGATAGCTGAAGGGAGCACGAGATCTGCTTCTTTAATTCGACTGCGCAAACCAAGCCACCCACAGAAAACGATCAGTGAAACACAGAGATAATCGAAACCCTAGAAAAGATCTGGATCGAAGAGAATCGCTGAGGAAATCGCGAACAAGGAAAGAGGGGAACGAGAGGTTACAGGGGAATTTGAGCTCGAGGGGCTCGATGCCGAGCAGGTCGCGGGCGCTCATGATCTCGAGATCAATCGCTGGCTTTGAGTTTTCGCCGCCGCGGAGGGCCAGAAAAAAGAGAGAGAGAGAGAGAGAGAGAGAGGAAGGAGCGCGAAGGACTCGGGGGAAAGAGATCGAAGGAGCGGAGGGAGGTAGGATTCCGGTTTTATGGCAGGAGGAAGTAGGTATTTTTCAGCAGCGTCGGGGATGGGGCGGTAGAACGGTGGGGGTGAAACGTGGGAGCCTATGCCAAGGGTCTCCGTTTTTTTTATGCCTCATAATCCGCTTTTATTTTTCTTTTTTTCTCTCGGTCAGGACTCCAGATGGAAAAGTTCAAGCGCTGACGCTGGCATGTCATGTTTCGCTTAAAAAAATAAAAGACACTGGCATGTCATGTCACAAGCGCCAATGATGCAGGCCATAAAAGTTCATTTTGTAATAGAGCTGTCAGCCGTCTGGGCTGCGCTTGGGCCCGAATTCCGAAGGCAAGTAGGGTCACAAAAGACCGGATAGAGATGTGATTGTACTTGGTTTCGGTCCAGATATTTAGATAACAATTTTAATCCAAACACAATATATTTATCAAGCCAACAACGAATTTATAAAGCAAAATTTTAAGTCTAACGGATTATTTAGGTTTGTTGAGAATCAAATAGGATCAAAATGTAATCTAAAATATTTAAATTTAAATCAAATCAAGCATATTTGAATTTATGTCAAATATCTTATTATTATTTTATAATTAAAATTTAAATAAAATTAAAAAAGTTAATTGAAACTTTAAAATTTATTAAAAATTTTAATTTTATCCACGTAACGATTCTTTACTTGAAAGTATTATGCATAAGAACTTACTTATTAAAATAAATAATATAATATATATATATAATTTAATAAAAGTAGATGAGAAGATATTTAATTATTCAGATGAAAAGAAAAATTAATTTAAATAAAAATTTATTTTATAAATTGATAAAGATAATTAGAAAAAAAATATGATTTATATGATTGTGGTTTGTGGGTTAGATCGAATCATATTCAAATCGAGTTGGTTCGGATTGGATCCATTTTTTATTTATCTAAATTAGATCCAAATAATATATGAATTGGGTTGGATCATAAATTAAGTTAAAAATTATAATACTCAAACCAATTCTATATTTAAATTGAAGTCAACTTTCTAATTCAACGTAACCTACGAATCTTTAAATATAAATTAGATCGGAATAAAACCAAAACATTTACACTTTAGAGGTAAATACTTTGCCATTCCATCGGTCACTGTCAAAAAAAAAAAAAAAAGTTTTTTTTTTGAGAGTTTGAGTTTTTAATAAGATTGCCACACGGTTCAAATGCATCTATTGTAATTAGCCAAGCATCATCATATTTTAATCCAATTAAGCTAGCTTCGAAACTAATTTTAAATTTGAAGTCCGATCATGTCTATCAATATCTTGAGCTCAATCTAGGTTTAATTTTACATCAAGCCAAAACAAGTCCCATTAATTAGCATAACTTGAATTAAAATTTAATTCAATTATGTATCAAGCTTAGTTCAAACCTAGCTTTAAGCTTGAGTTCAAGAACATAACTCAAATTACGAAAGCTAATGACCCAAAAAATTTAACTACAATAGGTGATCATATTAAGAAATTTAATACAAACTAATATTACACAATTGCATGTTTTATCAACTCATGTAATGGTTGAAATATTGTTTGTAAAGTTTATAGTTTTGCATCTTTGCCAAATATATATATTTCCTGTCACATCCTAGACCTAGGGAAGATCTGAGATGTGACAATCAGCTGCAATGCGAAGCATCCTATAACAAAAGCAATCATTCATTTAAAGAAGTTAGGAACTAATATTTATAGGGAATGAAATAAGATTCTTATTACAACATAAATAAGACAAATGTTCTGGCTACTAGCAGACTAAATAACTTAAATGATGATTAGGTTAAGATGGTAGGTACTACTTTCTACCTAAATCCCACTTCTTCTTTATTTCTTGGGCTATAAAAGATAATAAAAGATGATTTAATGAATTTACACTCATTAAATAAGATTAATTATAAACTTATAATCCAGGAGATTAATGCTTGTAAAACTTTCAAAAGTAAAGCATGTCTTAACTATAAAACTACGTTTTTTGAGAAAACTTATGATTTTAGAAATATTTATAAACTAGTTTTCTGTAACATACTATCATTATTTCAAACTCTCACATTATCATAATCAAGGTGTACATGTCTTTATTTGTTAAAGTTTACAAGTATCATAGCTATCATATCATCTTTAATCATCAGTTTAAGTTTGTATATCATCCTATGGTCACGAACTACGATCACATACATCTCTATGACAAGGTCAGAGCACAACATTTAACCTTATAGATAGGGATATATCCTCTACATATATCTTCTATAGAGATGGGTCTCGATATCAATCATCAAATCATCAAATCATCAAATTATATCATAATGGACTGAGAGTGTCATATTTTATTTTTCTGTATTCAAATACATCTAATTAACTCATTATTTAATTATTCATATAATTTCTTAGATAATGATACATATATACATACATTATTATTATTACTATTATTTTTATTATTGGTTATTATTATTTTTGGTTTCATTATAATTTATTTTTTACGTATTTGAATTAGTGATGTTTTATGTAATAACAAATTATGCAAAATTTAAACAATATCAGAAAGCATTAATATTTAATATTCTATTGCACATAATAAAGCAATAAAATTTTATTGTACAAAAATGAATAATAGGATAATAATTATCAATATTTAATTAATAATACAAAGTTAAATATTAACATTATTTAGAAATTATATAATTTAATAATTTATTAAAAATACTAATTTATAATTAGCTTACTTACCTTACTCGTTGATCCATAAAAAGGTGAAGCTAACTTAGTTGCTGGTTATCTGCATTGCCATATTTAATCTTTTTAATTCTTACAATTAAAATCATGATAATTAATTTTAAATTTTCATCAAGCCTAAGTTTGGACTCAACACTCAACACACTTAGCCTTAGCTAGACCAAATCTTAGGTTAAAAGTCTCATATTACTTGGGTCTCAACCTAGCCTAGGATCTAAACCTACCTTAATTCACTTAGTTTAGATCAAGGGTTATCTAAATTTAACAATTAAATACAAACCCAAACTCAACCCTACTCATAACTAGTTTAGATTTAAAACTGTCCATTAACAAAATCTCAATTCAACTTGACTTTAAATAGGCTAATTACCAGGCTCACGATAGGTTGAACCATAACAGGTGAAAGCCTAAATCATCCTGGTCATCAAGTGAACCAGAATCATAGAAGAAGAAACTCCTTCTTCTTCTTCTTCTTCTTCTTCTCAGGATCCGACCCCTAGCTCATGAATCCAAGAAAGGTCCAATGGCTTTAGGCCATGCCAACCCCGATCCTTATCAGACTACCCTTCGGTGAGGATCCGATGGATCCTAGGTATAGATTCATAACATTGCAATAACATTTTTTTTCTTTTCTAAGAACAGAGTGGTCGGCCCCTCCCTTTTTCTCTCAAAACTCTAGTGATTGCTAACGACCAATCCCATATCCCATCATCCCAAGCCAGAACATAAATCAAGGAGAGAAAGGATGGAGTTTACCTTACTGAAGTGACCGCTAGAGTAAAGGAGGAAGCTACCAAAGACACGGCTGTAAATCCTCTGTTTTATCTTGAAATAGAGGCAACCCAATCAAAATGTAGTCTTAAACCTATTGCTAAATCATCACCAGTTTCATCCTAATTAATTCGTAAATTGAGGGAGAGGAAGAAAGGATTAACTCTTCAGATTACCTAAGCGAGAAGGTTATCTTCTTCTTTGCTCTTTTTTTCTGCGTTTCTTGATCTTATCGGCTGGCTCCTTCCAAGGATCCTAATCCTCAACAATGGCAGGGAAGAAAGAGAGTGCGAGGTGATTTAAAATCACCTTGCTCCAAGGGAATCATGGGATTTCAGTAGCTTGCAAAAGTGGTGGCGCAACAGCCTCTTCCTCCCCGGCTCGCCTGCGGGCGTTATGCCCACGCCTGTGGGCGTCACATTCTCCCTCCTTTAACATAATTTGCTCCCAAAATTATTGCTTAATAACTAATTTATATTACATTAATCCAAAACATACTTATAAGCATTAATGTTCAATAAATACTGCATCAAGTCCATCATAAATAAATTGCAATTACATTCTTAAGTTATGAACAAGTGAGGGTACTTATTCTTTATCTCTTTTTTGAGCTTACAAGTAGCTTCCTCTTCAGTGTAATTGCTTGATCGCACCTTGACACAAGGGATGCTATGCCGCCTCAAAACTTTTCTTGTCGTCCACAATATGCATTGGATACTCTTCATAAGTCAGATCCTTTCTCAGCTAGATGGGTTCGAGCTCCATCACATGACTAGGGTCTGATACATATTCTCTTAACATAGAGATATAAAATACACTGTGTACCCCAGAAAGTGCTAGTGGTAAGGTTAAATTGTAAGCCACTTCCCCAACTCTGCTTACCTATACATTGTGGACTCAATTTGCCTCGGATTCCAAATCTCATCACATTCTTAGTTGGTGGCATTTTTAAGAAAATATTATCTCTAACCTGGAAATCCAAATCTCTCCTTCTGATATTGGCATAACTTTTTTTATCAACTCTGAGCTATATGGAGCTGCTTCTTGATCATTTATATTTTTCTAACTATTTGTTGTACCAACTTAAGGCCCAATAATTTTCTCTCTCCAACATCATCAGTACATAGGAGATCTATACTCCTTGCCATACAAAGCTTCAAATGGAGCCATCTAGATAACAACTTGCTAACTGTTATTATAAGCAAATTCAACTAAGGTAGATGATTATCCAAGCAACCCCTAAATCCATCATACAGGCTTGCAGCATGTCCTCTAAGATTTAGATGGTTTTTTCAGACTATCCTATTTGAGGATGGAAAGCCATGCTAAAATTTAGTTTAATCCCTAGAGATTTATGAAGACTTTTCCAAAATTAGGATATAAACCTAATATCTTGATCCGATACTATTGACATAGGAACTCGATGGAGCCTCACTATCTGCTCAATATATAAACTAGCCAATCTTTCATTAGATACCCCAACTTTAAAAGGCAAGAAATGGGCTGACTTTGTCAATTTGTCCACTATGACTTTGTCAATTTGTCATTATTTTTGAAAGTTTTGGGCAGATCTGTAACAAAATTCATGATGATTTTTACTGAAGAATTAGAAGAAACTGAAGAGGTCCAGCAGACCTTTGATGCTCAGCCTTTACTTGTTGACATACTAAGCACCTGGCTGCATATTGAGCAATACACTTTTTCATCAAAAAATTTTCTTTAAGTTCCTATACATTTTCGTGACATTAGGGTGCGCTGCATAGGATGAGTAGTGAGCTTCCCTTGGAATTTTCTTTTTTAATTCTTCCATAGGACAAATAGTCTTCCATTGAACCGTAGTATTCTATCCTTCATTATGCTGAATTCATTCTGAACTCCTGACTACACTATGTCCTTAATTCTTTAAAATTTTAAGTTTTCTTTATTAGAGGATTTGATTTTATCAATTAAGGTTGACTAAAGTACAAGCGCTATCATTAAGGACTTCTATTACATTTGTTTTTCTTGGTTGATAATAAATATTCAGATCATAATCTTTTGGCAGTTCCAACCATCTCAATATATGAAGTATAATATTAGAATTCAATCATCTCAAAAAACATATTAAAATTCAAAGATTTTAGGTTAAATAGGATAAGGTCAAATATATAAAATATAATATTATTAAAGTTAGAAAAAGAGATGAAGTGGACTGAAAATTTAGGATCATAAAGATTTTAGCAGTAATTATTTTTAATATTTAGAGTTAATTATTTATAGAAATATAATAGAAATATTATGTGATTGTAGGATATTTATCAAGTTGAAAAAAAAAAATTATAAGACAACTATAAGTCTAACTATACTTTATAACATAAAATATTAAGCAATTAGAAAATAACACGAAAAAAAAAAATCAAAATAAAAATATTGAGATAAATGTGTGGTAATGCAAATAATAAATTAAGATAATGATGAATTAAATAATTCGAGCATGTATAATGTAAGCTCAAAATGTACTAATATAAAGAAATGATTATATATATATATATATATATATATATATAGAAGGAAAGAAAAGGGGATATAAATGAACTAAAAATCACTTGAAAAGAAATAATAAAGAAAGGCTTGGTATATACTTAACCTTAATTAGTTTGAGATTAAGTGTTTGTTATTATTGTTATTTTTCTTGATTACCCCTACTTTAATAAAATCTTAGATTCATTAGTTTTTGGATAATAAGATATTGAAGAAGACGAGACAACAATCTTATGAGGTGTACCTAATATCTACTTCATCTTGATTAGCTTTGTTATATTTAGCATGCATATTTTTTTTGAAATTAATAAACATATGGTAGTATTTTTCGTAAGGTTTGTTCACACTCTAGAACTAAAAAAATCTTAATAAATGATGGCTAAACTTTGGCACTAAGAATGATAAGTAATTGAATCTAAAAAATTCTTACTTGCATTGTGCTCTTGATGAGTTTGCTTTTCATCTTTTCCGCATTAATTGTATAAAATTTAAACTACCTCTTCGATTTAGATTTAAAGAAGATCTAAACCTTTGATATCAAGAGATCAAGTGGCTTATTATATTTTTGCATAGTATATGTGAAGTTTTTATTCATCAAAAGTCTACTATTCTAATAGTTGAAGTGATTACGATAATATAAGGTGATTTATATTTCTTTTTGTATTATAAAATTATCTCTCTCTTCATATAGTTCACCATACACTGCATTATATAGGATAATGCTATATTATTATATAGAAATAAAATAGTTTTTTTTTTTTTTTTTAATAAGGACGTGTGGGTGGTGTGAGATAATTTTCCACCAAAGACGGTAAGCGGTTCGCCGTCTTTAGGCGGAACCAAGGACGCTAGATCCTCCCATTTCGTTCCACCTCTGGGCTTTTACGAGGGCTCAGGGGGAAGGTAGCAGCATTCCTTCCGTTAAAAGTAGTAGTCGAGAGAGGGAGATCGATGGTGGTGGTGGATCTGGGAGAGTTCTCGGAGGAGGGATTCGATCCGAAGCGATGGATCAACGCGGCGCTGGAGTCGCGGCACCCGCAGGACCCCCTCGACCGCTTCCTCTCCGATCTCGAGGAGAACCTCCGCGTCGCCTCCGAGAAGATCGCCGACGCCCTAGAGCGAGAGAGCGCCGACGCCCTCCGCCGTGTCCCCCTCGCCTGCCGCGACGTCGTCCGCCTCCGCGACGATGCCCTTGCCCTCCGCTCCGCCATCTCCTCCATCCTCGTCAAGCTCAAGAAGGTCCCTTCTTCCTTTCTTGCTGTTCCAACCGAATGCAACCGATTCTTTAGTCTCTTAAATGCTGAATTTCAAATTTCCATTAGATTTCTCAAATCCAAAGAAATTCTGTTAATTTTTGTGGGTACTTTGGAAATTTGACTTCTTGATGAGTTCGACTACAATATTGTTCTTACTCTGTTCGATTTATCTGTAGATTACTGAGTATCCATGTATGTTTGCTAGTATTTTGATTGAAAGGTTCAGTTTTTTAACATAAATACGAGTCGGTCTATGGCTGCTGCCTCGACAAAATGGATGCCGTGAAGTGAAGAATGCAATTCCTTGGTCAAAAGCTAGTTTCGGTAGCTTAATTGGGATTTATAATTTGATTAGATGTCATTTATTTGTGTTGTTAGCTTTAAAATTTGTTTTTTTAATAATTTTGGCTTTATGTAGTGTTATTTGATTTTTTTCGTTTTTAAATTAGATTTGTTTGGTTCTATCTCTAATTTACTGCTTGCTGATAAGCTGACACGACATTCATATATGGGAGAGCTAGACTGTGGTGTAAATGAGATTTAATGGTAGACTAGGGCACATTAGATGGACCAATAGGTGGTATTGTTAGAACTGACACTGAAGCAGAAAATGCTATTTTTTGGTTAGAATGTTAAACTGTTAGCTTCGATGGATTCCAATAATTTGTGGTTTTGCATGGATATAAGAATTCAACATGTGCTAGTATATAAAATTTTCATGGTCAAAGCCCAGTTATAGCTTAAATGGGATTTTCTGGCAGGTCAAGGGTGCATTTGCTGAATCTGTAGCAGCTTTCATTAGTATTGATGTCATGAAGTAGTTAAAATAATTTTAGAGTAGGCAGGTGGTTGCACACACATGTAAATGCTTGCATACACATATCTGCAAAAGCATGTAATTCATTAACTAAAAGCTTCAATTCATATCTTAAAAGGTGATATCTAATTATTGGATTCCAATAATTCAACCTGATCTAGCTACATTTTATACATAACTTGTGGTGGAGGTTATTTTGTTTCTTTATATTTGTTTTTGGTTGGAGGGGGGAGAGGTGGGTCTTTGATAACTAGAGGAGTAGCTCTGCAAGTTTGATTGTAACTTCAATCAACCTTGATGGCAGGCTGAGGGCACATCTGCAGAATCTGTAGCTGCTCTTGCTAAAATTGATACTGTCAAACAGCGAATGGAAGCAGCATATGAGACACTGCAGGTATGGACTATGTTAGCTACTTGATTTAACTTGATGTGCAAGAAGAATAAGTGAATCTCTTGTTTAAACATTGGTGGCACAGAGTTGGTAATTAGCATTTAAAAAAAAAAAAAAAATCTTTGTGGAAATGCAGGATGCAGCTGGCTTGACCCAGTTGAGTGCAAGTGTTGAGGATGTTTTTGCAAGTGGAGATCTTCCACGGGCTGCGGAAACCTTGGCCAACATGAGGCATTGCTTATCAGCTGTTGGAGAGGTAACTGTCCTTTTCCCTTATGCATAGTTTTTGTTACTGTTTAACTGAAGATATCTGTTTGTTAGATCATGTTTGTTGAAAAGAAATCTGTGCTTCCAGGTTGCAGAATTTGCTAATGTGAGAAAGCAGCTTGAAGTACTAGAAGACAGGCTAGAAGAAATGGTCCAACCTCGTCTATCAGATGCTCTTTCAAATCGGAAGGTTTTTCTTCCCTTTATCAAATCAATTTTTATATTTGGTCTACTTGATTCCTCTAGAACATTTGTGCATGCTTGCTTCCATAGCATCATGACTCTCATCTAGCTTCTTTTTGCACTATTATCTCAAGGTGGACGCTGTTCAAGATTTAAGGCAAATTCTTATTCGTATTGGGAGGTTCAAGTCATTAGAGCTGCAGTATACCAAAATGCACATCAAGCCTTTAAAGAGACTCTGGGAAGACTTTGACTTAAGACAGCGAACTAACAAGATTGAGATGGAAAAACATGGTGATAACTCAACCTCTGTTTCTTTCTCTAGCTGGTTACCAAGTTTCTATGATGAGGTTCTACTTTACCTTGAACAAGAATGGAAGTGGTATGTTGGTTGATCTCCTTTCACTCTTTTACTTTGTGAAACTGCAGTGTTTGCTATTGAAATTTGTTATATGTGGACTGAAGTGATAATAACTCTGCCTTAAGAATATCATGTGCCAACAATTTCAAGTGATATGCATGTTATTTCACAATGACAGCAAGCCCAGTTCTAGGAGGTAATTCAAGTGATTTTTGGATAGCTAAAATTATTTGAAGCTAATGCTTTTAACTTTAAGGAATGACAAAAATCAACACTCTCTTCTAGGATTCTTTTTCTGAGTGTCAACATTGGTGATTTCTGATTAAAACAGATAAAAACAGCGATTGCTCTCTTAAAATTCAGTTGATTTTCAAATGCCAAACTGTTGTTATTTGGTAAATGGTGTTGTTTACCAAATCAAAAATTTGTAAATATTTCTCTTTAACTGTCCTATATCAATTTGGCATTTTAGCTTTGGTTAGGCCTTGTTTCAATCAATTGAGGCTAATCTCATAAGTTTGAAGATAATCAAATGTGAGCAATCATATTATCACCTCCATAGAGAAAATGTACACTGAAATAGACAAAAATTCAACATGCATGAAGAAGCATGGTAATAAGGGAAGCATGCCATTGCATTTCAAACCACAATATTTTTCTTTTCTTTGCCTTTTTGTTTGGAAAAACAATGAGCATATGAGCTTATATGTGATGGCAATAATAGCAAGAGCTTGATATCAGGATCTTATGGAAAAGTTGGATGCAAGGTATTAGCTTCTTACTGCTTGGTTTGTTTCCCAGTCATGCAATAATTCTTTATAGCAGCATTAATTATGTAAGGAAAGAAGTATTCCTTATATAAAGTCTTTTTTTTTCTGAGAAAACTTTAATAAAGCCAAAGATTATAAACTTCTTGAGGATATTTGCATGGATAAAAATTGTGATCAGATGTACAAGTTTAAGCTACCATTAATGCCAAATTTGGTGCCTTTTCAAATATTGTTATATTAAGTTGGAGGAACCATAGTAGTGGTGTTGGCATTCTCACATTAAAATTTTCTTTAGTAGGAGAAAAGAGTATAGATAGTGCGATTGCATCTGTTAATGCCAAATCATGCAATGTGTTGGTATTAAGCAATTAAGTGCCATGTTCTTGTGTCATGCTGACTTTGAATTGGCACAGGAGCCATGCCTTGCCAAGTCAGTGCCTGGCAAGCATGGCACACATGGTCTTGCACATGCTCATGCCAATGCCTTAAATGCCACAGCCAGTAAGGCATTGTCAGAGTATGGTGCGGTCCATGCGAGCTAGCAAGGGTGGCAGTTAAATGCTAGGTTGGTATGGGTTGGCATGGTAAGCATATACTATTCCATGTCAAACCCTAATCAATTTAAGTATCATCCAGTATAGTTTGTCTAAATTTGACCTACTTTTCCTTTTTCTTGACATCAATAAAGATGCACTTCATGTTAGATGTATTCTAAAGCTTAGTTACCTATGGCAAGAGCAGGTATGGGAGTGGGGAAGAGGTTCTCTCCACAAAAAAAAAAGGAAAAGAAAAAAGAAAAAAAAAAGAGAAACAATTAGGTTGTGGGAGCAAGTCTCATGAGAGATTTCAAAGTGGATATGGCATGCTAAATAGAAGTTTCTTCTCACTAAGTTCTAAGGTGTTGTGGACTTATTTTTATTTGTCTTTAATTAGCTATTAGTTCATTATCTTGTTGCACTGCAGAAAATTTTATCCTTCATTTTTTTTCAGACATTTCTCTTGTACATGATAAATTCAGTGTGTATTCTCTTCAGGTTGAGATTCTATCTTGTACGTTCTGATAATTATTCCTGCTGCTCTAGCCACCACACACACACACACACACACACACACACACACACAGATGCACAAATAGTTACTCAATTTTTGACGTCATAAACATACACATGCTCATTTTGTGACAAGGAACTCATTTGTATTTTTTTTCTTTCTTCTGTCTCTGTTTTTTTAGAGGATGCATTTTTCTTTCTTCTGTCTCAAAGTATGCTTAAACACAAAATAACCATCAACCAATGTTGTCAATGTGATGCTCTAACTGGGATTATACGTGCAGGTGCATGAATGCTTTACCTGATGATTACAAAACTCTGGTTCCAAAACTACTGGTTGAGACCATGTCTGAATTGGGTGCCAGTTTTGTTTCTCGTGTCAATCTTGCAACTGGAGATGTTGTTCCTGAAACCAAAACATTGACAAAAGGTTAATAGTCTTTGACCACCTCTGCTTGGATTCTTTTTCTAGTTTCTGGCATTGCCTTTCTTATTCCAGATATTGCTAATTCATGCCACTTTTCATGTTTCATATATCAGGTCAGTCTGACCACTTTTGTTATTTTTATTCTGTTCTACTAAAATTCTCATCCCATATTAGATTGTTTTCAGGTTAGATTATTTATAAAACATGATCTACTCCTTTGGACAGTTTTATAGTGTCAGGTGCCAAGTTGAACCTCATGTTTGCGTTATCTTTTTTTTTTTTTCAATTTATTTATTGAGAGAGAGGAAAGAAGGAATAACCAAATGCCACTAGGAGGTTCAGCCTTTGCATTTTGGTGATGCATCATGCAGCTTTAATGTGGTGACTACTGGAGGTTTATCTAGCATAGGAGGCTATTTGCATAGTACTTCCATGCCCAAATTCCATCTCTGGAATCTGTATATCTTGGAATGCCATTGCGTTTTATCCCCTTGTTAATCTACATGCTGACACTGATGTTGGTATATTGGCTTTTGTTTTTCTTTCCTATTTTTTTTTATGATATCAACTTGTAATTTTATCTGCAAATGCAGGTATAATGGACATCTTGTCTGGAGACATGCCAAAAGGTACTAAGATACAAAACAAGCATGTTGAGGCACTAATTGAACTGCATAACATGACTGGCTCTTTTGCAAGAAATATTCAACACTTATTTTCGGATTCTGGTATTCAAATTCTACTGAGTACACTGAAGGCTGTTTATTCTCCTTATGAAACATTTAAGTCAAGGTGGGTACTTTAAGCTTTGCAAGACTTACTGTGGTACCTTGATTTATTGGTATAAAGCTGTGTGATCAAGCAATAACCACTGGATAATAACTTAGCAGTACAAACTTGGTGCTTGTCTAGGTATGGTCAGATGGAGCGTGCTATTCTTTCTTCTGAGATCGCAGGTATAGATATTCGTGGAGCTGTTGCCCGTGGTGTTGGTGCACAGGGTATAGAACTCAGTGAAACAGTTCGAAGGATGGAGGAATCTATCCCCCAAGTCATAGTGTTCCTTGAAGCAGCTGTAGAAAGATGCATTAATTTTACTGGTGGTTCTGAAGCTGATGAGCTTATAGTGGCCCTTGATGAGATCATGCTACAATACATTTCAAATCTGCAAGATACCCTGAAGTCACTGAGATCTGTATGTGGGGTGGATAATGCCATGCAAGGTGATGGTCCAAAGAAGGATGCAGGATTGGAAAAAAGGGAAGGAACACGCATAATGGATATGGTTTCTGAAGAGGAGGAGTGGTCTATTGTCCAAGGTGCCTTGCAAATTCTTACTGTTGCAGATTGCCTAACCAGTAGAGCATCAGTTTTTGAAGCTTCTTTAAGGGCTACTCTGGCTAGAATTGGAACAAGCATATCTCTTTCAGTGTTTGGTTCAAGTTTGGACCAATCTCGTGCAGCCACTGATGATGAGAGTGGGGAAGCCACTCTTACAGGAAGGGCAGTGCTAGATGTGGCAGCTTTGCGTCTTACTGATGCTCCTGAGAAAGCTAGGAAGCTTTTTAATCTCCTAGAACAGGTATAAGTTACTCTTTGAAGATATTTTGCTTCTTGATCTGGGTTTAGCCATCAAATGGAAGCATTTGATCTATTTTCTCTCGCAATTCAGATGCCAATTTTAGCGAAAGCAACATCCAAAAAACACTTGCATATGCTGTCACTTGCTATTGACCTAAAATCATGGTTTGAAGTACTGGCCCATGATGGTCCATCCCAGCTGGAACATATCATATCTGGCCAGTCTCAGCATCCAACACTGGTTGCCACAGCATCTATTCAAGTCACTTTATTTAAAATATGTTTCTTAGTTGAAAATAGGGATCTTAGCTCCTTGTCCTCCTCCTCTTCATCCAACACTAGGTTGCCACAGCATCTATTCAAGTCACACTTTTTAATGCTTCAAAAAAAAAGAAAAAAGAAAAAAAGGGCTTCCTCCTCCAGTCGCCAGCATGCCATGTGTGAGTGATACGATTCCTTGTTCAAAATATTTAGGCACTTTTATATGGTATAAATAGTTAATCTAGAATGTGGTTGAACTTCTTGTTTCTTTAGGGATGATGGGATCTCCAACCTGTACTTCTATTGCTGCCCTTCCTATCTATTAAGTACCATGGAGTGCAGCTTGCCATGTTATGGTTAGAGAGCCATTGCCTTGGTATGCTATCTTGGTATAGCTCAATGGGGTATAGTTTCATCCCTTAGAGATCCATTTGGTTGTCTAGACATGATATCTTGTTCTGGAATATATTGTTACGCAGGATATTTGGGGTTTACTGAAGCATTGGTAAATACAAATTCTATAGAGTGTAATCTACCTGATACATGAGAAAGGCCTAGCATCTGAAACAGATTTCAGTCCACTAATTCTCATGACAAAGCACATCCTAAACCTGGCAATGTTTCCTGAGATGATTTGTCAGCAAGAAACTTATTCCATTTCATGGAGGTAATCTTTTCATATTAACAACTGTAAAGGAAGGGGCATCTCTTTCTGAGTAAAGCATATAATTCTGTGACTGCTGCTGTGCACTGTTCAGATAGTCAGCTGATAATAGCATGTTTATAAAACATGTTTTAAGACATTTAATTCTATTAATATGGATTGTAGAACTTGGATTATGTAAAAGCTTCTGTCCTATCATCTAAAGGAAGTAAACATTCAGAGGTTGAAATTGGTGTATGAGATGACTCTTTTTTAACTTCTATCACAACACACAAGACGTATGCAGTGAACACATATTGCTTCTAACAACATATTCTTTAGCTTGCAACTTGGAAGAACCTTGTATGTTCTCTCCTTTTACTTACATTTGTCATTTGGTGTGCTTCACTTTCTTATAATGCTGATAGTAAGTGCTACCAAAAGACCTTCCTATACCTACTTACTTATCTCTGCATTTGATTTTTGAGATGATATTTTGTCCCTTAGTTACTCTTTAAAAATTGCTATATGAACAATTCTTTTTAGTCTATTCTTTAATTGTACTTTTCCTCTACTATTCTGCAGTCAAAAGATCCACGGTTCCATGCACTTCCTCTCACATCACAAAGAGTGGCAGCATTTTCAGATGCAGTAAATGAGCTTGTTTATGATGTTCTTATATCAAAAGTACGACAGCGTTTGAGTGATGTTTCTCGGATGCCAATTTGGTCTTCCGTGGAGGAACCAAGTGCTCTTCCCCTCCCAAGTTTCAGTGCCTACCCGCAATCTTATGTGACCAGCGTTGGGGAATATCTTCTTACTTTACCCCAACAGCTGGAGCCATTGGCTGAGGGCATCTCTAGCGGTGAGGCTGGCACTGAAGAGGCCCAGTTTTTTGCCACCGAATGGATGTTTAAGGTAATAAAAAAATTCAACTTATAGTTCTTGGTAACATTCTTTTCAATAAACTTGGTTTGAGCTTTCAAAATTTATGCTGCCAGTGTTGATTTATAGAATTGTGTCTGTTTTCTATTTTCCGCAAGTCTATAATGTGACTTTGAATAGGTTGGCAAAATTATACGCCTAATTTAGTTTTTGGCTTTATTGTTTGAGCAAGCAGCTGTATCTCACCCAATTCACTAGCACTTCAGCATTGTTGTTGCTACTGCTGTCTTTTGTATTGTTCTTAATTTCACTTTTGCTTCTTTCCATGACATGTAGGTAGCTGAGGGTGCAACTTCTCTTTTCATGGAGCAGCTACGGGGAATTCAGTATATTACCGACCGAGGCGCACTACAGCTCTCAGCTGATATAGAATATTTGAGCAATGTTCTCTCAGCACTCTCAATGCCCATCCCTCCATTCTTGACAACATTCCACACCTGCCTCTCAACCCCAAGAGACCAGATCCGTGATCTCCTCAAATCAGATGGAGCAAACCAGCTTGACCTCCCAACTACCCATCTTGTGTGCAAGATTCGCCGGATTGCTTTAGATCAGTAATTTTTTTTTTAAAAAAAGGTCATTTGTGTTAATTCTTCTAGTGTTGTTTTTTCTGTCTCGTCTAAATGTTTCGCCAGTGTTCACTGTATTTGAGGCTCTCCACTGAATTGCACTTAGGACAACAAAATTTTCTGAGGACATACAGATATATATTCATTTATGGCTACGAGAGAAGCTCAGATTACTTGCACATTTTCCTTTCTCGTGAGACTACCATTGGTTCAGCTCAAGTTTAAACAAAGTTTGAGAGCTTATTTCTTTGCTTTCTTATAGAAAGGCGAATGAATTGTTAAAATTAATGCTTGCTGTTTTGATCAAGTAATTGCTGTCTTTGTAAATGTTCCTACATTTTCTGTCATTGCATGCATGCTTTCTTCCATGTGAGGGGAGAGAAGGAAAAATAGAAATTGCAGTGGAGAACTTTTATCCCTAGACCTTCATCTTAAGCGAGATCAGAATTTATTGGAGAATCTCTAATTGCATGCATCCATTCTCTCATGATTAATGCCAAAGCAATTATGTATGCCAAGTGGAAGGAGAAAATCCACTGCCCCATGGTCCAGTCAACCTCAAGGTGTCAATCTAGATTCTGAACTCTTGTGAGCAACGACTTAGGTGTAACTCACTAATAATAATGACAGCTGCTCGAAAGTGTTGCATCTCAAAGCAAAGTCAACAGTGATCATGAAGTTTTAAAAAAAACCTGATAAACTTTGTAAAAGCGTAACATAACCATCGCATTGGCAATGGCAAATGATGACCCATAACAGCGAAGGCTGATTGCATACAGCATAAGGCAGGCTTCACACCTCTTACAATGGGATAAGGGGAGATGAGTTTGTTGTTCTCTTCTATTATGGCCTCAGGAGAAAGTTGTAAAATGTGTGAATCCAATGAGAAAATGTTTTTCTAACACACGCACAAAAAGAAATGTAGCCGACCTTATTTGTCCGTACAATGACAAGAATCTACTGTCTGCTTAGTAGATCGTGAGAATTGATTGAGAGCTAAGCTGTAATTTCAGGATGGGGATGTAGCTCAGATGGTAGAGCGCTCGCTTAGCATGCGAGAGGTACGGGGATCGATACCCCGCATCTCCAATAACCCTGGGTTTTTTGTTTTAGTCTTTCTTTTTCCCCATATTTTATTTATTTTTTGGTTTCCTCAACGGTTTTTGATTGGTAAGCATGTTTTAAGCGCAAAATATCTATCATTTTTTATTTCCTTCTTCGCCTATGCTGCTAGATTATCAGAGGAAAAAAAAAAAAAAAAAAGACTGACATATGGCAGATAACATGGAGGAGGATTCATTTTACTTTCATCCAATGGTACGGTACATATAGAGGCAAGCTTTGGTAATTATCTTTTTTTTTTTTGGTTGGATAACAAGAGAGGATGAAAAATCATCCAATTAAGATATAACAAAAGGACAATACGTAGCACCATCAATATCTAACCTACTTAATTGTGAAAGAAAATTATGATTAATTAAGCTCATGACCTATCAATATTTTATATATTACCTGCAATAATAAAATAATAACCAACCAGTCAAATCCCTTTTTTCTAGATTGGATGTTTGCCTACCTTATTACATTAATATGCAGATGTTACCATCCTCTTCTATCATGCATCTCAACACCAAGTGTAAAAAAATATAAAGCTCATTCTACTTGGATTCTAGCCTCAAGCTTCAAGATGAACTTTTCAAAGAGCAGGTTGATGTAAGTATTATTGCCAAAAGATGAAGGCAAAGAACGAGTTACAATACTCCATGTGCTTCTCTATCATTCTACTTCTTTTATTTAAACTTTAAGGAAGATAGTTTTATGAGATAATTTTTTATTCTTTTATCTTTTTAGATAATTTTAAATAAATATTTTTTATGTGCAAGTAACTTTATTTTGGATAAGAAAAGTTAGTTCTACTATTTTAACTTTTTAATTTTTTTTTATATTCCTTTTTCCATCGAAGCACACCTAAACTTCAAAGACTTGATTAGAGTTTTGCATTTACCAAACCTAGCCGAAGCTAATAAGCTTTAGCATTAGTTGAATCTTGGCTTTATTCGAATTCTATCTTTATGTCTTATCTACTTTAACTTATATTTTAACTAAAGATGGAGCAGGTTGAGATCAAATCAAAATTAAAAAAAAAAAATCCTAATCCTAATCTACTTTAGTTTTAATATAGCATTCTCTAAATAAAAAATAAGCGGCAGAATTAGAAAACATAATTATAAATTATTAGAGTTTAGAAATCAGATTAAAAGATTCAAAACCCACACTAAATATAGGTGGGATCTAAATTTAGACCAAGTCCAGTCCAAAACATCAATATGGGTCCAATAAACCCGCCTCCCTTTTTGACGCAAAACCGGTGGGCGCTGGACGTCGATGACCGCGAGCGAAGCGCACGGCATCCGTAGCGTAGCAAAGAAGCAAAGTCGTCGCCGCGAAGGAAAAGAACCCAACGGGGATAGGATTGCTTCCACCTCCCGTTCTCCTCTCCCGTCCACTATTAATAGAGACCATACCCTAGGTCCTCTTCCCCATCTACGAAGGCCTTTCGTTTGGTTCCCCTTCGGTCTCTCTACCGTCGCTTCGCAGCTCTCTCAAGGTTTGGATTGCGTTGTTAATCGTTAGGATAAATCAATTTGGGATTTCTCGGAACGGTTCTTCGATCGATGTGTTTGATGCTGCTGGATTATGTTTTCTTAATTGATCTTTGAATAAAGATGGTTGGCTTGTTATTCGGATCTTGCTATTGATTCATCCTGTGCTTTTAGGTCCGTGAGTTGAACCTAGGGTTTTGATCATTTTATTGGATCATCTTCAAATTTTTTTTATTATTTTTCTTCCTTTTTTTTTTTCACTTCTTTTCTTTTGGTTCCTTGGTGTGGTTCTTTGATCCTTTTGTTTTATCGGTTCCGACATAACATTTTTGATTGATGTTTGAGGAAAAGTTGCTTGGGTCTGTTGTTTTTCTTTTAGGTTCATGAACTAATTGAATCTAGGTTTTGTTCATCATATAAAACTTAAAGGGTCTGTTGTTAATATAGTTTAGACCATTTTATTGTACCAGTATTGGTTGTTGTCTGTTCCCCCCTTTGAACAGTTCTTTGATCTATGCAACTTTGATGCAATTGGCTTAAAATTTTATTGATTTTTTGAATGGATGATTATTCGATGTTATTCTGTATTCTTTGTAGTCTGTTTGTATGCTTTCTAGTTCGTTAAGTAATTGAGTCTAAGATTTCCGTGATCCAATTGTTTTCTGGTTATTTTAATGGTTCTTGGATCTATATATTTGCTCGTGGCATATATTATCTATCATCAGGTCATGAGTTTCATTCAATTTGGCATTGGGACGAGGGTATTTTTGTAGCATAACTAGGTTTCTTCAACTTATTATTTTATTTTGTTTTTCTTTGTTGTGTAATGTATTGGTGGCTCTTCACTTGTGTTTCAATCAGTTTTTGAAGTCAAGATTCAGTTTTTGAAGTCAGGATGGTTGGTATAGTAAGATTGTGGACCATGTGATTATTATCTCTACACCTTTTCTTTCTTTTGTCCACTATATATTCTTTCAATACTACTAAACATGCCTTTTACTAATAGTGGATAGCGACCTTTCATTGATATGGTAGGTCTCTATGTGTCTTTTTAGTGAGCCTAAGGTTTTGAAACATTGTTCTTGCGATTTGAGAAATATATCTTTTTATTATTTTTATATGTCTGATCTCTTATTTAGCTTGACTCTTAGCTGACAGGTTTAGTGATTATGTACCTTTCTGTCTTTTGATTGATTGATCATTGTCATTTTTAGATATTTTGTTATCTTTCCTTTGGGTCACTAATATTTTTGAAGGTTGCCAAACAACTTGAGAACACATGATTGAGTTAGCTTGAATATATTTTTGTATGTTTTCTGGTAAACCTGATGTTTTGAAACATTGTTCACACCTTACATGAGATATATCTTTCTTATTATTTTTATATGATTGCTCTCTTCTTTAAATTAAGCCGTGAATGATGGGGTTTGTGATTGTTTCCAGCATTCCTTAGTTGATTTCTTTTGATTGATTAATAATTATATATAGACATCTTGTTGTCGTGCCGTTCAGTCAGTATTACTTTTGAGGGATCATATTTAACAATTAAGATACTTGTGATTTGACATCATTTTTTTATGCACAATTTATCATGGTTTTCAATCATGTCCTCTTTATGCATTATGCCTTAAAGATTGGCAATGTTGTAATTAAGGGTTAGCAATTTTATTTTCTTCATTCCTTGTCAATTGATTGTATTACTATTGCCAGATCTTGGGTTGCAGTGCTAAACTTCTTAATATTCAAAAGATCTCATACCTTAAATATTTATCTTTTTGTGGGCATAAACTTTCTGGTTAGCTGTGCTAATTTTTGTGCTCATATATCTTTGCAATATTCATTGGCAACTGAAACTTGAGACAAAACCAACATCTCAGGTTGAGATGAAATGCTAATGATCTATATATCTAGATAGCTTAGCTGATACGTAACACCAGAATCATTGGGATACTGCCAATATAGTAAACAAGGAGATTGTCTGTCAATTTATGCATTGGTTTAACATAGAGGGAAGAGGTTAAAACAATTGTAAGAGAGTAATATAGATAAAAATGTCTTCAGAAATATTAAGATTGAATAGGGAGTTGAACAGTTCATCTTGTCTGACAGAAAAGAAAAACACAAGATGTTATTTATGGCATATCGGTTAGTGCTTGATGTGGGCAGATACTTGTATGTGGGATGTGATCTTAGCTTAAAATGGAAACCATGGTCAACCACCCATCACCCTCCAAGAGGGATAAAAAACCCAGGACACTTGATGTGGGCAGATACTTGGTTTTATTTCTTTATTTTTTGGTTATCATTTCACTGAGCTAGCAAAATTCTTTTTTATTTATTTATTTATTAATTGCTTGGTATTTGAAACAACTGGCTTATTTAGCATTTTACGGTGGCTTATGTGGCCCATTTTGCATTGTGAAACCAAGCATGTGGCCAGCCTTTTGTAGGTCTTCATAGATAGAGCAGTGAAAATTGATAATTATGTTGGATGTGAGTTAGGTGGATGCGGTCCTTTGACTGCACCACATTGCCTATATATGGTCACTATGTGTTGTTATAGGCATACAGGCTGAAATGACAGGGCATTTGTTATGTGGCTATTTGTGCAACTCAATTAGCGTCTTACGATTGCATATGTGGCCCATTTAGCATTAGGAGGCCTAACATGTGGCCATTCTTTTGTGGGCCTTTATGGATAGAACAGTGCAACTTGCTAATTAGGTTGAGAGTGAGTCCCGATGATGTTATATATTGCTATTAGTATTAAGCACTAATTTTTAGTTGTTATTGTTTTTAACATTTATGTTATTATCCAAAGAAATATTGCTGTCATTTTTGTTGTTGGTATGGTAGTTAATGTATCTTATATTTATAGTTTAAAAGTACTAATTGTATATGTGCTTGCATATGCAACCCGCATGACATTTATGCACCATGCACTTCCTTGAGCGCTTGTATATGGCGGACACTTTTTTAAAACTATTTAATATAGCTATCAGTTCAGTAGTGTTTGCAACACTATAGGTTTATTTTACTCATGTTTATGTAAATTGGGGCTTGTTCTAGTCTCTTTGGCTAGCAATCAAAAGTTTTGAAGTTTCAAGTTCTGGTTGTTGCATCTCCATGAATTTGGTCTTGGATAACTGTAATGTGGATGGGTCTCCCTCACATTTGGTCTCTCTCAAAAAAAAAAAAAAAAAGGGTTTACTCTTGTCTGTGCTTTAATTTTCGATATATGTTATAGCTTTTATGTGTAATGCGATCTATTGTATAAAAGCAAAGATTTAAAGGACTGCTGCATAGATTATCCTTGTTTTCATGTAAATGGATATAACAATTAATATCTAACTGTTCCTCCTCTAGAAGTTATTTGGCTGCATGTTTTGTTGATGAAGACAGATTATTGTAGTGTCACATTCATTGGTTGTTTTCATTTGAGCCTTGTTGAATTGTTAAATATTCCCTTTTTTTTTTTTTTTGTTACAGATGCAGATCTTTGTCAAGACTCTCACTGGCAAGACCATCACCCTTGAAGTTGAAAGCTCTGATACTATTGATAATGTTAAGGCCAAGATCCAAGACAAGGAAGGCATCCCACCAGACCAGCAAAGGCTTATTTTTGCTGGTAAACAGCTCGAGGATGGCCGCACACTGGCTGACTACAACATCCAGAAAGAGTCAACACTCCACCTTGTCCTCCGACTCAGGGGTGGCATGCAGATCTTTGTGAAGACCCTTACTGGTAAGACCATCACCCTTGAAGTTGAGAGCTCCGACACAATTGATAATGTTAAGGCCAAGATCCAGGACAAGGAGGGAATTCCCCCAGACCAGCAGAGGCTCATCTTTGCTGGCAAACAACTTGAGGATGGCCGCACTCTGGCCGACTACAATATCCAGAAAGAGTCAACTCTCCACCTTGTCCTGCGGCTCAGGGGTGGCATGCAGATCTTTGTGAAGACCCTTACAGGCAAGACCATCACCCTTGAGGTTGAGAGCTCTGACACAATTGACAATGTGAAGGCTAAGATTCAGGACAAGGAGGGCATTCCCCCAGACCAGCAGAGGCTCATCTTTGCTGGCAAACAGCTTGAGGATGGCCGCACTCTTGCTGACTACAACATCCAGAAAGAGTCAACTCTCCACCTCGTCCTGCGGCTCAGGGGTGGTATGCAGATATTTGTTAAAACCCTTACTGGAAAGACCATCACCCTGGAAGTAGAGAGCTCTGATACCATTGACAATGTGAAGGCTAAGATTCAGGATAAGGAAGGCATTCCCCCGGACCAGCAAAGGCTGATCTTTGCTGGCAAGCAGCTTGAGGATGGCCGTACTCTTGCTGACTACAACATTCAGAAGGAGTCCACTCTTCACCTGGTTCTCCGTCTGAGAGGTGGAATGCAAATATTTGTCAAGACCCTTACTGGAAAGACAATCACTCTTGAAGTTGAAAGCTCTGACACCATAGATAATGTCAAGGCCAAGATCCAGGACAAGGAGGGCATTCCCCCTGACCAGCAGAGGCTCATCTTTGCTGGCAAGCAGCTCGAGGATGGCCGTACTTTGGCTGATTACAACATCCAGAAGGAGTCCACCCTCCACTTGGTCCTCCGTCTCCGGGGTGGCATGCAGATTTTTGTGAAGACCCTCACTGGAAAGACCATCACCCTCGAGGTGGAGAGCTCCGACACCATTGACAATGTGAAGGCTAAGATCCAGGATAAGGAGGGCATCCCACCAGACCAGCAGCGGCTCATCTTTGCTGGGAAGCAGCTGGAGGATGGGCGCACTCTTGCAGACTATAACATCCAGAAGGAATCTACTCTTCATTTGGTCCTCCGCCTTCGTGGTGGGATGCAGATCTTTGTGAAGACGCTCACTGGGAAGACCATCACTCTGGAAGTGGAGAGCTCGGATACCATTGATAATGTGAAGGCAAAGATCCAGGACAAGGAAGGGATCCCCCCTGACCAGCAGAGGCTCATCTTTGCCGGCAAGCAGCTCGAGGATGGGCGTACCCTGGCAGACTACAACATCCAGAAGGAGTCCACTCTCCATCTTGTCCTGCGCCTTCGTGGTGGTGATGCTGATGAGTAGGGGCTTTTATGGGTCTGAATAAGTTCACTTAATAGTATCAAGGATTGTCAGGTTGTGTGGATCCTCTAGCGTGTGGATGTTGGTTTAAGACTGTGTGATCTGAAGTTCGCTATGTGAACTTGTTGGTTTGACTATCTCTATGGAACAAGTATGGTTACTTTTCGTTTGCTTATATCGTATTTTATGTGATGAACATGTAGTTTCTATTTTCTAAGTTCCTGTGCCTTCTAAGTTTTGAAGTAAGTTTTAATATGGAGGCAACTTGATTGCCATATGTATATTGCTTGGGAACAACTACTTGCCATTCAACTGGCCGTCGTCGTTTCACGCTACTTTGGACATCGTTCTGGAGTTGTTTTGTGTGGTTGCATGCTGCCCGGATATCTCAAGCCTGACCTGTGCAATGATCCTTAAAATCGAACACACGACTTTGCTTTCCACGAGAGCTTCAATGTTTTAACATACAAGCCTGTCCT
Source organism: Metroxylon sagu (assembly GCA_017589505.3). Lineage (NCBI taxonomy): Eukaryota > Viridiplantae > Streptophyta > Magnoliopsida > Arecales > Arecaceae > Metroxylon > Metroxylon sagu. The sequence goes on along the minus strand of JACVBY030000589.1, from coordinate 1,396,332 downwards.
GTGCTAGGATTAATGTTTCAAATCAAACACATGTAACCTAGTCCACCATGTGAGCTTTGATGTTCTACTTATTTTAATGTGGGATATGAAGAGCTTGAGGACCTTTGTAACTTGGATTACTTTGGTGTTCCTGTCAGCTAATAATGTTAAAGGCTAGGCTCGGCCCTTCATATGCTCCCACATGCATAATCATCTCAACCCCATGGTATGTGCTCTGTTGCGAACTCTCTGTTATAGAAGGGAGAGGCAACACTCAAAAAACAAGCAATAAATCTGCATCCTCTTTTACCATGCTGGTACCTATGTAGTTGTTCCAGTTTGCAATAAAATTTCGAATGACAAACAATGTCTGAGGGACGGAACTGATAAGTTTTCATGGCATCTCAAGGGTTAAGTTTCTGAGGAAACTAAATTTCTTGACCGTCATGTTATATTCTTTTCCTAATATGCATGCCTTTGCAATCTGAAGGAGCCATGCAAGTTATTGACATCACCATACCATAAACAGCACAAATTTTCTTTATTTCAATCATGCTAGTTGCACAAATTTTCTTTATTTCAACCATGCTACTTGTGGTATTGCTTGGTTTAGTACAGTGTCCAGTTGTGTGTACACGAGCAGTGAAAAGATCTTCCGCATATCAACTTGTTGCTAGAAAGCACAAACAATGATTAAAAATTTATAATTAACCCTGGATAATTGGGCATATGAGAGCTTTAGTCATGGAAAAAAGAAACCACCTTCTACCATATTTCTATCTAACCAAAAAAAAAAAAAAAAAAAAAGAAAAAGAAAGAAAGAAAGAGAAGGTCTATTCACAAGAAAAATTCTGTTTCCCTGACTCCCATTCCACCAATGGGTATGCTTTTGACGGACCCTACTGGCTTGTCCTTGCATCTTTTCTACTCCATTCAAAAGAAACTTTGATATTGAAAGTGTTAGGATTTCTTATGCATGCCTAAAAATACAGTGAAAGCATATAGATCTCATAAATTTCTTAATAAAATATATTTACATGAAACCTTTAATAGCCAAGATCTCCTTAATGGTAATAATCAAATAAATAAATAGTAAATGTAAGATAAGAAGAGTACCTATAACGCTAAATCCAATATGTTGGAATATCCACCAGGTGCCCAAGTATTCACCCTCCAACGTTGATTTACACAGGAATTGGATTCAAGACTCTAGCTCCTTCAAAACTTTGATCCTTGATGTTTAATCCTTCCAAAGGATTTGATTGGTTTGCTTTCTTTTCCTTCTAATTTTCTTTTTCTTACAAAAAACCTGTTGCCCAGCTAAGCAACCCAAGAGAGGAGAGGGAGGGTGAATTGAGTTCTTTGAAAATTTTTAACAAGTATGTGCAATTTTGCAAAACAATAAATTCTGTGTGAATGTGGAGTGTTGATAGCAAGAACAAGTAATAGCAACAATAAGAGACAAACACAAAAATACAGCAATTTATAGTGGTTCGGTGCTAATTGTTGCACCTACATCCACTCCGCAAGAATCCTTTGAAAATTTTCTCCACTAATCGTTCTTCAAACGATTACAAACCTAACTAACCCAGCTAGTTTCTTGTTTCTCAGGCACAACGGAGCTTTTTCTTAGCTTTCTCAGCTAAATTCTTATTTCTGGATATAAGGGAGCCTTACAAATCATCAATTATGGGTTGGCACACCCAACATAAGTTTCAACTAAATTGAAACTCAAACAAACTTACAAATAAAAGAGTTTCAGAATTTCAGCTCCTTAATGAGCAAATGTAACAATAAAAGCACTTTACAGTTTTTGAAGACCTCCCCTTTAAATGAGCTTCTTCTCTTTAAATGTTAAAGTTATGAGCACTTGAAGGAGCCTCTTGAGTAGTTGGAAGGAGCCTTGAATGAGTTTTGAAGGAGTTTCAAACTCTGCAGCACACTTTCTTTTCAAAACAGGAAGGCTAAAATTTTTTTTGATTTTCCTTTGTTTTTCTCTTTTTTTTCCACTTGTAATCCCTCAAAAATACTCCCAATCTCTTGCTAATCCATCCCATTTACGAGTATTTATAGTTTACTGAATGATTGGAACGTTAAACTAGTCATTTGTGATCGTTGGAGACTCAGAACTAGCCGTTATAGCAGTTCTGGGGAAGTTAGTCGACTACTTTTGGAAAACTCTCTGTTCTGACCACAATAGCCGACTCTGGAGTCGGCTAACTTGGAAACCTTCACTGTCTTGGCCACAGTAGCCGACTCTGGAGTCGACTAACTTCAGAAAGCTTACTGTTTTGCCGCAGTAGCCGACTTGTTAGTCGGCTAACTTGAAAATACTCACTGTTTTCTCTTGTGGCACAATTTTGACTTGATAGCTTGCAAGGTAGTTGGCTAAAAGCTTCAAACTTCCATTCTAAGTACCAGTAGCTGCCATGGGAGTTGACTAATGCCTTCAAAACTTGAAAACTCATTCCATAAACAAGAAAACTCATTGAAATGAAGAAGATAATTGCTTTATCTCTCATAATCTTGAACTTTCTTTATTTGAAAACCTCCTAACAATCTGAATTTCATTTGATTGAGGCTTGAACCATCTATAGTTGATCTTGGTCTTCTACAAAAATTTCTTTTTTGAACCATAAACCCATTTAGGAGCTTGAAATCATTTTTGATCATCTTGGTGATTCATATATGCCTGCATTTCATCATGGTTCTCCACAAAACTCATTAGTAACTTACTTAATTGTTTTGTGATCATCAAAATCAATGTGAGGTCAACAATCTCCCCCTTTTTGATGATGATAAAACCATTAAGTATATAATTGAATAATAAATTCAACAAGATAAAGCAGTGCAGTATTGAACTTGATCATAGGGTTGAGACAATTTGGCTCATGTTAGGAGAAGATTCAGAAATTAGTTTCATGTGTATGTTTTGCACCAAAAAACTTTAAAATGTGTGCCAAAAGTTTGAATTTTTTATCAGAATCTTTAAAAACAATGTGACGAACATTTTTCATGTTCAAATTCAGAGAAATCAGATTTTTGAAGAGATTTAAGGAGAGTTTCATGCCAAAAAGCTAAATTTTGTGCTGAAATTCTGAATTTTATGATAAAGAGATGAATTTTGGTGCCAAAATGCTGAATTTAGTGCCAAAGACAAAAGTTATGTTCTAGAAATGAAGTTTTGTACCAATAAACTGAGGCTTTATGCTGAAATGATAATTTTGGCTTTAAAAATATAGAGTTTCAGTCCGTGCCAAAGGCATGCCAAAAGCGTGCCAAAATTCTGCATAGTGTGCCAAAACTTTGATTTTTGGTACCAAAAGTTCCAATTTAAAAATAGATTTCAAGGAGAGCTTGTTTGTTTGAAATGCAAGTAAAACTTAAGTGAAAAACAACAAGTTTCTTCTCCTCCTTTTGTTGCAAAATCAATCTTACTCTAAAAAAAAACTTTCTTCTTTCCCTTGAGAAGTTGAGATTTGCTGAAACATTTGTATAAATTGTAATTTTTCTCCCCCTAAACATATGCTTACATTAGTTTCTTTTAAAAGTATTGAACTTTTGAAAACTTTACTGAATCATGCTGAAATATTTTGAAAACCTTATTGAAACACTGAAATATTTATGAAACTTTTGAGAATTTTACTGAAACGTTTTTGAATATGATGTAACTTTTGAAAACTTTCTGAATTTTTGAAAAAGAAAAAAAAACTTTCTAAAATATGATGAATAAGAATTCTTCTCCTTTTAAATGTGTGCTTAACCTTGTTGGTCTCTTTTCTCCCCCTTTTTGTCATCAATCGAAAAGGATATGAAAAGTCATGCACTTAATTTTGAATGTCTCTCCCTTGATAGTTCAATTTTAGGATATACATGATACATAAATTGAAGTAAAAGAAATTCACACAAGTAATATTTGAATTGAGAAACAGAATCCATAAAATTTCAAAAAAAAAGAACATTTCATTAAGTAGATAATTTCATACATAAGATTTCATAGCAAAGATGAAATATAAAGCAATAGAATACACTAAGTGCTAGTACAAACATTCTAAGTTCTAATACAAACAAGCAACCTAGTATATTTTAATCAAACAGAGTGTTCTAAAATAAGCAACCTAACTATTCCTTATCTAAGGATACAATAGAGGGCTGAGTGGATGATCTAGTGCCACGTCCTTTTGAAGAAGGGTGGTAAGATGCATGAGGTGGCCTGGCACGAGGGTGAGAAGACTGTGAAGGAGTCTGAAATGGCTGGGATGGTGACCTAAATACTACGGGAGCCAGCTAATCACTGATCGTCAAAACTAGATGGTGAAGAAGGCCAATGAACATCTCTAGTTTCTTAGATCTCCCATCAAAGGCCATGATCTGAGCTCGCAACTGTCTTATCTCCTCAGACATACCGGCAATCTCCTCTAAGTCACGGCTCGATCCTGCTCCATGGTCTCTCATCTCCTATAGTAGCAGCCTTCCATTCAGAATGCTCATGGAGTGCTCCAACCTCTCCAGTCTCATCATCATCTGAGACAATATCTCATTCACTGTAAAAATATGTGGTACCATCATGAACTCACCAGTAGATGAACCACTATCCCCTGAGCTTCTACTGGAGATAGCTGAGGTCACCTCCCTCACAATATACTGCAGCTGATCCTGATTAAGCTCAACTGATGTCCTCTGTGGTGCAGGGGGCTCCTCAGGATGCTGCTGTGAACTAGGTCCAGCTCTCTCATGAGAAGATGAAGATGGTCCCTCAGCTGCCTCATCAACTTCATCCTCCCTGCCCCTTCCTCTGGTCCATCTGCCACCAACCTTCACAAACCCCATTCGGCGAAGAGAATGCTCATTGTAAACATCCGAATGGTGTAGTTTGGTTGTCTCTTCACCCCTTAATCTTACTTTAAAGTGTTTAAAGAAGTGAGTAAGGAGCATACTACATAAAAAAGCAGTCTTGAGTCTGTTGACTGCCTCTCTCAATACAGTCAACATCAGCTCAGGGAAGTCAAAAGGGGTGTCACTGATAAAATGATACATCAAACATAAGTCTCTCTTAGTGACCAAGTGGAAACTCCCTGCACGAGGAATGAAGATCTTAGATATAATGTGATGGAGGAGCCTCATCTCAACACTCAGAGAGTTGGCAAGCACTTTATCAATCCCCTCCCATCATCAACACCAAGAACAACTTCAATTCTACGTGCCCTTCCCTCAGGAAAATCATCCTAAATACCACCAACCGGCACTCTCAGAATGGTTCCAATGGTGTCACGGTCCAACTTAATGTTAACTCCCTTCACCATGGACGATGCAGAGATGAAATCAACAGATAAATTTTGGTAGAACTCTCTTACTAAAGAAGGGTAGATGGGGACTTCAGTCTTGTACATGTAAGACCATCCCCTCTATTGAAGCATCTGCCCAATAGAGAAGCCTTCCCGTGCGAGGAAGCCGAAGTCGACTACCCGCTCGTTGGAGATGGGTCTCGTGAATAAGGAATGGACCCCCGAGACACGGGAGGAGGAGGGCAAGGCCGAGAGAGGCGTGGCTCTCTCTCGCGGGTCCTCCAAGCTTTCTCCTTGCTGCGCTCGGGGAATCCTTGCCCGTGGAGCCATCACGCTAGGGCACAAGGGAAGAGAGAGGGTCTAGGGAAGAAGAAAAGAGGGATTTGGAGGGATCTTGGCTTGGGAAGAAGCTTGGAATCAAAATGGATGGAGATTTGGGAGAGAGGGAGACGGATGATCGCTCGATTTCTCTTATGAACCGAGCGACTAAGCTAGTTAGTTGGCTCTCGAGCTAGCTAACTCCCACTAGCCGGCTGCCCAGTCGGCTCAAAAACAGAAAAAATGATGCCTAGGGTCCAAATTCTTCAGAGATTTTCATGCAAAATAATTTTTAAAGGTTATGCATGTTATGGAATCATCTAGGGGGCTCAGTTGGGCTAATTATCATGATTTTTAATTATTAAAAATATGCTCAAAAAAAATTTAAAAAATTAATCTATCTAGCTGACTCATTTTATCAAGAGGTCAATCATGCCAAGTTCTCTTTTAATTTCATAAAATCTGTTTTGATAAAGGGGTTTTATGAAAATGTTAGCTATTTGCCTATCAGTACTAATAAAATCAAGAATTATATCTCTATTTTGAATATGATCTCTAAGAAAATGATGTCTAATTTCAATGTGTTTGGTCCTAGAATGCTGAATTAGATTTTTAGTTAAGTTTATGGCACTAGTATTATCACATTTTATGGGAATGTCTTTAAATTTGATGCCATAATCTTCTAGTTGTTGCTTAATCTTCAAGATTTGAGCACAATAACTCCTAGCAGCTATGTATTCAACCTCAGCTGTAAACAAAGCTACTGAAGTTTGTTTCTTGCTAAAGCAGGAGATTAAGTTAACTCCTAAAAATTGGCAAGTTTCACTAGTTGATGTTCTGTCAATTTTACAACCAGCAAAATCAGATTCAGAATATCCAATCAAATCAATAGAAAAATGTTTATCATACCAAAGTCCAAGAGTTTTAGTGCCATTTAAATATCTCAAAATTCTTTTAACAGCATTTAAATGTGCTCCTTTAGGATTGGCTTGAAATCTAGTACACATGCATCACTAAATAACATATCTGGTCTACTGACAGTTAAATATAAAGAGAACCTATTATGCCTCTATAAGCTTTAAATCTGCATTTTTACTACTATTATTTAAGTCAAGTTTGCATGAAGAGCTCATAGGGGTACCGACACATTTGGAGTTCTCCATGCCAAACTTTTTTAGAATTTCTCTTGTATACTTGCTTTGGCTAATGAAGATTTCATCTTCAGCTTGTTTAATTTGAAGTCCAAGAAAATAGTTGAGTTCTTCCATCATGCTCATCTCGAACTCATAAGCTTAGCAAAGTCTTGATACAAGAGTTCATTAGTAGCACCGAAAATGATATCATCTTCATATATTTGAACAATCAATATATCATTATTTTCTCTTTTTATAAATAAAGTGGTGTCTACATTCCTCTAACAAAATTATTACTAATCAAAAACTTGCTTAATCTATCATACCAAGCCCGGGGAGCTTGTTTTAAGCCATATAATGCTTTGTTCAATTTAAAAACATGGTTTGAATGTTCATTATTTTCAAATCTGGATGGTTGTTCTACATACACTTCTTCAGTAATATATCCATTTAAAAATACACTCTTAACATCCATTTGAAATAATTTGAAATTCATGAAACATGCAAAAGCAGGTAATAATCTAATGGCTTCTAATCTAGCAACCGGAGCAAAGGTTTTATCAAAATCAATGCCTTCTTTTTGATTATAACCTTTAGCTACCAATCTTACTTTATTCCTAATGATGTTTTCATGTTCATCTAATTTATTTCTGAAAACCCATTTAGTGCCAATTATGAGGTGATCTATTGGTCTGTTAACTAAGATCCATACATTGTTTCTTTCAAACTGATTTAATTATTCATGCATAGCATTTATCCAATCAGGGTCATCTTTAGCTTCATCAAAACATTTAGGTTCAATTTGTGAAACAAAGGCTAAATGATTGTATGCATCTCTATATGAAGATCTAGTTCTTACCCTTGTGATGGACTACCAATGATAAGTTTTTTGGGTGATTTTGAATATACCTCAACTTCTTTTCTAATCCTTGAGTACCTTGTAGTTCAGCTTCTTGGAGTGTTTCAATGCTGTCTTGATTGATTTGATCATTTGTAACTTCTTTGTCCTTCAATGTGATCTCTTGCACTCCTTTTTCAAGTAATCCTGCATCATCAATTACTTTTTTCTTCTTTGATGGAAGGTCATTAGTTTCATCAAATACTATATGAATGAATTTTTCTACCACTAAGGTTTTCTTATTAAAAACTCTATATGCTTTACTATTAGTAGAATATCCAAGAAAAATTTTTTCATCAGATTTGGCATCAAATTTATCAAGATTAAATTTTTTATTGTTCAAAATAAAACATCGACATTCAAAAATATGAAAGTACCCAATGTTTGGTTTTCAACCTTTCCAAGGATCATAAGGAGTCTTTTTCAAAATTGATATAACCAAAGCTCGGTTTAAAATATAACATGCTGCATTAATTGCTTCAGCCCAAAAATATTTTGGGAGATTGCTTTCGCACCTTTGTGTACTAGATTCTTTTTTTTTTTTTTCTCTCTCTTTCCCACCTTTGTGTTTAGTATGCTCAAATATTTAGATAGAACCTTAAATCTTCCATCTACTGCTATAAGGAAGGCATTTTTTTAACAAACAAGTATGACCGTTTGGGGTTACCAATAAACAGAACTTGATCAGATCCTGGAGCATGATGGGAAATTTTTTTGAGAGAATGAAAAACTTACCCATAGATTTTACTTTACTTCTTGCTTCTTTCACATCTTTTCCTGTCCTTGCTAAATTTCTCTGTGCATAGACTAGCTTTCTCCTTTAACTCGCATAATATAGTCATCAAGGTAAACCACGTTCCAATTTGATGTCAGCAAGTTAAAAAGAACACTCATTCTAGATGAGAAAATATTAATTACTAAAACATCAAGAGTTAAATATTTAAAATATATTAAAACTATAGCACTAATTTTTTTTTTTTTTAATATTTGATTCCTTTAATTATAAGGGTTCAGCTAGGATGTTTTTTTTTTTTTTTTTTTTTCAAAATTCAAGCTCCAATCTCATCCATTTAAAACCTTAGGGCTCGTTTGGTTCAAAGGAAGTGACTTACAGATAGGAATAGGATATCTGGAAATTAGATTCCCAGATATAGAATGTCTAAACTATTATGTTTGGTTGATCATGCGAAACAAATATTTTTCTGAAAAAGAATGAAGCTATCACGTTTAGTTGAACAGTTTCTTTCTCAGGAAAGTAGTGCAGAATACCAATTATATCCTTTAGTTCTTAAATATTTTTTTTTTGCCATCTAATTTTTTTAACTTCTATATGGGTTATAAAAAATGATTAAGAAATCAAGATACCAAAATTCTAAATCAAGACAAAAAATTTTAGATCAAGTTGACACCCCGTAAATCTGAACCGAAGCATTTTTTTCTTTCTTCTTGCTCGCTGATTTGAGAAAAAAAAAAGTATACAACAGAAAAGAAGGTATACAACAGAAAAGAAGAGTATGTTGGAAAGAAAAAGAAAACACACTGCGATGGAAAAGTAAATCTCATGGTACCGATGGGATTTTATTTCCCATAAAACGCAGGAATTCAAATCACGTAGGAATAGAGTATTCCCACGGATAGCCCTAAAAGGGCGAAACAAACATTTTAATTCGCGGGAAACAAAATTCCACGATCTCTTTTACCGTGAACCAAACGAGCCCTTATTTCTAAACCTATAATCCTTTATATCATCTCTTTTGCCCTTGATCTTCTTTTTATTTATAGCACCAATCACAAATGATCAAAAGCATTGCAGAAAAAGTCTAATTATAATGACCATATTATTTTAGATTGCCGATATAACTGTTATGTAAGTAATTATTTATTTTTAAATATAAATAAATCTAATTTTAAGAGTTTTTATCATAGGACGTCTAAGATTCAAATCCTACATATTGCTAAAATAAAGTAGCACATGTTACTTTACTTACTAGATTGTTAGTGCTTCACAAATTAGACAACGATATCTTCTAACTTTGATACCTAATTGAAGGTACATTATAAGTTTAACTATTGATGAGAATTTTAGGTATAAATGATACTTAACAAATCATAGTATTAGAAAACTCTAGTTAGATTCTCTTTGATAAGTTTTTGGCATTTCGAAACTAGGAGATGGATGAATATTTAGCATCTAAATTGTTGATAACTGTCAAGATTTAGAGATAGGCTTCTAAAGCTCAGTTTTTTTTACAGATTATTTTCTAATGGCTTGCTCAAGCTAATCGCAAGAGAGGGGTCTGGCATAGGTTGCATATGGACATTGAACTTAATTGTATGCATCTATTGGAAGGCATTCTCAATTTTCAAAAAATATGTATAACATGAAATATTATATGCAATTAAATTAGATGGATAGGAATCTAATGCAGTGGATTGCCTTGGAGTTTATTTATAAATCCCTTACTATAGAATTTAGGTGTAGTACACTATGTTTATATGTTCTTCGATTTTCTTTCTATCTCTCTCTTTCTTTTTTTTCTTTCTATCATCACTTAGTACTCATATGAAAATGCTAAGATGGTGTTGAAAAAGGAAGAGAGAAATAAAAGGAACCGAAGGGCATACATGCAGTGCATTGCATCTAAGTTCCATCCTTTGAAATTCGTTGTAGATAATGCAATAAAATTAAAGTTCAATAGAGCAATTTCATAGGATTACTTGCAAGAATATAGAAGCCAGTCGATACTGTGAATCTGATCCAACTTTCAATGGGTCAAGACAACGTTAAGTTTCAGATGGTTACCAAAGGACTTTTTTACTACGAAGTTGGACATATTCTTTGACTTTGGTGGTACCTTTGTAGCCAGGGTGTGTGATATTTGGTAGTCTTCTGCATCAGAGCAGGTTAAGATCTTCATAATAGAGGTAGAACGCTAACAACATAAAATTTACAAGAGAAAAATTGATGGTGTCTGAATGCTTGTGTTTTTTTTCTGCAGATCATCTCATGAAACTGCGCAACGCTTGCTTATGGCCAACCCCTTAATTAAAGGAACCAGAATACTGCATGTGCCATGTATATGATCAAGGGGAAAAGAACCATGGGGAGATTCAATCTTCCTTTTTGTACCCTGGACCATTAAAGCACATATATAGTGATAACAAGATAGAGCTTCAGAAGTGGCCCAAAAGATTTGTATCTTTCTAGGAAACATGGCAATGTGGAGCTCTCTGGAAACTCAGTCTGTAGTAAGAGTGAAACTTAGAAACACTGACCATGGATGAGCCTCATGAACAAGAATCAGGGGAGTTTGTGTAATGTAGTAGAATAGATTTGGAACAAATAAAATTCTAAGCATAGTATTATTAGAGGGTATGATGGATCCCTGCTAGTGGGTAAACCTGGAGGCAAATCTAGAGTAAAAGCTTCTGCTGATTTGGTTAGCAATTTGATTAGTCTGGTTGATGAAGATTACCAACCCTAGGTTTGAGTTTGAGAATGCCTGTGCTGCAAATAAAATTCTCCAGTGAAAAACTTATCAGTTTTTCACATTTTTCTAATCAAGGGGGAGTATCTCATTTTAACAACTGTAGAATATAATGACACTTGCTGAACAAAAAGAAAAAGCCCACAGTAACATGCAAGTAACTGAATAGCATTTTTGTATAAATGAGTTCGTTCTATTAATTTTAATATTATTTTTATTGTTCATAAATCTTTCTTTTGGATCTATTCAAGTTCAGCCGAACTACAGAAGGTTGAGTGGGAATCCATGCTTTTCAGCTCAATCCAGTCCAGAGTGGAATGGGGTGGGCACTTTTGGGACTTAACACAAATCTGGGCCAAGTTGAACCTTGGTTACTTATTTGAATTGTCACTTCTATATCTAATTTACTTCAGGTAATATTTTATTTAAGATTGGAGCAAGCCAAGCTCAAAAGAAAATATAGAAATCTTTAGAATACAAGGATAATTCAGATTAAAACCGAACCAAATAAAATTGACTCTAGGGCAGACCTCAACCCTACGGCAATATTTTAATGTCTGTGTTAACTCAAACAACAACTAACTTAAAATAACATAAAAGGATAAAAAAAAAAAAAAAATTTTTTTTGAGAGAAAAGAAGGAGAGAGAGTTGGAATATTTCTATTTGGAAGTAATTTAAATAGAGAAAGAAAAGATTTAAAGAAAGAATTTAAAAAGATTCTCAATATTCTTTCAAATTCTTCGATAGTAATAATTTTTAAACTTTAAATTAAAGGATTTGCGAAGATTTATTTTGCTTTATTTAAGGTAAGGTATGAAAATTTTCTTTTTTTCATATATTTTATAACTTCTAATGTGTGTTTAGTTCGCTGTATTATATGACTTTTAGGATGTGTTTAGCTGTGGGATTCAATCTCGTAAGAATCGGAAGAGATATTTTTAGATCCTATTCTATTCATAGTACAAAATAAGGCTTCAAAAAATATCAGGCCTAACTTTATTATTATTATTATTTTATTTTATCTTACTTTATTTTAAAAGCTCTTCCATTTCTTTCCTTCAACCTCCAATCACGGTGGAAATTTAGGTATGCAAATTGGTTGGAATGGTTCCACACAATTAACCTAAATTGCAATTCCTAAACCCACTCGTCTCTGCATCTTATCTGGCGTTAGCTGGATCAAAAGCCGGATTTAAATTTAGACCTAATCCAACCAAATACGTTGAATGGTTCCAATGCCAGCCTCCCCACCTTGACCCACTTTGGAAAGGAGAAAGCGGTGGGAAGCGGCCTCGGCCCTCGGTTTTCCCTGGCGGCCAAAGAATACGGCATACCTTACGTGGCAGGAGAACTAAAGTCGTCGCACGGAAGGTAAAGGATCTCATCCTTCTCCCACCGCCAGTTGCCTCTCCGCTGCCCTTTAAATAAAGACCAGACCCTCGACCCTTCTCTCCACCCTCAGAGGCGTTTCTTTTTGTTTCCCTTCGATCTCTCTTCCGTCTCCCACCCCAGCTCTCTCAAGGTATTCTCATCTCTTATTCGATCTACGGTTTCGATTGTTCAATTAGGGTTTTTTCGGGTGGATCTAGATCTATTTGATGTTATTGGGTTATGGTTTTGATCGATCTTTAGAGAAAGGATAGTTGCCTGTGAGTCGATTATATGTTTTTGGTTTCTTGATTTGAATCTAGGGTTTCGATGTCTAATTGAATTAGTACGGTCATGGTGTGCCTGGGATCTAGGGTTTGGATAATTTATTAATTCTGATATTAGCCTTTTTTTTTTTTTTTTTTTGGGTTATACGAACCGTTCTTTGGCCTGTGCATCTGTCCTGGATTTTTGATAGTTCTTGCGGAAATAGTTGGCTTTTTTTTTTTTTTTTTTTCTCTTCGTTCAAGTTATTTATTCGTATGTTCGGTTTTAAGTTCGTGAGCTAATTGGATCTAGGATTTAGATCATCATATAATATCAAGTGTAAGTGTCTAGGGTTTTAGATCATCTTACTGATCCAAGTAACAGTTGATATCTTTTTTCTTCCCCTTTTGAACAGTTGTTTGATATATATAACTTTGATGCAATTGGCTCATAATATGATCGATCTTTGAATGATCATGGAATGTTATTCTGTATTCTTTACAGTCTGATTGTATGTTTTCTGGTTCATGAGCTAATTGACTCTAACATTTTAGTCATCCAATTATTATTATTTTTGGTTATTTTAATAGTTCTTGGATCTCTATGTTTGCTTGTGGCTTAAAGGTCTATCATCATTTCAAGAGTGTCATTCTCTTAGGCAGAATAAGTGTGTAATTAGATTTCTTTTTTTAAAAAAAAAAACAGATGCAGATCTTTGTGAAGACCCTTACAGGCAAGACCATCACCCTTGAAGTCGAGAGCTCCGACACAATCGATAATGTTAAGGCTAAGATCCAGGACAAGGAGGGCATTCCCCCAGACCAGCAGAGGCTCATCTTTGCTGGCAAACAACTTGAGGATGGCCGCACTCTGGCCGACTACAATATCCAGAAAGAGTCAACTCTCCACCTTGTGCTGCGGCTCAGGGGTGGCATGCAGATCTTTGTGAAGACCCTTACAGGCAAGACCATCACCCTTGAGGTTGAGAGCTCTGACACAATTGACAATGTGAAGGCTAAGATTCAGGACAAGGAGGGCATTCCCCCAGACCAGCAGAGGCTCATCTTTGCTGGCAAACAGCTTGAGGATGGCCGCACTCTTGCTGACTACAACATCCAGAAAGAGTCAACTCTCCACCTCGTCCTGCGGCTCAGGGGTGGTATGCAGATATTTGTTAAAACCCTTACTGGAAAGACCATCACCCTGGAAGTAGAGAGCTCTGATACCATTGACAATGTGAAGGCTAAGATTCAGGATAAGGAAGGCATTCCCCCGGACCAGCAAAGGCTGATCTTTGCTGGCAAGCAGCTTGAGGATGGCCGTACTCTTGCTGACTACAACATTCAGAAGGAGTCCACTCTTCACCTGGTTCTCCGTCTGAGAGGTGGAATGCAAATATTTGTCAAGACCCTTACTGGAAAGACCATCACTCTTGAAGTTGAAAGCTCTGACACCATAGATAATGTCAAGGCCAAGATCCAGGACAAGGAGGGCATTCCCCCTGACCAGCAGAGGCTCATCTTTGCTGGCAAGCAGCTCGAGGATGGCCGTACTTTGGCTGATTACAACATCCAGAAGGAGTCCACCCTCCACTTGGTCCTCCGTCTCCGGGGTGGCATGCAGATTTTTGTGAAGACCCTCACTGGAAAGACCATCACCCTCGAGGTGGAGAGCTCCGACACCATCGACAATGTGAAGGCTAAGATCCAGGATAAGGAGGGCATCCCACCAGACCAGCAGCGGCTCATCTTTGCTGGGAAGCAGCTGGAGGATGGGCGCACTCTGGCAGACTATAACATCCAGAAGGAATCTACTCTTCATTTAGTCCTCCGCCTTCGTGGTGGGATGCAAATTTTTGTGAAGACCCTCACCGGGAAGACCATCACTCTGGAAGTGGAGAGCTCGGACACCATTGATAATGTGAAGGCGAAGATCCAGGACAAGGAAGGGATCCCCCCTGACCAGCAGAGGCTCATCTTTGCTGGCAAGCAGCTCGAGGATGGGCGTACCCTGGCAGACTACAACATCCAGAAGGAGTCCACTCTCCATCTAGTCCTGCGCCTTCGTGGTGGTGCTGCTGATGAGTAGGGGGTTTTATGGGTCTGAATAAGTTCACTTAATAGTATCAATGATTGTCAGGTTATGTGTGGATCCTCTATCAGCGTGTGGGTGTTGGTTTAAGACTTTGTGATCTGAAGTTCGCTATGTGAACTTGTTGGTTTGACTATCTATATGGAATAAGTATAGTTACTTTTCGTTTGCTTAGATCGTATTTTATGTGATGAACATGTAGTTTCTATTTTCTAAGTTCCTGTGCCTTCTGAGTCTCGAAGTAAGTTTTAACATGGAGGCAATTTGATTGCCATATGTATATTGCTTGGGAACAACTACTTGCCAGTCAACTGGCCGTCGACGTTTCACAGTACTTTGGACGTGGTTCTGGAGTAATTTTTAAGTCTGTTTTGTGTGGTCGCATGGAACGAGGTTGATTCCTCTGTTTTGGAGCTCTTTATAGCAGTCTGGATTGTGGGTGTGAGAACGCTAGGAGGAACGAACAAACAAACAAAGTCATGTGTCTCTGTAAACCTTGCCTTGACAGAGGCAAAACAATCTCGAAGCTGGTATTCCCTTGTAGTTCCACCCTTGATCTTCCTGTTTGCTCCCATCTCTCCTCTCCCCTGCCGACAACAATGGTGAGAGGAAATAAGAAGAAAATTTTATGATGGTATAAAGTACTCTCCAGACGGAAGCATCTTCTTCATTGCGATCCATCTACCAGTAGCGGATTTTTCAGTGTTGATGTTCTGGATTTCTAAGTCGTGTGGGCGTTTAAAGTGCACCGAGTGGAAGAAATTGAATAATTATTTTTTTTATACATTAAAGAAAAGGATATTCGAAAATTCATAAGATTTATTGATTATCATCTGATTATTGTATGATAATAATTCTCAACAGACATGGATGACTGAACCACATGGACACGGTAGAATAAATAAACAGCCCAAACGCAACCATGAATGCGGAAGACGATGGAGTCTTTGTAGCCAGCAAGGGCACGGCCAAAGAGAATGGAATTATCTTCTCATGTGAGGAATATATTACTTGGTAGACTCTTAACCTTGTTTTTTATCTTTTTTTTTTTTTTTCTTGCCCTTTTGCATCTCCTAGTCTAATGGTGAGGAAAGATTTCCTGTGCCACTGGGCTAGCAAATGTACAAATATTCCAATATTTTCGAGAAGGACAAAATTTTGGTGCACTCTTAGAAGCTATCCCCAAGCATGATTCCAGTTTCGTGAACTTTGACTCGACCTTTCTGAAACCTAACCTTATCGTATCACTGATTGACAAGATTAACCGCATCATAAAAAAAAATAAAAGCGGTAAAAGATCGAGAAGTACATCTCTAGAGCTCCTTTCTAACCCTAATAAGATGGGCTCGGGAAACGCCATCGATTCCTTTCAGCCAGTGCACGATTTCTTATCGTTAAAGAGGCGAGAAACGAAGCCACGTAGCCCAGTAGACAGCGAGGGAAGCCAAGCTTCCACGAAAAAAATTCCCCTCCTACGAAGCCCGATGGACAGCGAGAGAAGCCGAACTTCCACGAAAAAATTTCCCCTCCTACGAAGCCCGATGGACAGCGAGAGAAGCCGAACTTCCACGAAAAAAATTCCTCTCCTTTCCCCTCTCTCTATTTAAACCCCCTCGATCTCTCCCTTCCCATCCCCTCTCTCTATTTAAACCCCCTCACTCTCTCCCTTCCAGGAAGGCGATTTCCCTCGCAGATAAAGCAGGCCAATCCACTGAGAGCGAGGAGGAGGAGCGCCAGGCTCCTCACCTCAACGGTGAGCTTCTCCTCCCCAAATCTCGCTCTTTTTTATTCCTCCTCGAAAATTTTCTGTGCTTTTTATGGTGCTGAAATTACTTTTCATGAAGATCTAATTCAATTGATACGGTTGACTGATTAATTGCTTTGATTTCTGTAGCAATTGTTCATTTTCCGCCATGAGAATTTATGTTGTTTATGCTTTTTGTTGGTTAGACTCAGACAATTCTTGTGGAAAAGATTGGTTCTTGGAATTATAACATGTTTTGATCTATTTCTGTACCTGTGTTTTGATTGATGCGGAGGAGGCATGACTATGGTTAAACAAAGGGAATTGCACCACCCAATTATATTGCTATATTGCATCGAGAAACTTTAATGGATTACTGGAGTAGCAAGGGTTTACTTAGAAATGCTACTCGTTCGTGTCTTTCTTGAGAGGTTTGTTTGTGAAAAGAGGTGGAGGAGAAGGTAAGGGTAATAGGAAGTGTAAGGAGTGGAAGCAAGTTTGGTAGGTCGATTTGGAGCTTTTTCTGGTGGACTTCTATCTGGACTAGCCCCACGCTCCAGCTTATTCAGTTGTTGGGTTCACTTTGGTGCAGCCTAGGTTTTACTGAATCATTTTACTGCACTACAAATTTTCTGTTTCGATTTCTTTGTTCCTAGTTATTCTTATATCTGAGGAATCGGTAAGTATCTGAAATTACTGAGGATTCAGGTAGCTCATTTGGTGCTTATTGCATATTTTTGTTGGTCGAGTTATCACTGCGAGACATTTTTTGATTCACTATTTCCTTTTGTTGGTGTCACATACTGTTTACTTTCCCTGTTTCTTTAGAATGGATCCGCATGTCATCTAAGCTTAGGATTACTGTATAGCAGCTCCTTGGAGACAGGTATCTATTAACTAAAACACTGCATCAGTTAGTGTGGGCATGAGAGGGGAAAAAAGGAGCTTGATTACTTGAATATTTTTTGAATTCTGAATTTGTGTTGATCATTTTGTTATGTACCAAAGGTTCATATGAAAATTGTGGTGCCATTTGACTTTTACAAGGATTCTGCCTGATTTTGTTTTTCTTTTTTCCTTTTGAACTGTGGAAAACAATCATCAAGACAGCTTGAAATAACTCGAAATGTAGCGCTAAACAGGAACTCTTGGCAATTGAGGATTCATAGAGCCAACCCAGATAGTTTGAAGAAGGATTGACGGTTATGACTATGATCCTGATTGCAATTTTTAGGATTCTTTTTTTTTTAAATTTTAATCAATCCTCACACAGTTACTTTACGTAACATATTATGCAGCACATATAATATATTTACAAATTTCTTTTATGAACTCTTGGCCTCGTGCTATTGTTTCAAACCAGGTCTTCTTTTTTTGCTGGGGATTTCAAATCAGAACTTCATAGTAATACTCTTAATGGTATCACACCATCAGCCAAAATGATGAAAACTGATACAAATGATGCTATTCTAGTTCCTAGAAAAGAAGAAATAGCATTTTCATTATTGTTATGTAAACTAATTTGATTCATGTTTATTCACCTTTTTTTATTATGTGTTAAGATTTGATCTTGCTTTCATAATTTTTTTCCTCCCCGCTTTCATGGATGTAGTTGGTTAGTTTCTCTTCATAGTGGCCACATTCTAATGATGTTGGATTTGACAGCCTCCTTGTTGTTCAGAGAGCATAAATGGCAGCTTTGGCTACATGTCTTAGTTCAAATGGGACATCTAAATCAAGTTTGACAAAAGAAATTTATGGAAAGTATCTTACTTATTCAACAAGCATGCCTTCTTTGAGTCTAGCATCCAGGCCAGTTCATGTAATTGCTTCATCAGAGCAGCAGCAGCATGAAGGAAGAAGAAGATTTCTAAAACTAGTACTTGGTAATGTTGGACTGGGATTGCCTGCTTTAGTCAGCACAAGGAATGCTTATGCTGATGATCAAGGTGTATCTTCTTCAAGAATGTCATACTCAAGGTTTTTGGAGTATTTGGACAAGGACAGGGTGAAGAAAGTGGATTTGTTTGACAATGGAACTATAGCAATCGTTGAAGCTGTTTCTCCTGAGCTGGGTAATCGGGTACAGAGAGTACGTGTGCAACTGCCAGGGTTAAGTCAGGAGCTTCTTCAGAAGTTAAGGGCAAAAAATATTGATTTTGCAGCACATAATGCTCAGGAAGATTCTGGCTCACTTTTGTTCAACTTGATTGGAAACTTAGCTTTCCCTCTTATCCTTATTGGAGGTTTGTTTCTTTTGTCAAGACGGTCACCCGGTGGCCCTGGAGGCCCTGGCTTTCCGCTTGCCTTTGGTCAGTCTAGAGCCAAGTTCCAAATGGAACCTAATACTGGTGTCACGTTTGATGATGTTGCTGGAGTAGATGAGGCAAAGCAGGATTTTATGGAGGTGGTGGAGTTCCTGAAGAAACCTGAAAGATTTACTGCAGTAGGTGCCCGTATTCCTAAAGGTGTTCTTCTTATTGGTCCTCCGGGAACTGGGAAGACTTTGCTTGCTAAGGCAATTGCAGGTGAAGCAGGTGTTCCATTTTTCTCAATTTCAGGGTCTGAGTTTGTAGAGATGTTTGTTGGAGTTGGTGCTTCACGAGTTCGTGATCTTTTCAATAAGGCCAAAGAGAATGCTCCATGCATTGTGTTTGTTGATGAAATTGATGCTGTCGGAAGGCAAAGAGGAACAGGAATTGGGGGAGGGAATGATGAAAGAGAACAAACTCTTAATCAGCTTTTGACTGAGATGGATGGTTTTGAAGGAAATACTGGTATTATAGTACTTGCAGCCACTAACCGGGCAGACATTCTAGATTCTGCTCTGCTAAGGCCCGGACGTTTTGACAGACAGGTTAGTGTGCATCCGCTTACAGTGTACAGACTGATTGCTGCTCCAGTTTGTAATCTTGCAAAATGAAGATTGTCATTTCATCTGTTGATTTGTCTCACTTTATGTATGGTTAACATTTTTCTTTTTTCTATTCATAAAGTGCACCTGTATTTAGCAATTTCCTTTGGGTTTGCTAAAATTTCATTATTTCATTTGGCAGGTTACTGTTGATGTTCCTGATGTACGTGGACGTACAGAGATACTGAAGGTGCATGCAAGCAATAAAAATTTTGATGGTGATGTTTCCCTTGATGTTATAGCAATGAGGACACCTGGTTTTAGTGGAGCGGACCTTGCAAATCTTTTAAATGAGGCAGCTATACTGGCTGGTCGTCGTGGGAAGACAGCAATTTCTTCAAAAGAGATAGATGATTCTATTGACAGAATCGTGGCTGGTATGGAAGGAACGGTAATGACAGATGGGAAGAGCAAGAGCCTTGTTGCATATCATGAAGTTGGACATGCAATCTGTGGGTAAGAACAGATCAACTCATAAGACATGCAATCTGTTTGAGGCTGGCTGATTAAAATACTTAATTGCTTTCAATTTGATCTTGCTGGCATCAGTTCTTTATTTTGTTCTAAACTGATTCAAAGTAACTTATATGGTTTCATTTGAAGTGGCACAAGTCTTTATCATTTTGGATTCACACAATTTATCACAATTTATATAAATTCTTGTATATGTATGTATGCATGTATGCACATATGTAATTAATTTTGGGTTCTTTTTTGTCTTTTGTCTACAATTAACATCTGACTTTTTGCTTATCTTTTTAGTGTTGAGAAACAGCTATTGTCAATAATGGTCCAGACTTTCTTAAACTTATTCAAAATGACTCAAGCATAATGTTTCCAAACTCTAGAGCTTTTAGCTAGCTTTTGCAGAAAAGGGCTAAAATTAGAGGATGGTTTTTAGGCTAATATCAATTCATGCAACATTAGTGTGGTGGTTATTAGAGCAAGAACTACCAAAACATTATTAGTTATACTATGAGCTATAGGACTCTACAAGACTTATCTAGATCCAGATTTGTTTATATAATCCCATCTATGAGGTGTGCAGCTGTTCATTGCCAGGACTCAAACTTATTTATTTATTTAATTATTAGAGTGGGATCTGTGCCTTCAAGTGAGTTCCTAATGTGAAGGAAACTGATTTAAAGAGCATATGTAAAAGAAAGAACAAAGGAGGAGGAGGAAGAAGAGAGTTGCTTTGGGAATCCTTTTAAGTAATTTAATCAGTTTTCCACCGTTTCTTTTGAGTCCACCAGAGAATCAATCACATGTGGTTATGCAATACTGAAAGGCACAAGTCAAAGTTCACAAGCAAAAGCCACAGTGAAGGACCTCAAGCAGCAACCTTTGGGAACCAAAGAGAAAATGCGCAGCAAAATTCATGTGGAATTTGAAGTTAAGACAAAGCTATTGGGAGCAAGAATTCAATAAATAATATCCATGCAAAAGTTATTACTCTCATATGGATACAAGTCATGGAAGGCATCAGAATTTACGTTTCAGCAACTATCGCTACTCTTGGTGGGTTTGTAAAATTAATTCCCCTTGGTGCTTTCTTGGTGTTTTGAGGTACATTCTCTGATGCCACGTGTCCCCATGCATTCTAGTATTCTCAACTGTTGCTTGAAGTGCGCATCAGTTCTAGGTTTGTTTTTAGAGTCAATTTGAATTATTTTTTGAGTCAAAGTTACTCAAGCTTAAGGACAAGGTTAAAGGTCATCATTATTATTTTGGGATTCCTTAGAAGCCTTATATAGAGCCCATTATTGATTTAGGGTTCATTTTAATTCATAAATCTCTATGAATTGTGGCTACAGTCTTGACCTTCAATAGATAGAAGTTTATTAATCAGTATCTCCAATTGAGTTACCATTTTATATTAATTAGGTTTTCAATTAATTGGAAAGTATTCTGAAAAAAAGGTCATGATTTTGTAGCATATAATGTTCTCTCAGATTCAGAATGGGATCGCTATAACCAAATATTTATCATTGCTGTAATTGAGATTGTTTTTAAGGTATTATGCTATTGTAGTTTCCCCTTTAAGTTGCAATTGATTTCTTAATAATGTGGATTGAGGATGCTTATGAATGTCTGATTTTTAGGCTTTTATTATGTTCAGCATGTTTTGATTATTCAAAAGTAGCAGTGATGTATCTTTGGTCCAAGGACTTTTCAGTTAAAGTATCAGATTTTTCCAGTTTTATGTGTGATATGGACCATCAACAGTTATCTTCCATATTGCGAGAAATAAACAAAAAAGGCACTGCTATGCTGTGATGGTAATGAAGTTCTACTGAATATTGGGTGCATGCTTTATGAAATGGTGTTTATTTTTTGGAAAAGTCAATGGATATCCTGTACTTGGTAATATCTAAACATATATTATCTCAATTTACATAAATTATGACGAGCTTAATTCAACTCTTGGGAAGTAAAAGGACGATGATAATTTGTGGTTAGCTAGAATGTCCAGCACTTTCTTAATTTGTAACCCATGTCAAAGACTGCATGGATGTTAACAATAGTCATTGGCAAACCTTTCCACTCTACCTTTGCAATTTTTTCCTTCATATATGCTTTGTCGTACGTGCAGCTAATGGGCACTCATCTATTGCAGAACATTGACTCCTGGACATGACCCTGTCCAAAAGGTCACTTTAATACCACGTGGCCAAGCACGTGGACTCACTTGGTTCATTCCTGCAGACGATCCAGCCTTGATATCTAAGCAGCAGCTTTTTGCAAGAATTGTTGGCGGCCTTGGTGGCAGAGCTGCTGAGGAGGTTGTCTTCGGGGAACCTGAGGTGACTACTGGTGCTGCTGGCGACTTGCAGCAGATCACTAGCTTAGCCAAACAGGTAGTTGAACTTCATAAATGTCATAAAGTTTGTTTTGCCCTCTGATTTGATATTCATTGCATGCAAAATATACTGTTCTAGTTCATACTATTATGTTCATATTTATGTGGTGATACAAGTGATTGCAGCTAATTTAGTAGTTTTATTAATAAAATTGAGTAGGAAAAGGAAGAAATGAGAAAAAGAGTGAATACTTGTAATTTGCTAATCCATAGAATAACCTTATTTCATCAATGTTTTTATATGAATTCTTTCCCCACTATAATCATCTCATAAGTGTCTGATTACAGTCAATTTTCTTGTGGCAGTTGATGTTGGCTGTCCTAGATCACCTTCCATGTCTTTTGGCTTACCTTATTAAGAGTGACCATGGTGCCTTAATTGGTGTATGGACCATAATTCTCATCACAACCATAATGCAATTTTTTCCTCCCATCATCTCTGCAAGAATTCTCTTGTAGCTGATCCCAACTAGTTTGGGATTAAGCTTTGTTATTGTTGTGGTAGTATCTCTGCAAGTGTAAATTGGTTGAGTGATGGCCTTGCAAACATATGATCCATGGTTGAAAAGCTAATGATATTTGGCACAGCTTAGTTTTTTCTCGAGAGAAATGGAGGAAGATCTATTTGCACTATATAATTATCCAGGTTCAGATTTTTGGAGATGCACCATTCAAAAATTAAACCTAAAACCTTTGGTTCCTAGCTAAGGGTGTTGTCATGGTGACAAGTCTTTTACAAATTAGCTTTTATTTTAAGGCATTACACTGGTCGCTTGTGTGCTTATCCTAAATCTAGCATACAAAAAGCTCTGGGTTATCTAATTCTACATCATATCCCCCAAAGTAAGTAGTTGTCTATTAGCATCAAGGGATGACTTCCTCCAAGGTAAAATATAGACGTTGATCATCACCGAAGTTTGAAACATTGCCATTGCTTTTAATTGCTTCAATCAGAAGTTCTGCATAATGATGCTTTCCTATCATATGAAGGGCACTAGAATTCATTGTCCATAGAAGGATTGCTTTAACCCCATATCTACCATCACACAATGAAGTTTCTATTTTATGAGTTTTCCCCCTTGTATCTACCATGACAAAATAATTTTTTTAGTTTTGAGTTTTTTTTTTTAAAAAAACAAAACCATGTTCACCTTAGCCCCACCTCTAAATCATAGTACGCACCTCCAAAAATAGGTTGGAATCCAGCTGCTTCTCCTTGGAAACATAAGCTTTATCTTTAAGCACTAATCGCTTTTGGTTAAACACCTTTGTCAGAGTTATAATGCTTGTTTTCCTCCATTCTTGCTCACACTATAACATGCTTGGCAGACTGATTATGCTCCTCTTTCCATTTAGAAAAAGGTAATGCATTGAACTTGAAATCTATTTCCTCAAGTCTTATCCTTTCAAACCAGATATGAAATATGAGGACTTTGCTCAAATTATAACTTAAAATCATTTAATTTTTACTTTTAGATAACTGGATGATAAAAGAAATAACAAAGAGATGAATTCATGTGGGACACTAGTTTGAATATTTGGATGAATGTAACATATTTTCATTTTAGAATTAGTGAGGTGATGTAAATGTTCTTCACATTGAAAGCAGGTGAAAAAAAAGAAAAATCTGTGAGAAAATGAAATAGTCAGGATGTTATGTGAGTTTGAACTGCAAAAAATATAGGCACTCGATTCTTTGGATAGTCACATTAATAATGTAGCTGCATCTATGTTACCATGCAAATTTTTGTTCCACAAAGTTGGGTATTGAGTTTTGACCTTTGCTGGATTCTTGTTGCAGATGGTGACCACTTTTGGCATGTCTGAGATTGGCCCATGGTCACTTATGGACTCATCAGCACAAAGTGCAGATGTTATCATGAGAATGATGGCTAGAAACTCAATGTCAGAAAAACTGGCTGAGGACATTGATGGTGCTGTGAAGAGGATCTCTGACAGTGCATATGAGATTGCATTGAGTCATATAAGAAACAACCGAGAAGCCATTGATAAGATTGTTGAGGTGCTGCTGGAGAAGGAGACGATGACTGGTGATGAGTTTCGAGCTATTCTTTCAGAGTTTGTGGAAATCCCTGTTGAGAACAGGGTTCCTCCATCCACGCCAGCAGCTGTACCTGTGTAATTTGCTTAATTAAGTCTTCTTTTCCTTTTGACAGAATACTATCTGAATGATACAAATTTCATTTCTTGTATCGCAAATTTTTTTCTCTTAATGAGAAGGCAACGAAATGTAAAATCTTTATATTCAATGTACTTGGAATTAAAAATCTTGGTATTCTGTTTTCAATGATCAGTAGAACAATATGCATTTAAATGAGGCAATGATTTGATCAGGAAATCAATGTAGCTAAGACAGTCTCAATGTGAAACTGTTAGCTAACTAGGGTTCCCAGAATAAAGGATAACTAATGTAGCTAATGGTATTTAAACTTAAATAACACAGCAAATAAAACCATTCTTTTTTTTTTTCTTAGAAGAAGATATTATTATCTTTCCCAAAAAAGTAAGCAGGGAACAATGAGCAAACAACCCCCCCTATTTTTGCACAATATAGCAGAGCCTCCATTTGTTTTGGAACACTCATTATGTAGCTTTCCAAATAGAGTGTTACCAAAGGATGGGTTTGTAAAAGCTAGAAGACACCAGAACAAAGCAATAAGAAACAAGAATAGGTAAAAGCTGATACCATCCTGAACAAACAACTTCCACCACCATTCATTTTTGAACTCCCAACTTCTGGCTTACAATCTCAAATAATTTTGGAGCTTTAGAATGTTTTGAGAACCCTGATGCGTGCTTGCAGGCAAAAAGTCTGAAAGCCTTACTGAGTTCTCATCTTTACAACAGTCCATGAACTTCCAGTTTCCCATAACAAAAATCAAATTTTGCATCATGATCCCAAAGTACAAGATTCGAACCATAAAGCAACTAGTTCTATGATCAACTTATATTGGAAGATGAAGCCTAGCAAATATTATTTAGCAAGTAGAAAGAATTTACAGTCTGATCAAAGGATCTTAACGCTCTAATGACAGATTTCTTTTTTCTCATAACAATCTAATAATCTACATCCATATGCAAAAATGCTTCATTAATAAAGCAAAAATGCTTCATTAATAAAAAATCTGAATGTTCAATGATGCTGTTATTCTTCTTTTGTTTAACTTCATGAAACAACTTATATTTATGCCAGAATAGTACAACATTGAATAGAATTCAAAATGTAAGCTTATTCCTCTTAAAGCGCAAGGATTGAGTGCCTGCATACCCAGGTCTCGATGTGTAATCAATTATCTCAACCAATAAAATAATAAAATAACCATCCCTCGTTACTGTCTGAACAAGTAGCTCCATTTAACTCTCTTTAAAACACTTGAAAAAAGGGTGGGATTCCCACTGTCAGCAAGGGTGTCAAAAAAAATGCCAATATGCACTCCAATAGTCTCTACCCGGAAAATAAGCATTAGGTATGAGCTAAGCAGTTAAAGGGTCTTGATGCACCAAATGAATACAACCAGAGATAGCTAAGTTGTCAGGACAGCATCCGTTGGATTGCTGTTAAAGCTGACACCAACTTCATGGCTTCTTTGACTTCCCCTTACAGCAACTTTTATATGGTTCAGACTGATTAGCGTAAACCATCACACACACAACTCCATGGGCCAGCTCCTGCCTTGATCCAGAGATCCAGGTAATGTCATTTATCTTGTAAACTTTTGTAATGCTTGGAAACCATGTCATTTATCTTGTAATCTTTTGTAACGCTTGGAAACAACACCAGGCATCAGAAAGGACCATGCTCAGCCTGAGCAAAAGCATCTGCTGCAGCAGCAATTGCAGAATGAGAGTCTGAAAATGCCGAAGATGTTGGACCCCCTGACTGGGTTCAATGAATGCTCACTGCTGGAAAATAGTTCCAAGAAAGTTGGCCTTGGATCCCATCATACAGCAGGACTTCAGTATCAAGCAGACCATCACCAACAAAATGGTTTAATTTCAATTCATTTTTTCTCTAAGAAAAATGCTGCTTCTCAAACAGCATATCAATAATAGAAATGACAGCTTAAATTCCAGAAGTCGCTCTTCTTGTTGCAAAATCACTAAACTTTCGATGATCACATGCCAGAATGCACTCTACATCTGGTGCTCAATGTAGATTAGTGACTGTTTAATGTATTGCTGCTATTGTCTGCTGGCTCCACTGTTCTCTACTCTCCATATAAGAGACTCGCCAACTTGCTTACTGAGGTTGACATAGCCTGAATAAAAAACACATAAGTTATTTAACCTGTATAAAGCTATGAGGTGCTTAAAAATAATTATGCAAAAATGATATAGTTCACATTTAGTCAATCTTGTAACACTATCATTTTTTGCTTCAGTTCATATCGAATGGATTTGAAACTATTGACCTTTGTTTTGTAGCATCGAATGTTTTGTTCCAAGTCTGAATCAAATCTTTTTGTTAATTTTAATTTATTTGAATTTTATTTCAGGGATCTCAGCCTAGAACTACTTTAAAATGTAAAAGATTACTAAAACATAAAATTATATATATATATAAACAAAAATGTATACAACATTACCCCATCTTAAAGGACATGTCTATGGTGATTCCATTGTTTAAGGCTTCAACTTTGGATGACTTTAACGATATGAATCACCATTAGGCTATTAAATAACAACTCTTATGAATGAATACAGAATTATTAAATTATTAGTAGATCTAATTACTCAGGTACCATATGTGTGTGTTCCTATAATAAATTTGTAGAATCCCCAACTTCTGATTTGTTAGTTAAAAATATGTTGTACCAAAAGAGTAATTCTGTTGAATTTTTTTGCAATAATTGTTCCCTAATTTGGTGATCTCATGAAAAATAACAAGATTTCACATATGTACAAGTTTAAAAGTAGCAAAACTACATGTCTAGTTTTTAATAGAAAATAAAAAACAAAACTAGCTAAATCATTTTTTCTTGATCTTTTTGAAAATTATCTTCCTCAAGTTTGGCTAATTTTATGGATTCTACTAAAACACTTGCTCCAGTTCAAGTCTATATTTACTCCCCCTCCCATTTCATGACTCATCAACCAAAGCACAAATTTCCCTAATAAATGATGTCGAACAAATACTATGCTTGACTAGTGGTTACTGCACCAATGTAACCTTCCCTTACAATACACATGTCTGGGTACCATGAATCAAATTCAACATTCCATATCTGTCAGATCATTCTATGCTCATATTCCCTCATACCAAAATTTTGATTTAGATAATAAAGTTGGTGCATAGGTCAAACAAAAATTTCAACCAGCCACATCATTATTCAACAATATCATCGCATTCTAGAGGCATGTGTGACATGTCCCTGTCATTCACCCTTCTGATTTCTATATGGGACATGCTTGTCTATCTCTCCACCCTCTTGTACAAAGCTGGCCACAAAATTGTTGATTAGTACAAAAACAAAACAAAATTCTATTCTGAATTGAGATTTCTTTTTTGTAATCTTCCTTTCAAACTTCAAATTAAAATAAGGCATGTAAAAGACATCAGCTTCACGTATATAATAATTGAGAGGAAAAATAGTGCCGCATCTTGGAAAAAGCTGCTTTTTGCCCAGGTAGACTCCTGAACCATATCGGATTGAGGTGCGACCCTACCCTGTCCAACTAGATGCAGAATCAATTTCTGTCCTTGTAATTTCATTACCTGAGCTTAGACAGCACCATTGCACCATACAGTCATGCTAAGTGATAACAATTGTGATAGACTTTAACAGAGCATAGCCATAAATGCACTTTAATGATCATGATCTACTTTTTACCACAAAGTGAACATAATCCACTATTATGATTGTACCAGCTAGTTCATTGTTTTATAATGTTAATGTTGTATAATTAATAATAACACCAATTCTGCTACTTAAGCATAAAAATAATATGCATTTTAAAAAATTGAAAATGTGATTGACTTCTGCACGTTAACACCATGTTTCTTGGTGGTATACCCTAGTCCAAAATGCTCACTAAATCCTACTACAAACAATACAAAAATAAAGAAACTAATACTAGGCTCTCACAACAGCCTATTTTCTTCACTGACTCTTTAAGCAGTGCATGGAATACTCCTTAACAACAGAATACAGTGCACAGAATCTTCTATGATTCTATTACCAGGGCTTTTCTTTTACCCCTGAAAGTTATCACACCACAGAAACATGTTTAACAAAAATGAACGGTATTTACAAGTTTAAACCATACACATAATAGTGCATTTTATTTGTTATACAGGCTAAGTTCATCTGACTTAAGACAGTGACCAGTTATAATTTCAGTGATGAAGTATTTTTTCTGTGACATATAGTATTTGAGTTTTTTTTTTTTTAAAAAAAAAAGACAAAAGATTGGCTTTTGCATCCTGCCAAATGACAGACATCATCTGTTAGCGGAAGAACTTAGCACAAAACGCTTGTTGGTAACATTTCATAAGCATGCCAAGCAAAGGAACTCATCTCAGGTTCTCATCAAGAACTTTTCACCTACGCTTGACTCCTGTACATGGCATAAAACACTCCTAACCAGCAACAAGCAGTACGCAACATTTCCTAACTAGCCAACTTGAGCCCCGTACTTAGTTTATCCATTAGGCTCTGATGTTGAGAGGATCCCAATACCGTCAAATATAGCAGGAAAGACTAATGCAAGCATGGTGAATATATAAATCTCCACAGTAACAATGCAGAATAGCAAAAGAAAGCTATTAAATCATCCAAAAATGAGAACTAAGATGGAATCATATAAAAGGTATTCTTGAACAAAAACCCACCTCACTCATTTAAGTGGTTTTAACTGGCTTGTTTGTCTTGAACCGAGATCACCATCTGCTGAAAAAAAAAAAGATAATACTATCAGGATCAATTAGAATAGAAATTTAAGTAGTAAAAGATGCCATGCATCACTTAGGACATTTTTATGTTTCTTTCATCGCAATCAGAAAGACTGCAGGAAACTGACTATGACTGGTTGGGCAGTTGACAATACTTTGCAGATCCAAAAATTCCAATAATGAAATGATGCAAACATGTAAAAAGTACGGCAGGGCATAACATTCATTTCAGTGTACTTTCAGGCAGGACATGATAAAGTTCAATGTCATGCAGCGGCACATGCTCTAAATAATGCAGCAATTCGACAAACATATAATGTTTCCATGGTATCAGAGTTTAAACTTTTTAATACATAGGAAGAAGGAATCTAGAAGAAGCTCCATAATGAAAAGGATTCAAAACTGACAAAAGATTACAATCAGACATTTGGACAAACAAAGTTAAGATGCAGTTTCAATTTTTTAGGCGGGTGACCCCACACCCACAAAAAACTTGGGGAAAAAGAGAGTCAGATTAATCCAACCACCGATTAAGATGCAATTGTTTGATTTAGCAAAATTTACCTATTCAGCATGTATGTCCATGCCCTACAATCAACCAGTGGAGTGAAGACCAGAAGAGAAGGTAGAGTAATCTGGTGTCAAAAGTAATTTCTCAAAAAATCAAAACCACCAAAATAATCATGGTGGCTTCCTTGTAGCTCAGACTCCATGATCAAAATACCATGGAATCATAACAACCAAAGATACATCTTACGGTGTGATATCAACAAATTGGTCCTGTATATTCAATTTAAATATGACCTGTCAGCAGTGCTCGCTTATGACAGCATCGGTGTTTGGGTGAGGAATTATACCCCTCCTGTTCATATCATTTTGTAAATTCAAGACTTCATCCATATTTCCTAACTTCTGATACTTGCTTATAAGACATTTATAAACTGTTAGGTCAGGGTGAACACCATTACTGATCATCTCTGCCATCATACTCCTTGCTTCTTGCATCTGATCATGATTGCAGAAGCCCTGTATAAAAGAGGTGTAACCATACAAATCTAGACTGAGACCATTCTCTGCCATTTTGTTCTTCAGAGCAAAGGCCTCCTGAAAATTGCCCTGCTTCAAATGTCCATCCATCAGAGATGTGTATGCAACTTTGTCTGGAGCCATCCCCTTTTCCTCCATTTCTTCAAAAAGCTTTCTGGCTTCTTCCAAACAACCATTTTTACGTAGACCATCAATGAGGGCTGTGTAAGCCAACACATTAGGTTGCAAACCCAAGTCTCTCATTTTATCAAAATGGTAGGTTGCTTCGCGAATTGATCCTTGTTTACATAGTCCATCAACCAATGCACAGTATGTAACAACAGAAGGAAGCATGCCAGAATCTAGCATCTTGTGAAGAAGACCAAGAGCCTCTGAGGCTCTTCCTGCTTTAAAGCAAGCATCCATGATGGTAGTGTAGATGACATGATTAGGCTTTAAGCCGCATTCATCCATCTCACTGACCATAAGTTTAGCTTCATCTATCTTTCCATCTTTACAAATACCCCAAATAATAGTACCATACAGCGAGGTATCAGGTTTAATCCCCTTTCCCTTCATTTCAGTTAATAGACTCACTGCCTTCTCCATGTTCTTATTCATGAAATGCCCATAGATCAGAGCAGTGTACACCAACTGGTTGGCAGAAACACCAGCTCTTTCCATAGCTCGAAAAACCTCCTCTGCTTCAACAACCTTCTCTGCTTTACATAGGCCATCCACCAAAGCAGTGTAAGTCACAACATTCAATTCCACTCCTTCCTGCACCATCTCATTAACCAGCACCAAGGCTTCCTTAAGATTCCCGGCCTTGCAATTCCCATCTATCAGAGAAGTATATGTAAACTCATTAGGTGTGAGCCCTCTCACCTTCATGTCCACCAAAAACTTGACAGCCTCCTGCATCATACCTTCTTTGCAGAAAGCATCAATGAATGTGCTGAATGTGACCACATTGGGCTTCAAATCGTTCCTCTTCATCTCACTAAGATATCCAAATGCCTTGGGTAACTTTCCGAACTTACAAAAACAGTTTATTAGTGCATTATAAGTGATGACATCGGGAGTGCAGCCAGCAATTTTCATCTCCCCCAGAAGCCGTTCAGCTTCTTCCAACTCCCCATCCTTCCCATGCCCATCAATAAGGGAGTTATACGTGACCACATCTGGCAAATAACCCATCTCCTTCATCCTCAGAAACAATCCCCTAGCTTCCTTCAGATCCCCCTCCTTGCAGAAGAAATCAATCATAATATTGAACGTAAACACAGTTGGAGCCATATTCGAACTCAGTACATCATCAAAAAACCTTTTTAACAGCTCTCCCTGCCCTGATTTTGTCAGCCGCTGCAGCAAATTGTTGCAAGATCGCATCTTGGGCAAAAGCCGGAAAGCCCTCATCCTATAAAAGCAATCACTGGCCTCCTTGAGCAATCCCAAATCCGTCAAGACCCCGACAAGCGCATCGAACACTCCGTATCCGGGATTGCCAAAATCCCTTGCAGTGGCATGCAGCACATCGACGACACTCACGGCATCGGGCAACGCCCGGCTCGATAAAACAAGCTCTTTGAGGACCTGCTGAGCCCGGGAGTACATCCGGCCATTGAAGAGAACATGAGCAGCGACGCAGTAGGACTCGACAGTGTGGCGGAAGCCGGTCTGATTGCCTGCCCAGACGAAGAACCGGAAAGCCGAGCGGGGGTTCTCTCTGAGTTCCCGAAGGACGCTGGAGACCTTGCTAGGGGCCAAGGCGGAGGCCAACAAGGCTGCGAGTCGGGGGTCACCCCACCGGCCCTGGGCCACGAGGGCAGGAATAGAGTCGAGCTCGGGTTTGCCGAGAGGCTCGGGGCGTTCTGGCGGGAGGGGAAGGCGGGTGGAGAAGGGGGCGGCCGCAAGGCAGAGAAAGAGGGGGTTTCTACGGTTCCGGCGAGGGCGGTGGAGGGCGGCTGGGGGAAGGGTGCGGAGACCGCCGGTGAGGGTGATCATCTCCTTGGGGCTACGAGCCGGGGTCGAAAGGCGCCATTTTTAGGGCTTTTTTAGGTCGCGAAGAACAGGAGGACTCGCCCTTCCATTAGGGAATCTGGGTGGTCTAGGGTTTTTGGTTGGAGGCTTCTTAGAGAGAGGCCATGGGAAAAGACGGCTTGCGGGAGTTGGTTAGTTATCCTAGGACCAACGAGGCCGGGGAATTTTGGCCTATTAAATTTTTTAAAATATAATTTTAAAATAATTAGGTTATATGACCCTTTTAATTTTGAAATACTAAAAACATTAATCATTTAATCATAATTTAAGAGATATAAATGCATAATTGGCAATCAGTTTTGGTTTATATGAATGCTCGGTTCAGTGAACAAAAAAAAAAAAAAAATCTTCATAAGCTAGCTCAACATGGCACTACTTTTTTTTCCATGATCATGTTCATTAGTTTTAACACCACGATGGATGCCACCCTAATGGTGACCCCATTATAATCTCACAGTGGAGAAGTGTGTTACAATCACTTACAAGAACAATTTCTTCTTGAATACTTATGCAATCCCTAGGTCTACATTCTTATGAAGGTGGAACCAAAAGCTCGAATCCTTCTCCCCAAACTCTCGTACTAAGTAAATTCTATCCATATACCCCAGTTTTACTATATTAGCCTTCACATAGAAAACTTTGCTTGTTTCAAATGAAGAAGAGAGTAGAAGATCTTTTTGCTCCTTTCTTCTCCTCACTTCTCCTTTTCCTATTCCTTGATAGTGGTAGAGTAGAGGGTTTAATGGTAGATCGTAGCAAAGGTATTGAAAAATAGATGGTGAAACCCTTGGATAACCCACACCTAAAAAGGGATAATAGAGACCCTCCTATAGATCAGCAATGCTGTGGCACTCATTTGATTGTTATAATTTTCAAGAAAGGTGTCATAGTGAAGATTGGTTGATGAGGTTGGGGTGGTGATTTGGAAATGGTAAGGATTGGGGAAAGGTTTTGCAGTCTTTCAGAAAAAGGTTATTGTAATAATTAGTTCAGTGGATTAGAGGTATTAAGTAATCAAAAAAAAAATCCTTTTCGCATCAATAGTCTAGATTTTATCATATTTTTCGATAGAAATAATAAAAAAGTACCATAGCAATTTTTTTTTTAATTTTTATTTTTAAGAGAAGAATCAAAACATGACTTACACTTGATTCCATGGGTACTACTCTCAATTCTTCTTAAATGAGTCAAAATTAATAAATAAATAATTTTCTATATAAAATATAAAATATTAGTTTTATAGAGAATACTAATTTTATTTTTTATAAAATAATAAATATTTAACAATTCTTCAACAATTTTGAAATATTAGATGAATCATGTATACGCATATTCTTTAAAAAAATAAAATTATTTGTTTCTTGAATATCAATAACTAGGCAAGTATTAATTTTTTTAACTCATTTATTTTTATAACAACATTTTTTCAAAAGAAGAGAAATCTATATTCTACTAAAAAGTTTGTACCATTATAATAGAAAAATAAAATTATAATTACCATAAGATAAAAAGAATAAAAAAAGGTTATCAATTAGGTGATAGGAATTATTTATTTAATTCATAAAAGAATAATATAAGCAAAAATATACTTATGATCTTTAAACTTTCACTGAAAACTTATTATGATTTTAAAATTTATGATTGCTATATTTTAAAAATATTACATTTCTGACAATTCATAACGTGAGTTTAATTAAGCTTATCAAAATAATTTAATAACAAAATATTAAGAATATAATAATCTTAAAATATGAAGAATCAAAATTATGATAATTAAAAATTTAAGAATCAAAATAAATTTTGAGAGGGTTAAAAGTATATTTTAGCTATTTATATATTACAAAATTTTGAGATAAAGGAAACTGAGAGGAGGACTAATTTGTTTTTGAGAACAAAAAGGATTAATGTGAACTGTTCCGGAAAACCAATCGTGTCCCTCCAATAAACGGCTACTTTAGGGCGGGTACGTGTTAGTTAATCTGCGCCTTCGTCACGGCACACCACTAGACCACCGCAAACCCCATTGCTCCGCCTCCGCGGCGGAAACGACGCCGGCTCTCTTTCTCCCCGCTCGTCTTTCTTCGATGCCAAGTTCTCTCCTCTGCTTCGAAGCGATAATTTCCACAAGCACCTTCCGCTCCATCCTCCACCTCCCCTCAGCTCGCCGCTTAGCCGGGGGCATCTCCGTCCGAGAGATGAGTTCGTCGGCGTCCGCGTTGCCGCCGGGCCGGACCCGTGCGTTCCAGCTCCGGCTCAACCCCCTGACCGGCGACTCGGAGTGGATCGTCGTCGAAGAGGGAGAGGAGGAAGGGGAACAAGAAGAGCAGAATAAGACCCCAAAATCCCTCCTTGGTACCACCTCCTACCTCGATATGCTCAACGATTCCCGCCGGAATCGCGCCTTCCGTGAAGCGATCGAGAAGACCGTCACCAAGCCCTGCCACGTCCTCGATATCGGGTGATTTTTCTAATTTTTTAAATTTCTTTCTTGCACTCTTGCTGATTTTATTTAATCTTTAGAGCCGTTTAATGGAGCACTCGAGTTAGTTCTTGTAGGAATGGCTGGTGAATGAGCATTTGTGAAGTTGAATTCTAATATTTTTGCTTAAAAAAAATTGGTTCTTTTTATCGATAATCAAGCTTCCATGGCTGCAATTATAGTGTAGCTGACTAAGTGAAACCAAATAATGGAGGGAAATATCATTCACCTATTATTCTTTTTATTTGAAAAAAGAGAAGGTGTAAATTTTACGTGTATATGTTAATTTTTACTTGTGAACTATGAATCTATTGTATGTTTCCGACACTCAGTCAAAACTCCCCTTCATGAGATTGTCAGAAAAATAAAAACTCATAATCAATGTGATTGTGCCCTGCTTTTAAATTTATAGGATTCATATGCTGATGTGCTGTTCCTATATATATTCTGAATAATGTTTGTTAATGTAATAAATAAATGAAGAATGATTTCACGTTGCAAGAAGATCTGTACAGATTTTCTAATTGTTTATTTGAATTGTGGATTTGTGGGTGAAAATGGTGGAAGTTTGGCCTCAGTTGGATTACTAGTTATAAGAAGCTAACTCTATGAATCTTCTCTAAACAATTTTATGCTATTAGAGCGGGGACAGGCCTGCTCTCAATGATGGCAGCACGGGCAATGGCAAAGTTGGGAGGAGCAGAGGAGGGGAGGGTGTCAGCTTGTGAATCCTACCTTCCCATGGGTAAGCTGTTGCGGAGGGTATTACGAGCAAATGGAATGGAGAAGAAGGTAAAGGTCTTCCACAAGCGTTCTGATGAGCTCAGGGTTGGAGTGGATCTTGACTCACCTGCAGATGTACTGGTAGGTTGCCCTTGCAATTTAGAAAAAATGAACTTTGCAGTCTATTCATAGATACTCACTTTGACTAGGTCTTTTGAGTATTTAAGAGGCAATATCGAAGAAATAGCAAAACATGAATGCTCCACTCTGACAAAGAAACTTGAAATTGTAAGCCAATATTTTTTTTTTTTCAAAAATGGCTTGATTCTCTTTCGTTAATTCTGTAAATTCCAGTTTTTCAAAAAACAAAGTGATAGGAAAAAAGTTTTTCTATCAAGTAGTTTCTAAAGTTTAGAGTTGGTACCGGAATTTTTGTCTGTCTTGAGGTTTTTCTTCTAAAGTTTAAAACTGGTATTGGAATTTTTATCTGCCTCGAGTTTTTCTCATGTATGCATTTTGATACATGTGAAAATTATAGTGTTAGAATCATGGGTGGAATAATAAATGAGATCAGGATTTTGTTTTACTCATTCTGTCACAAGAACCTTTCATTTTTCCTTGCAACTATGTGCAGTAAGTCTATCTTCTGAGTAAGAAATTGCTCTACACTTGTGTTTAAAGGATGGAGATACTAATATATAACAATGTTAAAGTGAGCTTGCTCACGATGCTCTCCACTTCTTTTTCTCTTTTAATACCTTTTATATGCATGTTTTCACTGGAATAAGCTATATCAGCTTTGTGGAGTGATTTGAGGAAACATTGATTTTTTGTTAGAAAGCTACTTATCTCTTCCATGTAGATAACCTACTAGGCTATACAAGTTTCATATGTACTATCCCAGTGCACAATTGCAATATAGTGTGAAATAAAATTAAGTAGCAATATAGTCCTCTCCTCTGTTCCATGTTTGCCTGCCAATCTGTAGCTATTGGCCTATGAGTTCTCAACAGCTATTTATCTTGCTGGATCTCAAAGTTTATGTATTTTCTTTAAACAAATCGAGAGCACTTGAAGGAACTGAGAAAAGTGGACTGTAGCTTATTGTTATGACGTGCATAAAAGGGCTATTTTTATCAACCTTCATATTTGGAAGAGAGCAGGAAAACGAAATGGTAAAAATTTTTGTGGAAGACCTATAATTTCTGCCATTTAGTAATTGAAAATTTGGGATTTTAGACAGCCAAATCAGAATTATGACACAGAACTAAAAATTGTTTCACAAACTTAGTTCTTGATTTTATGAGGTATCAAGACCTCCTAATGCATTTCCAATTCCAACATCCAATGGCAGAAGTGCACATCCATATTTTTAGAGACCAATTTCCAAGAATCAGATCAGGCAAACATTAATTATGTCCATATGTTGCCTTTCTACTCATAAGGCCACAAACCATTCATGAAGATACCCAACATCCAGCAAGATACTTTCTCTTTATTTTCCAGCAAGACACCATTCAGGATCACTGAAATTTGGAGGTTAGTTTGATTTATTAGGACTAGTAAATAACGATTAGAAAGAATAAGAAAATAGCAAGTTGAATGGCTAATTGTAACATGTCAAACTACAAAATAGAAATAACTGTTTCTGACCACAAAAGGTTACTTCTCATGCATGTATTCTCTCACATATTTATGCAAGCATTCACTGCACATTGGAAAAATCTCAGATGAAGTGGATTTTTTCCTCTTTCGGTTGAAAAGATGATGTTGGTGTTTGATCTGGGCCTCATGCTGTCTCATATGCACATGAAACACTTCTTACATCTATGAAAAAGAAAAATCAACTATTTTGCAGGTCAGCGAGATACTTGACTCAGAGTTGTTGGGTGAAGGACTAATACCAACTCTACAACAGGCACATGAGATGCTATTGGTGAAAAATCCCCAAACAGTCCCATATCGAGCCACTACATTTGGGCAGGTACGTATCCCTTGGTTTTTATATTGTTATGCAAGATCTGCCTTATAACATTTGAAAAGTATCCTCTTTTCATTTGCAAAATGTTGTGCTCTTTGTTTCCAGACCTGCATTTGCAAAATTCATGGTTCACATGTTTATCACGTTTATTTTTTTCTCACAGGCTTGTCAATGCAAGCCTTTTCTGTAAAAGAAAGGCCTCTGTAATGCTATAGTCTGCCATTCTATTTTCCATTGGAAACCTCAGCACATAACCCCAGTAGCATAATCTAAAAGATTTTCTTATGCTGTAAGTTAGAGATGAAGTTCTTAGCTTTGAAAATTATTATTAAACCTCAAGAATTATTGGACATTATTGCATTTTAGATTTCAAATGTCTCTAGTAATTTATTTAGTTTTCATATTGAAGATTATCCATATCCTTGTAAAATATCTTTCAGTTTTATAGTTTTGTACTTGCATCCAAAATAAATCAGTGTCAAATATCCAAGATGCTTGAAGAAGTTAGGCTTACTTAACTATTATGTTTTGATGTCCCAGCTAGTTGAAAGCACATTCTTATGGAAGCTGCATGATTTGTATAGCAGTGAATTAAATGCATCAGATGGGATACATCTTGCACCAGCTGGACTGGAAAGGATTATTCATGTAAAACCACAGCAATATGCCATGCATTGTGATGCAATATCAAAAGAGATAAGAGTGGTATGAGCTTGACTATCTTCACATGCTATTGCCTCCATAAGAAATACAAATGCTTTACTCCTAATATTGTATCCATCCAGTTGTCAGAACCCTTCAGAATTTTTGAATTTGATTTTTGGAAACGACCAGACAGTCATGGTGAAACTGAGTTTCGGATAAAAGCAACTGATGATGGAAAAGTTCATGCTGTAATTTCATGGTAATAATTATCATGCATACTAATTAGTTTCTGCAGCATCTTCCTTAGTAGACCACCCTTATCTAGGTTCTATTTGTAGGTGGGTGCTTCAGCTTGACCACGAGGGATCGATATTCTATTCAACAGCTCCGAGATGGATAGGATCTTCTAATGCTGATATTGTATCAACAAATGTCCCCAGTGAGTTGAATCATCTAAATAAATGCTATGCTGTTAAGTTAAAATTGTTGTATATTTTTATTTTAAATCCTTCTGTTTCCTCTTAGTTGCCAATTAGATTAGATTGATAGAAATCAAATGAGTCAAGCTTTTAAGATTTTGAAATTTGTCTTGATAAAAAAATATTTAATGTTTTAATATTTTAATTATGATAAAAATTTAGGACGTGTGTAAGCAAAATTGTAATCAATTTTTTCTTTGTTGATTACATGAATGTACATACTAATTTGGTTGGAAGTTCATACAAAAAAAAAAAAAGGTGAACAACATATGTTCTAACTCATGTATATTTATCATCAAGAAATTGGGAATAAGGACAAACTTAGCGGTGTCATAATGGGTTAATGCAAAGAGATACTTTTGTCTGGGCAAATATGTATAATGACTTTCTGGAAATTTTATAGCTTAAACATGCATGTCTTGTGCTTGATTATGCTAACTGTGGAAAGTTTATTCACTTTGTAGAACGTAAAATTCATTATTTGGACAATTGAAAATTTGCAAAACTGAAGCTAGTGATCACTTTCTAGTTAATGAGTTTGGGTTGAGCAGAGATGCTATAATGCAGTTGTTGACTAGTTGCCTAGTAATACAATTCATGCTTTCTCCCACTGTCTCAGTTAGGCTAGTTGTTACATGCTGTGATTTGATTTGATGTTAATGTTTTACTGACATTGTTGCATGTGCAAGTATTTTTTGCGTTTCCTGTATGGTATCCAGCATGCAAAAATTGTTGATGGCAGATTACTCCCTCCTTTTACATGTATAAATTTATTCTTTTGTTTTTCTCCCCTTTCATTTTGAAACCTAAGTTACCTGTTAGATTGTTCCATGCCATCAGCCTACATCTTACAGTTCTTTTCACTGATTCTATATAAGGGATGGTGAAAGTCTGTTGTGTAATATTACCAATTCATGCTTATCCATTGTATTTTGATGTTTAATTTTAACATTACATACTTCATCATAAACAGTTCTTCTATGTCAGGTGGTGAAAATTGGTGTGATCATTGGAAGCAATGTATTTGGCTCACCCATGGCACAGGAATGCCTGTCTTGAAGGATAAAGATGTTATCTTCAGTGCTGTTCACAATGATACTAGCATTTCATATTCTCTCAAGTTTGATGACCACAGAAGCTACAATGACTTTGATTTTGCAAATTGTCTTATTACACTTTTGCCAGAAAGAATTGCACTTTACGGCAACAAAGATTGGAGACTGACCTTAATAAGTGCCGTAAAAAATGCTGTAAGAAATTGCTTTTATGTTTGGAGGTTATTATATTCAGGCAGATTTTTTTTCATGGCACTTGTTTGTCTTCATGGTGCATGCTTTATGTGATTACTTGACATCAACTCTTGAAAAAGTTTTCTGGCAGGTATCATGAAAAAACAAAGTCAATGTAGAACATGAATATATAATGGAGGAAGTTTTAGATTTTATTGATGATGAAAAATAAAACTGATCTATAACATGGACTAGCATATGTCAGGAAGTGGTTATTCCAAAAGATATTCTTTTCCTCAATAATTCTTTTTTCTACATGCCAACTTATAAATAGACATTTAGTAATTTGAATTTTCTCAGAATTCAGTTGTGACTACTCTCGCACTCTTCATTCTCTTGCACAATTCATTCTTGGTAGCATGGACAAACCCTTCACTTCTCATTTATGTGACCATGTTATATAAGGATTTTGCATTTTCTCTCTTCTATCAGTGCATGCCTTGCTCATATTAAATTCTTCATTACGTCCAGTTGCATGTCAGATCATCTCCACTATGCATTGTTGCTGATGACAGTGTGTTCTTAACAATTCTTACCGCATCTCTTTCAAAAACTTCAAATGTTATCTCAACGTTTCCTGGGCTGCAAGAGAAAGGTGCTCGATATCTGCAAGCAGTTGCTGGTGCAAATGGTTTCTCTATGGATCGTGTAGAAGTTATTGGTAGAAGAGCAGCATGCTTGATTTCAGATGATTGTAGACACAGAAAGGTAATTTCAAGTTTTCCACAACCATAAGCTTCACACAGAGAGTTTACATAACATTTTCCTCATTCCAAGTATGGTTACACTACATATACTATATTTTAGTTTGATGATATTGTTTGATATTCAACTTTAACATATTGATAATGTTGTGTGTCCATTGAAGTAGGTTGACTTGCTAGTGGGAGAACCATATTATTATGGAAATGAAGGGATGCTTCCATGGCAGAATCTGCGATTTTGGTTAGTAAGAGTTTTACATTGTTTAGCTTGTGTCCTTATAACAGCCATTATATAATGGAAATTGTGGCCATATTTGATATTTTTACTGC
Organism: Metroxylon sagu; assembly: GCA_017589505.3. NCBI lineage: Eukaryota > Viridiplantae > Streptophyta > Magnoliopsida > Arecales > Arecaceae > Metroxylon > Metroxylon sagu. Next base: position 1,355,371 of record JACVBY030000589.1, on the reverse strand, counting down.
TTATTAATTTCAAGTTTTTATGTCAGTTCAAAAAATAATGTTTTTATATCTTGACATTGACATTTCAAATGACATTTTTCTTGTAATATTCTTTTCTGTTATTTTCTGTTATTATGGTTAATAATAGCTTTTATAACAGCCATTGTTTTTGTCACAATGGCCATTTCTTCCATTATAATGGAAGACCATGGTTTGGGTGGGGATGTCCTGCATGGAAATAGTGTCATCACTGGAGTCTTGCATTTTTTTTGAAAACATAATATAAAGTACTTCATCTGCACACTCTTTTTGATGACAGCATGTTCCTACAAGTGGCTTGTGTAATAAATCCCTCTATTTACAATGATCCAGGATTTGGATCTTATGTTCTAAAACACATCTTTGGATCAAGATAGTAAGAATTTTAACATTTAGAATTGTTTATGCATCATACAGACCCAGTATCACATTAGTTGCATATCATATTACTCTTAATTCCGTTTCCAATTAAACTCCAAGTTGATGCAGCGTGTCCCTCTCTTTTTTCCTATTTTTTATACACCTTTCGCTCTTAGCATGCCACCAAAAAAAAAAAAAAAAGACTCTGGCGCCAAGTAACCGTTGTAGAAGTCCAATCCAAAAGACTCAGACGCGAACACGGCAATGAAATGATGAAATAGTATATAAAAGGTGTTCAAATGTTAGGAATCCAGCAGCGGGTCCTGACTCGGTCCCCAAACTTTCTGGTCTCTTGATTGAAAGATTTCTTAATCTCACTCATTAAAGTTTCTCCTGTCATCATCTGCTGCATGCCGGGCCCATTCCGCTGCTCTTTCCACCGAAATCAGACCCTACAAGAACTGACAAAAAGAAAGTCTATAAATGCAAGCAAGACTTGGAAAGTTGAGATGACTTCGAAAGATGTTCCAAAATAATAAATAGGAAGGACAAAATTAGCATCGTTTGTTATTTTTTTCTGATATATTATATAAACAAAAGTTAACATAATTATTATTTAACGAGTGCCCCTTCGCGTCCATAGTTAAAATATATATATAAAAAATACTCTTTAAAGGTTCAAACCCGTCTCCAATTGAACTTCAACTTGATGCCGTGTGTTCCTTTTTTTTTTTTTTCCCCCTACTTTTTATAAAAGCCGAAGCTCAGGGAAGGCTCCAGCTTCTTGATTGCCACGTGTTAAAGACCATTGAATGCTCTTTTTTTCCTCCCCCCCCCTTTCTCTCAGTTGGCCAAACTACTCTGAAGCTGAGAGAAGGTCTCCCAGCTTCTTAATTGTCATATGTCAAAGGCCATTAAATTTTTTTTTTTTTTTCCTTCTCTCAGTTGGCCAAACTACTCCGAAGCTGAGAGAAGGCCTTCCAGCTTCTTGATTGCCACATGTCAAAGGCCATTGAATGTTTCTTTTTTTTTTTTTTCCTTTTTCCTTCTCTCAGTTGACCAAAGTACACCTGCTGTAATTTCATGTCATCCTCTTGAATAATTTCAGTATGGCTCTCCATTCGAAGCAGAGATGTGGGGGGTGAGAGAGGAGAGGTACACGAGTCTGGAACACATGAGGCGCCATACCCCCTCTCATGTCAAGCGTGAGGCCTCATTAAAGCCCTCTCTCTCTCTCTCTCTCTCTCCGATAACTGAAGTGGGACATTTTGAAAATTTGGACAGCTTCCCCCCCGGCCCCCAAAATAAAAAAAAAGAAATAAAAGAAAAAAAAAAAGAACGCAAGATATACGGATTAATATACAAAATTATAATATTATATAATTATATAACTAAATATTATGTAATTTTATATTTCAAATATTATAATTTTATTATGATATTATATAATGTAAAATATTATAAGAAGTAGACTTAATTGTATTCAAATGTAGCCAAGTTTAGGATTCGATCATCTTTTTCATTTTTGGATTCATATAAATTTCGAAGCCACTTTATTTTTTTTACTTTTTTTTATTTTCGAGATTCATGAACTGTGTGGATTTATGGAGGGGGAAGATGACCAGATTTAGGATTGGATAGCCAAGTTTACCTCATATTATATTGTTATGATATTATAATATTATAATGGAGAGCAGAAAATCTTTTTTGGGGAAAAAAAGCCCGCCAAAGAGCAATTTGAAGGCCAAGTCTATATGACGCTGCTTTTCCATTGAGATCCATGTCACATTTTTTACCATAAAATATTTTTAAATTTGATAGGATAATTCAGATAGAAGGGTTGCTTAAAGAGATTATGGTGGCTCTTACATTTGATAGGACAGTTCAGATAAAAGGACTGCTTGAAGAGATCGAGGCGGTAATGTTAAGAAAGTGTGATGCATGTTTTGAGAGTTATGTTTTTTTTTTTCAAGATAATCGGTGCATTGCACTGGGTTGAGTCTAGTTTTATATAATTTACTGGACAATATGGCTTTCATAATTACATATTAATCTCTGCTAAGGCCAACCACATAAAATTAGCAAGGCTGTTGGGTTTTTTCCTTCTAGAGAGTAAAGAAACAGAAGATATGGAATCTATGGAATTGAGATCAGGAGGCAAAGTTTTTGTATTTTACAGCCATTTGTTAAAATCTGATTTTTCCCCCTAAAATATTCTACCTAGAAGTTTAATTGAAATGATATGTTGAATATAAATACTTTTAATAATGAGACATGATATTTCTTTCATTAGATATGCTATATATCAGTCTATAATGGTAGAAATTAGACTTCACAAGCATGTTTTTTCATCGTTCATTCAACTGCTTTATATTGGACTCTCTTTTTTTTTTCACTTTCACATTTCTTTTATATTTTTAAATTTTTAAGGAATTGGAAAAAAAATGAAAATCTTACAATCTGCAATTCTATCCATGATCTAATCCTATCTAGCTTCCTCTACAATTTATAACTCTGGTTGATCCTAACAACATTGCCAGTCAATGCACCATAATAATTGTGGAAAACCAACAAATATTTGCCAATCAACATCATGTAAACCTTGATGCTATGAGACTCATCACAATATTCAAGGGATTCTACTTTTCTGCATGATAAAAGTACCATTCTCTTTCATATTGATGTGCATAGAAGGTGCTTTGTTGACTTCTTTTTTTATTATCTTATGTATGACATTAGGTCCTAAGCATTCTGATTCATTTTAAATGGATTGAAGGAAGGAAAGGACACTGCTTGACTCGATTCTAGCTGAAGATGTATTTATCATGCCTTGTAAAGGAATCTTGAAGGCTTGTGCCCTTTCACTTCCAGTGAGTTTCTTTCTTATTTGCACCTTCATTGTTTTTCTTTTTGCTGTTTTCTAACTTGATTGAAGCCAGTTCTTTCATCCTTCTATTGTTATAGTGTTAGAAAAATTGTTTTTTATGCAGAACTTATGGAGAAGTCGATGCTACCTCCAAGATGTTGAGGGCTTTGATCATTCAGTTGTGAACGATACTTTAGGAGCCTGTGGTGACTTACCCCAAATGCAGGAAGGTCCTTGTCTGCCTTACTATATATGGCAATGTGGTGAAGTCAAGGTACCCATATCAAATTTTAGAACATAAGTTTGACCTGTGAAAAAACTCTAGGCATGTCTCCATGAAACCTTTTTTTTTTTTTTGGTGTGATAGATTTTATACTTGTAAACTGAAGTGATTGTTCACTTAATATTACTTAATATTTGCCAGGAACTTAGTGAGGCAATTTCAATCATGGAGTTTAATTTCAAAGAACCAATTCATGAATGTTTTGGAAAAACAAAGGTATTTCTTATTCTGTGGTGTCTTTGTGTAGTCCTTAGGTAAATTTTCATTGATGGTGTGCTACCATGCGTGTGTTTGTTGGCCATTTTTAATTTATATTGCATGTTGTCATATTGTCCTCAACTGGCTAGTAGATCATCATATGGAATTTTACTTTTATTCATGGAACTGATGAGGTTTTCTCATTGATTTCTGATTAAATTATTGGCAAACATTGGTTAACTTCTGGATTCAGGGTTGTAATTAATAAAAGAATTTACTTGATATGTTCTGTTGGTGCCACAAGAATCTAGTCCAGTACTTCATTCAAGGTGGTGCCTCTGATAATGAAACAGGCAGAAGTAATCTTTCTGCCAGATCTCATGTCTTGTGACAGATTTCACTAATTTTGCCCGGAAATCCATTTAATTCTGGGCATATATCAAACATCTTTTGCCACCTTTATCAATGTTCTCGAGGACTTCCTTTCTATTCTTGGTAGTTAAATTTGAGCTTCATAATTGATGTTTTTAGTTAGCCCAGGTTGGATTATGTTCCTTTCCTTACCAAAATAAGATCATAATTTTTGTTGCTTGCTTATTTTTGGATCTCTTAATTTTATATTTCTATTGCTTCATTGGATGTTCCGCACATCCTCTGCGCTAGTAAAACTGATATCAAACATTTCAACTGGGCCAATGGAAGAAAGTAGCAACCTGGTCATCTTTTTCATATTCACAAGCTAGAAAGCCCAATTTCCAAATAATGAAACTCGAAGTTCTTGCCAAAGATCACAACCAAAAATGGGCGAAAAATTATTTCTATCAAAGTCTAAAAAAGCCACCAACATACGATATAATCTACAAATTTCAAGGCAAAATCTTATTGTTGAACAAGAGACACATGGATGGGTTAATAAAGGAGGTCTGATGGGTGTAGAACAAGGATGTGACAATAGTGAATCTTAGGGGTGGTTGATACCTTGGTCTGGAAGTTTTGGCTAAGTGTTAGAAATTAAGGTCCTGATGCAGTTGAGGATTAAGGTAAAATTTCAAATAGATTTAAGAATTGTAAAGATGAATAGGGTGCTGAGGTAGTGAATGCTGGACAGCGTGTGGCTCATACATGTGGGCACCTTAGCAGACGAGACTCTTGCCACTGTGAATCTCGAGAGGTTCAGATGTATGCAACCTTACTCCCACATGTGGAGAGGCTGCATTTGTGTTTTAAATCCTTATAGTTATACCATGTACATATGCAAGATACAAGATGGTAAGTACAAAATAATAAAACTATAAGTACAAAATAATAAAACTAACTTCTCAAAGAATGATAAAGAAAATAAAAATAACTATAAGTACAAAATAATAAAACTAACTTCTCAAAGAATGATAAAGAAAATATCATAAAACATATAATGGCATGAAACCAAAAACCTTGCTTACAAAAGATATGCCTCAGAAAATTTTGTGTGCACTTTAATGAGTATAAATGGCATTTGACCACCTGGCTATCTACTTTTGCAATAATATTCCAATCTCTTCATTCTTTATGCAGATTGAATTTTCCAAGCCAGGATTATGCCATGGTTTTGCACTTTGGATTGATTGGGTGGTGGATGAAAAAAGCTCCATTATTTTCACAACTGGGCCAGGTTTGCATCATGATGAATTACTTGCTCAATTCCAATTTTTTGATGTCATATTGTTGTCAAATTTCTAATGAAAGAATAGTTTATATATTATGTAAAATCTAAGATATTCCATGCCTTATCATGTTTTATTTATACTAGCAAATGGGCATGCGTTATGCATATTTGAAAAATCAGCAATAACAACAACAAAGTCTTAAACCCAAACTAGTGAGGATCACAAAATTAAAAAAATAAATAAATAAAATAAATATGATTATTATTATTTTGTTTATTAGTATATGATAATTTGCCAAATTATGTAACTAGCATGTTTTGAATATAATTAAAAAATAAAATATTATCAATGTAATATAAATCAAATTATATCATTATTAATTATGACATGCCCTATAAGCTATGCCATCCAACTTTGCCGCTTAGTTAATTGACATAGAAGACAACGTATTGATCAAAGAAGGTGGGATTTTTTTTTTTTTTTAAAAAACGGCTTACATTAGTCTTCCATGTTATAAGGTTGAAAGAAAAACTATCAAGATAAAACAATAAAAGTTATTTACATTCTTCTTTTAACTAGTGCCCAACCATGCTTCTATGTCTCTCCTCGTTCTTCCATTTTTCTTTCAAACCAAATCAGTTGAAATATAAAATCATTAAACATATATTTGTTAAACAAATGAGGGGAACAAAGGATGCAATCTATGAGTGATGAGGGCATGGTTTGCCGTCTTGATTTTGAAGGATGGAGCAGTAAAATTCTAATATAGTGTCAGCCACGCTTGGTTCACTTGGTATGAGGGCGTACTGAGTATCAGTACGCCTTTGATACTAGTACAGTACCATTATGGTATAGTATGTCCGGTACAATAGTGTACCGATTGCTATGGTGTACAATGGATGAGGGTAAAAAAGAGTATTGATTTTTTTTTTTTTATCTGACCACTAAAGACAAAAATGATATGCAACAACTAGCCTAGATTTCCACATCTCAAGTAAGCATACCAAATTATATAATTTAACATTAAACAAGTGCAATCATTTGAATTTTGCAACATGCTAATGCTAAAAAATGTAGGCATGCAAGAGATACAAAGAGCTTATCCTCATGCATCCAAGGAGGTGTGGCTTATGAAATCTTACAGCCTTTCATCGGCTACGTCCCAAAGTAACTCCAAGGCATTGGTCACTTTTTTTTCCCACAATATGAACCCCACTTTTCAGATCTATACATATCATCTATCTAGAGGGCACAAAAAAATTACCCATTGTCATATTATTTATATACAGTCCAAATTGGTTGTATTCATTATTCTTGCATTGGTATCAAGAGTCAAACCGTTCCATAACTTCCTCTATTTGATCTAGATGCCACCTCTTGTTTTATCTCCTTCCTTCTTAACTTCAAATCCTGCAGTAATAAAAAAAGCAGCACATATCATCAAATCTAGAAGCATATGGATTCCAAAGAACCAAATCAGAGAACAAGAACATATATCACATGCAAACAGATGCTATGTGGAAAGGATGGATGATGGAGGTAGTTATACACCAGATCATATGAGTGACTTTTTAAGGATGGAGGGCTTATCATTGAACAAACCAAGATAGGTCACTGTAGGGAAAGAAATGGGTGCAGAAATAGGAAGGTGGGCAAAATATATGAATGTAGGTAGGTTTTGGGTCCCTAAAGTGTTCTTGTTGGAGCGTACAAATAAAAATAAACCTTTTTGAGCCAAAAAGAAGCTTCTTCTTAACATTGTTTAGGTAGTTATGATAAGATCCTCTGAAAGAAAAAAGAATTAAATTAAGAAGCTGATAATTAAATGTTGTTGATTCAATTTTATATTCCAAAGAGACCGTGTTCACTCTTGGAAAGGAAATTATCAAAATCCTACAAAATAAGACAAAGGATCAGCGGATGGGGTGAGAAGAGGAGAGTTCCATACCTCCATGAGAGTGTTGTTGCTCTGATGAGATGGTGTGGCTGGGCCCATCGATGAACGCATAGAAGAGTGCCGGTAAGGGTTTGAAGAAGAGCAGAGAGAAAAAGAGGAGAGTGGCGTGGAGAAGGGAATCACAAAGAGTAGAGTAGATACAGGGTGACAATTCAGTCTAGCCATTTAGGGAGATATGAGTGAATATAGTAATTGATCTAATAAACAAGAAGGTCAGTTATTGATTCAATAAATAAGAATTAAGGAAAACTAAACAAACAGGTTTTGATCACATAATAAAAAAAATAATTTGCAGAAACATAACTCATGTTTAAGATTGCCAAAAGTTTTATTTACAGCATGAAATAGGAGCAGAAAGTATGAATCAGGTCGTCCAGGTGCAGTTTGGACATTTCAATTGGGTCGACAAAACCAAATTAATTTGTTTTTAGGCTTATTATAGATTTTTGTCATTATGTTGATTTCAGATAGCAGATACTGGAAACAAGCAGTGAAGCTTTTGAGCAAGCCTGTGGCAGTCAATGTGGTTGAATGCTTTGCTGAGATTGAGGCACTGTTTGACCCTTTAACTGGCGAAGTCACCATTAAATCCTCATTCTCATCATCTTGATTGGATTCACGGCAGACAATGTTTGTAAGCCATTTGTACATTAATTTATTTATTATTAAGTTTGTTGTTCATTTTTTCTCCCAAAATACTCTCTGTTCTGCATACAAAATAGGCATGGCCTGATAATGCTGATGCATGTTCAAGGGTAAAATGGTTCTTGTAAATGATATGATGAAGAGGCCAGGCCTCAGGAAGAGATAACATTGCCTGAGCTGCATTTACATAGCTCATTGGAGCTCAGAACACACAAATTGGTCCGAAGGACAGACTTTCTCATTCCTCATCTTCTGCCAAAACTGCAGAAAGAATCCAATGCCTCAAGGCGAAGATTTCTATTGGTAAAAGGCTTTCTTGATGAAGGATATGTTCAAATTTTTCTTCAAATAAATCTTATTCAAAACCAAAAAAAAAAGTATTAATATAAAATATAAAATCTATAATACACCAACAAATAAAAAAAAAATCGACTTGCAGACCGGCTAGGAAACCACAAGATGCATGAAGAAGGGAGCACAACATAGTAAACAAAGAAGGATAGCAAGCCACAAGTTTCTTGGTTCTTACTATTGCTACTCGTCGAGATTAAAGCAAAACAAAATTAGGAATCATTAGTGCTAAGAGATGACAAAATAGATGTTTGAGAATAGGCAACTATTTTAAATAGGAAAAGCAAGAAAATAGAGGAGAAATTACTGCTATTGATCAATCTCAACTGCTCGGAGTCAGCCTGCAACAGCTCCAATGCCAGGCTGCTATGGCCGTGCCGCAAGACCTGGTGCAGAGCAGTGTTTCCCTTGGTATCAACTGCCATCATCATCTCTTCTAGATTGTTGCCCATCTCTAGGTCGCTGCCAGGACGAGGCACCTGGGGTGCAACCCGAATAAATAAAAAAGGTGGCCATAGAGTGATCACCAGCTGCAGCAGTGATATGCAATGGAGTCTCTTCGTTTGAGTTTGTTTCCAAGAGAAGGGCTGTGTGTTATTTAGAGGAGTTTTGCCAAGAAGGATATGGGGGCTTTCCTCGACCAGTTGATTAAGGACAGCCACATCGCCTGATTCCGCCGCCTTGAGCAATCTGGGATCCATAGGCAGTAAAAGACTGATTAGTTGCGCCTGACTCGATTCTAAACAATTGAATTTACTAACAGGAGGCATTCTTAACTTGTGCTGAATCGCTGCTGGGAGAGTATTAATAATAACATGAAGAACCCAATGCTAAACGATTGAATTCACTCGAAGGTATTCTTAACGTGTCTGCCAGGAGAGTTTTAATAACAACATGGAGAACTCGATTCTAAGCTATTGAATTCACTAAAAGGAGGCATTCTTAGCTTGTCTGTTGGGAAAGCTTCTTCTATGGCCTCTAGTTATCATTTTTGGCTTTCCCTTGTGCCAGTTTTGGCTTGCACAGTTCCATGCGAAACAATCGATGTGTTTGTACGATGTATTACATGATCAAATATCTGTACGATGATGACATGGTTTGATTTCTAACCATTATTTTCTTTGGTGGAAGTCTTCTAATCATGGACATGGAAGGAGAAGAAGCTGCGATTTCTGCCATCGTTGAGCTTAATTTTCATGTTTGCGAGTAGTTAGTTGTAAACCATATTGAGTTTTCCTGCTGTTGTTTTAGCCTTTGTGTTCAGGTTTTGGTTATCAGATGAATCTATCTAAATTAATTCATTGCATGGACTGGATCTAAATATGGGGTGACTGGCTTTGTGAAGTTCCATATTCTCCGCCTTTCCTGCTGAAATATATCTGCATTCTCTGTAGATAAATGGAGAAAACACAATGAAAATTATTGGTTGGCAGTACTTATTAGCCATGGCATCATTTTAGTAATTCTCTCTTGAGAACCTTTCATGTGCCTATTTGGCAACGCTGGATCAGCTGCCTTGCCCTCTCATCAAGATATAATATTTTTTAGTAGCAAAATTTGTTGTACCAAAAATTAGTATTATTTTGGTATTAGATCGATATGGATCAATACAGAATGTATCGTACCGGACTGATAGCATATCGATCAATTCTAATATATAAACTACCTTATATCAAGTAGAATTGGATGATTTCGATGCAGTTCGAGATCAACAGTTCGGCCTCTGTACCGAACCGAATCATCAAACTGTACGTAATGGTAGATAGTTTATTATAAACCATCTGATTTGGTATAGTTGGGCGATCGTTTCTTAATAGCATCTGATTTGGTAGTTCTTCATTTGTCTCCATTCATGCATGTGAATGACAACGCATGGTCATGAGTTAAATTATGCGGTGGAGCTGGGCAAGTTAGGAGTGGCACGTTTCGCTGATGGCGTTGGCGGACAATGGGCGTTCATTCTTCTCTAAAGGTGCTGTTTTGGATCGCTGCATGGTAGAAAGTAGAAACGGTGCTCTCTTCGGCACTATATAAATTCATAGATGATATTGAGAATTGAGCGTGGCCATTGGATCAACTGCTGAGATCCTTGCATCATCTGCACTGCACAAATCTCAAAGTCTGCGAACGGGATCCTACTGCATGGGGGACTTCATTTCTTGGATGCAAGAGACTGCCGGAGTGGCTCCATTATAAAACTAAAAGAAATAAAAACAAAAAACAAAAAACAAAAAAAAACAAAACAAAGTATCCGAGGGAATCATAACTCATGGCATTCTTTAGGTCTTTCCACAAGAAAAGGGAGAAGAAAATAAACAACTTGTGAACGAGGATTGAGCACTATGGTTCATAGAAAGGAAGGATCTATGTTGATAAGATTTGTTTTCTTATTCCGGCCTAAAAACCAGTCAACATCCATAGGCATGAGACATGCATTTAGGAAGAGACAAAGGCAGTCAACTCCTTGAGGGGAAAGCAAGTGTGGGGAGCTTGCTTTGCACTTCGTTTCCTCTAGGCTGATGGCTACACCGGAAAGAATCCGAAGTAGGGAAGCTTCCTTGAAGTTGCCTTCCAAGTGGGTCAGTTCACAGTCTCAGAACCATGCTGGCCTTTCAATGTCTATGTCATTGTGAAAGTTCTGTGCTTGTTTAAAATTACCAATATACTTCCAGCCGGATTAGACCCATTCATGAATCATGGCTGGTCCTGAACCGGTTCTGATCAGTTGGTTGGTTCATCACCAAGGTGAATGATAAAAGTTTGCAGAATGTTTTACAAAAATTTGCAATAGCAATGTAGCTTTCAGCCATTCATGAAGAATGATGATTCTTTCCAAAAATAAAAGTAACATTGTGTTTCATATTTGAGAATGGTTTTCATTTTAATTTTCTGAAAATAATTTTTACTTTTTACTTTCTAATATCTAGAAAATGTATTTGATAAGTGGTAATAAAAATTATTTTTTATCTATTATTTTGATTATAAATGATATTTTTTAAAAGAATAAATTAAAAAAATAAAAAGAGTACCATTCATCCTTGTATTTTCAAGTTCTCTAACTTTTATTTTTTATTACCTTCTTTATTTTGATAAAAAATTGAAAATATTTTTAAACTGCTTTCAATTTTCTACTCTTTTAGAGTTATATTTGACAATATATATATATATATATATATTACTTTCAATCACTAAATGCATTTTTATAAATATTCTTTATTTTTATAAAATAAAAATAAAAAATAGAACTATTTTTAAGAGCCACACCTCTCTTAAGATTATATATATATTTCTCTTGTTTGATTGAAATATTCTAATATGGAGGGGGATTCAGAGAGCAACCATCCAACCCATCATCCTTATGAATGGGTTCAGCAAATTGTTGAAGTGTTGGGAAAACCAGACCGGTTTATATTTTGGTCTGGGTCCTAAAGAGCAAAGAATGAGAGTGCAGCAGTCACTTCCAAAAAGAGTGACTTGGTCCACACAAAAAGTACAAAGCATGGGCAGGAAAACCGAATGATAGCCTTGCCCCGTCCCCATTCATATTCTCTGCCCAACGCCAATTGCTAACCTGTTCACAAAAGGAGGGGAACAATGGCAGTGCACATGGTAGCCCTGGCCAAGCTTAATCTACTAGCTGGTGGCCATAGCAGCTGGCTTCTCTCTTCTCTCCTGTGCTCCTTTGTGCTCAAGCTCCCCCTCACCATCCTCATGCCTGCATCATTCTCAGATATGGCCTCATGCTTGAGGTTTCTCCTGTTCCAACTCAATCGCATTTGGTTCCATGACACGCCCATGCAAACGAATCGTAGATGGAGGAGATCCCTCCTACTTCTCCAAGATCGCTTCACCATCAATGATAGGTCAAGGATCCAGTCTGACATGGAAACCATGAATGCCATCGCCATGCTAGCACTCTAGGCTACGGTAAGTCAAATCCTAAGTCTATCAAGTCGGATCTTATCTTGAGTTCTGGTGATATATCTGTTACTTCTTAAAGTATACAATTGTGCAGTGAGGTCTTATAGGCCAGTAAGTTTGGTTAAAAGGTCTTTCTCTCTCTCTCAGAGAGAATTCTGGTTATAACGTTTGAGGTTGTGTCGATTGTGCAGTGAAATCATATAGGTTATCTCCCTCTCTCGCAGAAAGTTCTGGTGAGAAGGTTTGTGTTGATGCCTTAGTTTGGTGTAGTAGATCAAGCTCCAATGAGATTTCCTTCTTGCGTTGTAGAGGGGTTTTGAGAGATGGCAATAGATTTGTTATCCTATAAAAATTATTAATATTAACACACATGGATATCGTCTCTCTCTCTCTCTCTCTCTCTCTCTCTCTCTCTCATGCATGTATGCACATGAAATAAAGAAGGAAACCATATGATTCTAAGATTCCCATGCCTTTCTCCAAAAGATTATCTAATCAAATATCAAGGGATTTTCTGAATCATAAGCATATACGAACATCGAGACATGTTCATTTTGGGATTTGCATGGAAAAAAAAAAAAAAAAAAGAAACTTTGGCAGCCGTCATGTATCCAGTCACAACTGAAGTGCGAGTCTTGCCACTCAGTGCACAAAATTTGGTATGCAAAGACTTATCCTAATGATCGCAGCCAGAGTTTATTCCAAATATTTAGACATGTATGTCAAAGAAACAACTGAAACCAAATTATCCTTTAATTCTCCACCAAGAAAAAGATAAGGCTTGATTTGGTTACAAAAATGCTTCTCAGGCGCAGGATTTATTCACGATAATTAATTATAGCTTCGTGATAGCTTTCTTGGGCAAGAAATCTCAACCCAAGAAAAAAAAAATCTTTGTGACATGTGGATCATGAAATCAAAGACAGCAAAAGGATGTCAAAATAAAAATTCGTCAACTATGATGAGATGGATGAAATTGGTACAAATTGATAGAGATTACGTCATTTATGCTAAGTTTACTCTTTCATGCAACCAGAACTATTTCATATTACAAAACAGATTCAATTTAAAAAAAATAAAGTCCTTTATGAGCGACAAATAAATGTACAAGATTATCGTGCTCTAATATTTTTGTAATATTCTACCTAAAATAAGAAAAATTTAAAAAATATTTATCTCGATCAGAGTTAAAATATTTTTTATGTTTTTTGAAAGAAAATTAATCAATAATAGCATATGACTATCAGGAGATAAAATAATTTTTTAAAATAAATTTTTGAAAGAAAATAATCAAAAATAGCATAGGACTATCAACTTGACAAATCTCTCCATACAGTGTTACAAGCATGGGTCCCAAAGTATCATTCAATCAAAATCAGATGAGTTTGATTTTTTATTTTTTATTTTTTTTTTGGGTTCAGTTTTGTTTCAACGTAGACGCATGACCCACGGTACTTAGATTAAAGCATGCTAGGCATGCACATATCATGGTCACCATATATCCCTGCCATGCGGCGGCTACGACATCACCATATCCTGACATTTTAATTCATACAATGTCACTATTTTGTCATTCCCCCTTGTTGCCCCCATGATGCCATGACCTCACTATGTCATCAACACATCATTGCAGCATGGCATTCATGTGAGTGCTACGTCCTCATCACATATATCCATGTTGGCACTGTGAGTGTCATGTAATATGTAATAGACATGTCAGCACCACGACAGCCATGTCAGCTTCATGTCCTCGCCACTTATCGTCACCTCAGCGGCGTCATCACCACGTCAAGAATGTCATCACAACGTAGCTACCACGTCAATGCCAACTTACTGCCAAATGCCATCCATATTGGCACCATGCAATCGATAAATGAGTGCCACATAGTACATACAAGCACCATCTACACGTCTCACCACATGGCATGTATTACAAGACATTATTCTGTGTCACATCATCACTACATCATTACTTGCCAACACGTTGGCGCCATGTCATCACTATGTTTCCAACAATTCATGGTAGCTACACCACGAGCTAACTAATATGATTGGAAAATATATATATATATATATATATATCAGTTTATTAATTGATTTTATCTAGGATAAATCCATTCATTACCTTGATATAAAGTGTCATGAACCTAACTACTATGAACACTGTCATATGTTTACATTCTAAATTTGTTGAGGAAATAAACAATAAACTTTTTCTCTCTATTTAAGACTTTTTAAATTAATCGAACGAACGAACGTCAAAAGGTGATGGATAAAATTATTCAGTATTTAAGACCTTGAAATCCATTTATCTAAGATAACCCTATTTCATTGCTATTTCTCTTCGTTACTTTTTATATTTGTTCCACAACTTATTCTACTAATCTGCATCATAGATGCCCCATAGGAATGAGATGTGGTACATTCCTTTTCTGATGAAAGATAAACTTATCCCAAAACCAAGTCAGCCAAAAAAGCGAAAAAAATACATTGCGCACGTACAAAATGGAACTTAAAATGCACGCATATATTTGACTACATGCTCCTAGCTTCATAATCAATCACAACGGCCTACTATCAAATTTAAAATGATTTTTGTCGTAGTTTAAGGACTGTGTCACACCTTTTTTTTTTTTTTTGGGTCTGGCAACAGAAGAATTAGCAGACGTATCACCTGCCACAAATCCTGCCACAAATCCAACCATTTTAGCGGCTAGCTGGATGATGATGAAAGCCCAGGACTAATAAAGAATGGGATGACCCCAACCATAGTCACGTTCCCTACATCCCACCTCAACTCCGATATAAACTATAATTTCACAAATTGCATAGCGACATCGGCTGTCGACAGAACAAAGCTTCTCCTTATAGTGGGACTGCCACCACCCAAGCAAACCAAGTCATATATATATACATATAAAACATCTAAACCTATAACATTTGACTTCCATGCAACACACTGTTTACCTGCCAACCGTACCTTGCAACCAAACCATCGAAAGTCACATGCCATCAGCATGAAATCCATACAATTGGAACAAAATAGAGGGAACGGTTATTTTTTTGAGAAAAAACAACAATCTTTCTAACAAAAAGGGCCAAAGTAAATTGGCAGAAGAATAAAATCTTTTCCAACGGGTAAGAATACTCAGTAGACACTATTTTGACTTCCAAGGAAAAAAATTCTCAAGCTTCAAAAGTTTACACTTGAGGTTATCATGCTGCATCCAAACCATTTAAAATGCTGCTCTACTTTTTGCCAATATGGCTGCACTATGGTAAAACCATGGGCCTAGATCCTGAAACACAACAGAATTCATAAAGGTATATGCCTAACTAAAAAAAAAATATGGCTACTTATTTGTGCCGCTTCCCTTCAAGAACATGGAACTGACGTCAACTTTTCAAGACTCTTAAGTTTCCTCTTGTATGCCCCTTTTCTTCGAAACAATATGGGATTTCTATCTTCAATAAATCAACAAATTATCTGTACAATGGCATCCACATGCTTTCATGTAAAAAGGACACCAGCTTGGCAGAAGGAAGATATACGCCAGGTATCTAAAATCTGGACCGTAATACAGAAACGTTTTGGGATCTACTTCGCCAAGCAGTAGATGCCCCACGATAATTCTGTAGAACCCAATTCACACACTACCACTTTGTTTTTTGGGACGGCGGTAGGGTTTTGACCAGTGCAATGATCACAAAAAAAATACCATGCATCAGAGATCTACCTCCTGAAGGTCATCCCCCAGAGAACCACCATTAAGCTGCACAGACGAGCTGCTGTTTGGACGAGTACGTGAAGTGTTGCTGGGCACGACAAATGAAGCCACGCTCTGTCCATCACCTATGGGATTTGTTTCAGCCATTTTAGGATTAAATGTGCCCATGGAAGATCCACTCCAGGATGCTGGACGGGTCCGCAATATGGGGCCATTACCACTTTGGAGTGTTGGCCCAGAATCCCTACTTCCAGAAGTAATATGATCCATGCTTGGAAATCGCCGCATGGATGATGATAACAATGATGATGGCGAAGAAAATGATGCTTCATTAAGAACTGCTGTGGATCGTTCTTCATGAATGGTGGCTTCTTGGCTTTTTTCTGCTATTGTTTCAGTTTTTGGCTCATCAGATGTTGAAGGTGCAGTAGGGATGAAAAACTTGGCACCACCCGGTGGCTTCAGAGATGGCACTGAAGGTGACTGGAATGAGTTTGTCAAAGCTCCGCTACCCTTATTGAATGTATCAACATATCTGAGGGAAAAAAGAAACAGTTAATATGGCTTTCATCCAATCATTCTGCACCAGATACAGGTTCTCTTGGAGCAACAACCATATGTGAGAGACTTAGAGAAAGAGAGCATCTATCTACCTTGATCGAACTCCCATTCTACTACGAGCTGAGAATTGGTTCTGGCTGGGTGGAATGGGTGGGATCCCCGAACTATGTTCTGTGGGAGTCAATGATTTCACCCCTGGCCCACCATTAGCAGCAAGAATTTCACTACTCTTTAAGGCATTGTTTATGTTATAATCTGGCGCACCATTCTGGAATGATGCTGCTGTTGGAGGTGGTGGTAGGGCAGCTTCCTCAGCTGGAGGCTCAGCACCTTCCTCGACCCATCTCTTAAGCTTTTTATCATAAAAGAACTTGTTTTGTTCACCCAGTTTTGCCTTCAGTCACAATTTAGCAGATGCATGATAATATAGATATAAGCTCAAGTCATCAAATAAGGTGGGAGAAATACAAAAGGACAACATCAAGGGAAGTACCTGGCGGTGGGATCTTGAGACCCAACCCATAGTTTTCTGAAGAAAAGTGGAGCCAATACGCCCAAAACGCGATCCCTCTGACACTGACGATTTGCTTTGAGGACCATCTGTGCCTGCATCCTTTGATGAGCTCTGTAGGAAGTCAGCAAAGAGGATTTAAATTATTTTTTTAAAAAAAGAATACAATAATTTCAGTGTAATGATCCTAGACAGTGAAAGTTGAGCATTCTTGGAAGCAGTGAAGTTGCAAAATGACTGTTTTTTGTCTGAACAGAGAGAACCACCTGCTTAGGGCTCCTACCAAAATCTGGCTCTGAAATGCTTCTGTTGTGCATACTCTTCCTACCACCATCACTCATCCACTCACTCATGGCGTCCACTGAAGCTGATGGAATTAATGATGACATGGCCATTGTTGATTGACTATTTGGGGCCCCAGAGTAGATTTCTTTATCGTTTACACTACCTTGTGGCATTGGTGACGGAGGTAGTTGTGGTGCACCCATCATGCGAAGAAGGGATTTATCAAGGGAGTTAATAAATTTACCTACTAGTTTTCCTGGGGCCAAGTTTGTGCTGTATCCACCCTACAGGGGTAATAGGAAAACGATCAGAGAGACAACAGTACAAATGGAGATGCTTA
This sequence comes from Metroxylon sagu, assembly GCA_017589505.3. NCBI lineage: Eukaryota > Viridiplantae > Streptophyta > Magnoliopsida > Arecales > Arecaceae > Metroxylon > Metroxylon sagu. Next base: position 1,337,701 of record JACVBY030000589.1, on the reverse strand, counting down.
CAGGCAATAATTTGCTGCTCAAGATTACCTGCTGGTGGATTTTCAACCGCTCCTCCAGGGATGAAAACAGCAATTTCCACTTTTCCATTTCAAGATTACGACCAGAATTTTTTAGCAACTTTAAAGATGCTTGACAGTATCTGAACAAAACATCCAAATATAAGCTAAAGCAAAAGTAATAATGAACTGGAAACAAAAACTACCACACACCTCAATGAATCAGGGACCTTCCCCATGTCAGCCAGCATGTAAGCATAGATTAACTTGTACGGTTGAAAAGGTAATAGGATGAACTGTGAGTTTCCAAGCACCTTTGAATATTCATATAATTCTGTCCTCTGTACAGATTTACATATTGAATCAGTCTACATATCATCATGCAACATATATTTAAAATCCTGGACATTATGAGAAAACCAAGCAAACAATGAAACAGAAATACAACTGTTGCAAATTAACAGGGAAGAATCAGACAGCAATTGAAAGGAAAATAAGTTAGGAAATACTGATGGAAAAGAATTTCCAATACTATTGGTTGCACTTGCACTGTCTAACAAATAGAACAAAATGTTCAACATTATCACATCTGTATGGAGTTGACAACATAGCCTAGCAGTATGATCCACTAGGTTTTAAGAACAATTTACAACTGGTTCTTGATGTGGTGTCAATCATTAAAACATCATACTCCTGGCTGCAGAAACTATGGGCCAAACATATCATGAAGCATAGAAGACAAATTCAGGGTCAAGACCTACAAAGAATTTAGAAGTGGGAAAGGCTTGCCATGGGGAATTACATATTTGGGGCATGAATCATCAACCAAAGCAAATAGTGGTCCCTCTTGTACAAGCTGGGAGGAACAACTTAAGCAAACCATGCCTGGAGTCCATGATGAACCACTTGTATATGCACAGGATTGTGCCTGGATATTATGTTGGACTGAACCCTGAAATCCATTTGCTTATTTAGGATACTTCATTTGAAATATATCAATGATACGCACCTCATACAAGGTACTAGGTATATCTCAACATTGCCTTGTACTCACAATATCTGAGTGAACACCTTTAATTTTCCATGGAGAGGACCAGATCATTCTAGAAATACAAAATTTATGCACAAGTAGAAGTGAGACTGAGAATTACCTTCAAAAGGCTGCAAATGTGTCCAATACCTAATAAGGATAGAATGGCTATTTCTCATAACCATCAAAATCAAAACTTTGCATAAGCACATTGATCTCTTATATTAAATTGCTCAACATTGTGAATCCATCTTAATAAACTACTGTCAAGATGAGAGGTGTAGATTCCACATGTACAACATGCAAGTAGTTGCCTCACCTTTAGAACACAACTGCCAACGGTGACTCAAGTTCAGAGACTTTAGAGGCAACCAACACAGCCTGGTAAAAAGTAGGCTGCATTAAAGGATCTTTTATGTCTCATTTGATTTCAGATTTGAATTGCAATTCATCTAATGTGAAAACTGCAGAAAATAAATAATAAAATAAATAAGAAAGAAAAGCAGGGAGACGAGAAAAAGGAAGAATAGGGAGACCAAGAAAGAGAAGAGAGAGAAGTTGAGCAGACAAGCTAAACAAAATAGGGATTGTCTTGCTCCATGCCTTTGGAATCTCTCATATAATAGCATTGAACCCTATCTAAAGAAAATCTTAAAGGTAACAAACAATGATATCTCCAAAGAGCACTGTTGGTGGCAAGCTAGATGTTGTTCCTTTATTAGTTAGTTGAGAGAAAAGAAAGAAAAGTGATCGAATAATCAAACATACTAAATTTATTTGCTCCCCATACCTCCTTGGAGCCTAACACCAAAATGATTCTAAATGTTCCAAAAAGAAGGAAATTATAAGACTAGGGAACATGCTCCCCAACATTTGAAAGAAACAATTGGACTAAGCTCCCCAACATCATAGTCAGCTGCATGAGTTAGTTTCAGTTGAAATTCCTGCACGAAAACCAAATTTCACAGGTTGATATACCATGCTGAAAATAAAAGCTTTTCTGTCACGTTGTTTCTGAACTGCAAATCCTGACTCTAAGGCCTGCCATGGCTGACAAATCAAGCAATGAATCTAGTGTCGACTGGTGGGATGAAGATGGGAAGTTCCAACCAAGCAAACCATGCCAATGGCGGTGATTTAGGGGGATATCACTAGCTCAGGTAGCATGACTAGGGCTATTGTTGCTAATGGAGTACGAGATCTGGACTCCTTACTTCATGATAAAGAACATTCTACTGCACTGGCATGACACCAAGCAGCCAACACTGAGAAGAGGCCACCAACAATGTTGACAACGGCACAGCCAATGCATGCAAAAATGTGGAAATCAGGCAGCTAACTGGAGATTGCAGATGACAGGAAAGAAATGTAGTCATGCCCTAGGAGATGGGAGGTGCAGAGGAGGTAGTGGTGGTGGCACAAGGGACCTTTCGTGATAGTGGGAAAAAGAATAGGATATGGGCAATAGGAGAAAGAAATGGGAGGCAAGAAAGAAGAGAGGATGGAGTGAAGATTTACCATTGAATGAATAAAAAACTCGAGGTATTTTAGTACATAAACAACCAAAACCAACAACAGGTGATTTACTCTTATGGGGCAGACTGCAGAGTTTATCAATTTGCAGAGGGAACAGCCATGGGGAAGAGAGAGTGAAATTGCTGAGTTTCTGTGCAACATGCTTGTGCACATAAACCTCCCAAACAAGTTGCATGATAGCTGGTCATTAAACAGAATGGAAAGCATTTACCACATCTTCATCATATGTTAATACTTTACAACACCAGTTGAAATAAGTGTTACAAGGAACAGCAAGACCGCAGAAAAAAGGTAGAAATCACCCAGGTAAGAAAAAGGGAGCAGGCTAGAATTTAATTGAGACCGTAGAATAGAATATAACAAAGAAAGAGGCATAAATGCAATTAAATAAACTAAAAACCTACTAGACAGGACCTGAATAGCTTCTGGACTGGCATAAGTTCGAGGACATTTCCAGTGGTCAGCACCAATAAGACAGAGTCTTGCACTGTCAGAATATGACTCAAAGTTTGCCTCTGCAACCAAGTAGCAGGTATGTGCAGCAGCTACCTATATCCAAAGATTTGTGTAAAATATATCATATTAAGCACATTTCAGTATAATATTTTGAAAAAAAAAAAAAAAAGTAAAGGATGAAACACAAACCTCTCCTCTCTCTTTCCACAGGCAATCTCCAAGATGAATTATTACCAGTTCATCATCCTTTGTCCTATTTGCAGTTATTATGGCCAAATTTTCTTCCCAGTCATCCAACATGCTATTGGCCTGAGTTTGAATCTCATTAGAAAACATGAAATAAGCACACAAATGACAAGCAATCATACAGATATTCAAAAGACAGTATGGCTCACTGATCTCAGAGCAAGTTTTAGCATCAACCTCCAAATATCAATATGATAAGATTGAATGTTCAATGTAGGCTTGAACAAAGGTCTCCTATGGGTTTACATGTTATCCCTATCTTACCCACTACAAGTATCAAAAAATTACACCATTCACACAATTGAGCTGTTATTGTCCATAAACTAACAAATGCTGAAGATTCTGTTGAACAAGGGATCCACATAATTCAAAAAGCATGGATTAAGGAGTAGCAGAAACCATATAGGCTACAAGCAAAATCAGCAATTGACTACTCCAGAAGATAAAATCACCTCAGCAGGTTGTTGATATATATTTGCAGCACCAGACAAACTAACAGAGGAGATTCCTGCAGAAAAAACATCTGCAGGTTGCCCAGCAATAAGTAGGCATAGTGTGCGCAAAGGCGATCCACATATAAACTGACGATGTGCCATTTTCTTCACAGTATCAACATAAAACTGCAGTTCAGTTGAACACAAATGAGATATAATGATTTTCAAAGAAAAGAAACAATAACTTTATCTTTTAGGGAAGATGCATAGAGCAAAAAATTGGATAATAACAAGCAAAACCAGCATAAAAAAGCATGCAAATAGCACAAAGTAGAATTAGTGACACAAACCTTCTCCCCAAGCTGTGCTGCAAGAACAAGAGCAGGGCCCCACAACTGACCTTCTTGTGCACATTGCAGGGCCTCTTTCCTTCTGCCAGAAACGAGAAGGTTTTGTACCTCAACTGCAGTTGCCTAAAACAGGTGGCAAATGCAAATTAACATCTGAAAGATCATTTATAAGAACATTTCAGAAAATATAGAGTTACAATTTAAGAAATACCCGTATCTGTCCCTCAGAAGGAAGATTTTGCATACAATGTATGAAGGATCCATACTCTCTCAGCCGAACGCTATTCTTTTTAGCAGATGCAAAAAGATTAGTTACTGCCATTTCTGGACCATCAGTTTCCTGTCAGCATGGGGAAAAGATGATTGAAATACTAAACTGTTAAGAACTCAAGGGGTACAAATATGATGATACAACTTGGCAATTCTCAAATGAGCATAAAAACATTTTTATAAGAAGTAAAAATTTCCCACTTGATACATGACTTTGTCTATAACAGGCACAGATCATTGATATCATAGAAACAACTGCCCAAAGACAAGCTATTGCTCAAGATAGATCAAATAAAAACTCAATCGGGTTTCTACCATTGATTTGTCCTTTTTCTGATAAAAAATCATATCCTTATTATTGTACTTCACAATGTTCATATTGATCACCATATTTCACCTTCTAGCCCATACATGTTAAGAATCAAACCTAGTTTTGATCCCACAAGTTTTTCGCTTAGACCAGTAGAGTTATGCTCCACAATTTTGTCAGGTCATGTCTAAAATAGGGCAGGAATTGGATAGCACAGTTCCTTGTCCTTTGTGCGTAGATTTACCCCACTGAATGCCCTATTGTAAGAGCATGCAGTTTCAGGATAGAAAATAAGACCCTAATCCATTTATTCTAACTCTTCAGCAAACCAAATTTGCTCAACATGAGTTGTAAATACCAGCTAAAGAAGTTCATGAAATCAAATTTGACTATCAGCAGCAGTAATTATCCCCAGACATCATTTTTCATTCATTTAAATTAAGCATAGATATGCCATGGAATCATGGATTAAAGTTGCTACAGAGTGAGCCCGCTAATTGCTAGTTTGTATGCTGATATCCCCCTCTCCCATGTAGGCAGATCATATGACAGTGGCAGCGCTTACACAGTAACTCCGAACTATCATCGGATTTTCTGCATGTTTTAGTACATTTAATTTGTATCATATCTACTATAGAGATTAGTGATCTGGCTGTTGTGTCTAGTATCCATGGTTCACTTGGTCACCATATAAATATCCTCACACAGACAACTGCCAAACATGCAATTGAACTCTAACATGGTATCCTCCACATCTCAAAAAAAGATCCGTACAGAACTCATTCCCCATTTCTTGAATAGCATGCCCTCAAGTTTCCTATTGCTCAAAAGCACACACATAACAAATATCAACTCTTCCGCTTAATTTGCAACAACCTATAATGGGTATTATTGTCACACTATAGGAGCCTGACAACTCAGTACCACTTATCTCCTCTCAACCTCAACACACTTGGGTTCAGTTTACACAAATTGTTCTAATTGCTTTGCTTTAGCTCCCCAGCACCACCCATTCAAAAAATTGTGCTTCATATTTGGTAAAAGTACTAACTGCCCTCAATAGAAGATCTTCCACCTAAAATGTATGTTGTTTGTATGCCTCCACTAATAACATAATTTTGTTATCTTCTTTTTCTTTGGTCCTAATATAGCCTTGCAAATCTCTCTCATCTCTTTTATTGCACAAGCATCTGCTAGTTTCCTAAAGGCAAATATTGAATCCTTTGATAAAGTCTTTTACTCATTGCAGGTACTCAGTATCACTTTTTTCTCCTAAAAGAACTCATATATAATGCTCAAATCCTCATCCACTCTCCAATCCCTATCATCAAAATAATTTCTTGCAGTTATTATTCCAAAAAGTGCTTGCATACCACACAAAACATGGTCACTAGTCACTAGTTAATTATTCCAAATAGCATGAATTTTATTTAAACCGAATGTTGTCAAAGGCATGCCTTAAGCGCGCCTAAGGCACAAAGCACCAAGCGTTATGCACTTTCTATATCCTAAGGTGCACCTAAGGCGCAAGGCACGCTTAAGGTGGACTAGGTGCTTCTTATACCTTAGGTAAGGTGTCCTTATATTGGCGCAACCTAAAGTAAGAAAGCATTCGCTTTTAATCTAATTTGAGACATAAGAAAGGTGCATCTTTCTTCATAAGCTATATTTATAATATTTTTTTAAAATATATTATATTTATTAAACTATATTGACTTTATGATGTACCATCCCATACACAATTATTTTTCTTGTCCTATAAAAAAAAGCTAATAATTGGAAGACAAAGAAAAGGAACATTAAAAATTAAATTATCATAAAAGAAAAAGGAGGAAAAACATTAAAGAACTACAAATTTCAACTGAAAAATAGGAAGCTTTTCATTGAGCTAGTAGGCTAAATATATTATTATTATAATTTTTTTTAACTTTTTCTATTATGTGTTATACATCTTGCTTATATAAATTATTTTATTTATTTTAAAAATATACATCTAACTTCACTCAGGTGCACGCTTGTGCTTTGCGCCTTGCACTCAGGCTCTAAGAGCTCTTTGCACTTAGATGCACTTAGCACTTTTAACAACTCTGTTTAAACCAAAAGGATTTTTTTTATTTTCACAAGTGACAACCATCATTCAACTCATTCCAGCATATTAATCCTTACAAGGACACCATCTGCACCATGAAAATTGCAGCCTCCAAAATTCCCTCTCTCTCTCTTAAGCTATCATGCAATTGTTTTTACCAATGTTTCTAACTAGAACCTAAAACGGCGGTCTCTTATAACTTGCTATTAGCAATGTATAAGGAGTTCTTTTTTTCCCTCCAACCCAACATACAAATGTTAACTTTATTAAATTTTTTTTTTCATCCATAGTTATCAGTCTTAAACCTCCTTACTGCATGTTGATAAGGCTGTTCTTGTTCTAAATTCTAAGTAGTTCCACTGGCAATCAGATTTTCTTGACAAGTGACAATCTTTAAATTCAAATTTAATCGGTCTAAACATTTTCGAGCTTTCAAAAATAAATTTCCACTTCCCTAAACTTTGAGCCAGTCAAGTCAACGAAGTCCTCAAGACTCCTCATGAAGATTATTACAGGTCTACTCCACCATTGTCAAATAATCTCTTTTGTCATGCCTTCCATCTTAGAACTTCTGACTTTTTAATCATCATTAACCAATCCAATCTCCATCCTCACCCCCATACACCAATTGCTTCTTATTTAAAGCATCTATTTAATATACCATTAGCACCTTTTGTTTCTCCAAAGCAATCAGAAGCATGCATCAAACTTGCCATTGCAATCTAAGAAATGGAAGCCAAACGTTTAAAAGGGGATAAAGGGAACAAAGTGATGCAGCCCAGATAGAAGACTTGGTTTTTGGAGCATCAGGAAGCTAGCTTGGGCATGGAGCAACTAAGTTCTAGAATTGGCCAGTGCATTTTGACTCCTCAGAAAACAAGCACCTGATCAAGGATTTGCTTCTGTTACAGAAAAGGTTAAAGGTGGTTCTTGTAATAGTTTGTACAGAGTCCTTTTAAGAGTCAGTTGCTACAAGCAGGTGGTCAGTGGGCGATAAAACATTGATGAAGAGTGGCTGATACCCACATGTAGCACTCTAAAATACATTACCTTAATTAATTAGAAGCCATAAGAATATTAAAATAATTAATTGAAGGGAGAGGAGCAAATTAAGAGCATTTCTTCATTTATTTGAGAACATCTAGCATATTAATTAGTAAAATTACAATTTCCCTACAGATTATACAATGATATCAACTATCCATAAAGAAAATGGCTCAGTTATTCAAGATACAGCAAGTAGCAATACTAAATGATCAGTTATGAATACAAATTTATAGGTAAGCAGATAATCAAAAATATGTATAACTTGTAACTAAAGACTGAGGACACCAATAACAAAGAAAAAGGGGGTGTGGTTAGCTGCCCTTACATGTTAAATAGCATAATCCAAGCATTGATGGGGGCAAGGCAATCCAGACAGCCACCTATTAAAACTATTTTTGGAGCAGCTCAGGATTTGCAAACTGAGCATTGGCTTAGTGATAGAGAGGTAATTGAATTTCAGGTCCCAAGTAGTGCACTTGGGATTTGGTATGGGTAGTTGAAGTTCAGTTGGGTTTCCCTCCCAATTTCTCACCAAAAGAGAGAGAGGAGGGGAATGGAGGGAGGAAGGGGGGAGGGAGGAAGGGATTTAACTGGTGAGATTGGTCCTTACTACTGTCTGCCTTATTTTTTTAACAAAAAAAAGAGCTTTTGGTTTTGATCCTTGCTATAGTCAGCAAACAACTTATTCTAGTCAGTCATACTTATTCAACTTTATGGGGCCTAACATCTCAATCACTGTCAACCTAATCCTTCTTAACCGACCATCCCTAAGATCTTTTTCCCTTCTTTTAATCTAGAGTGTAGTGAAAGTTTGTCTCTTGTAACTGCAGGATCTACTTCAAGTCCTGTAGGGTTAAAAGGAGAAGAAACAAATTACTGCACAATCTGATCTATTAATAGTTCATGAATTGATTCTTCTTCTTCTTATTCTTCTTCTTCTTCTTCTTCTTCTTCTTCTTCTTCTTCTTCTTCTTCTTCTTCTTCTTCTTCTTCTCTCTCTCTCTCTCTCTCTCTCTCTCTCTCTCTCTCTCTCTCTCTCTCTTCTTTACCTTTTCTTTACTCGATTCTCTCAGAATTTTGGTTGACTATTATTGACCTATGGATTCATCTTAACCTTTGGAACCTGAAAGATGTCTTCCTTCCTGCTTGTTTTTTAGAAAAGAATCTAAAAGAAGTTCAGTCTTAAAGCAAAACCCACTTTTGACATTTAATTTCATATTTAGGCTTCGATTATAAAGATCAACGCAAGGATCTATGTACACCATAAAGGCCGCGAAGAAACCAAGTAAGGCAATTATGCCAATCATGATGCCTTATCTACAACCACGATCATGTGGTTGATCCAGTGATTATGCCTTTTCAATTAAATAATGTTAAAGGGCCAGTTTTAAGTTGAAGAAGTTTTGACTGAACCAGCAAATCAAAAAACTTGAACCTTCAGCAACAAGAAATATTGATGCCCTGAAATCTCATAGATAAAGTAGCCTGGTTTTATACAATTATTAATGCTTGTTTGTTCTCATTGTTTTTATCAGCACCTAAAAGTACAGATGAAGCGTGCCTTTGAATAGCTTTGAGTGCCTGCCATTCTCCTTTTCAACTAGGCTGAAGGTATGGAACAGGTGATTTTAGTCTTTGTCCGCAGTCAATTCAAGAGCTAGCAAAGCGCAATTCAAACCTCATGCTTCTCATAAATGAGCTAGAGGTCATTCATCCCATTTGTTGATTGTTTGATGTAGCATGAATACAACAAAAGGAGATAATATAAACAGCCTAGTAACACAAAACAGTCCCATCTCTCTCTCTCTCTGACACAAATATATATATATATATATATATATATATATTCTCTTTTTATGTTAATTATATGCTAACTTGTCCAAATGGTTCATCACACTTTCATGATTTAAAATTCATGATTGTCATCTTAAGTTTGAAAGATCAGATGTGCAGTTTTATCTTGTTGGTTATTGCCTTATTTTTCTCTCTATATTAATGGTTCTTATTCATTCTAACTGCAACCCCAGAAGGTCGACAGCTAATCCATTCTACTCTCCTCTTAATTAGGTTGGGAATTAAGAGGTAAAAGTTCAGAGTTTATCCTTGACTAGAAGAACTGCTTCATGAAGAGAAAAAAAAAAAATTTCTGGGACATTCATGCAGCTTCTGAAAGACTTAAGAGAAGAAGCAGGACATCTTTGCCTCAGAAGGTGAGGCTTAAGCCTCAAGGCAGTTTTGGGCATGCCATTAGATACTTAATTCAGATAAACTATAAATATGTGAAGATAGTCTGAAAAAGGGCTGCAAATTGTGTTGCTCCATACCATCAGTTGTCTCCAGTGATGCTAGGGAACAGAAGGCCACTAACATTGGCTTATGGTTGTCATAACTTTGTTGTTGGAAGTACACAAACAATGAAAAGAATAGAATGAGTTTATATCTCTTATGCAGACATGATATTTTTCAAACAATTGACTATCCAGCACAACTTTGTATTTTCATTTAAAAAGAAATGACACAAGAATACGATCAGGCAAAGAGCTCTCTTTTACCACAGAAAATATTAGGATGCCTACATCTTGCAGAGGGAAAACAAGTGTTTGCAGCAAAGTAATGAAAATGCTCAAATCAATGGAAAATTTATGAAATGGGAATGTGTTGAAACTTTCAAGAAGTTTACGAATGATCCAACCAATCATCATAATTTTTTCAAATAAAAAGAAGATTGAGAGGAAAATATGTAAACTGTAAAACATGCAAAAAAAAAATGGAGATTAGAGAATTGCTACCTCTAGTGAAGGATCTGATCCGAAAGGAGATCGAAGTTTTCCATAATGTTGACATGATATTTTCAGCAATGAAAGAAGTAATCTTAGAAGTTCTCCTTTCTGGAAGTCCATGCCAGTAGATTCACAGCTCGTGATCCTCTCATCAATCCATTTGTTTATATCTTTCGTTGCAGCATTCCCACCAACAAGTGCACCAGGGAAGGATTGTTGGCATAAAGCACGGAAATAATCGTAGGCATCACCACTAGTGGTGCTGGACGCATCAGCGCTATTCATGACAACTTCTGCTAAGTTTAGAACTGAGACTGCTCCAGCAGCAGTGGTCTTAAAATGCACAAAAAAGGGGAAAAAAGTTGAGCTGGAGAAAGGCTACTGTTGAGATATTTTAGAATGTCAACTAGTAAAATTTCAGAGTTTCTAAAACAACTAATGATGATTCTTATTAGTTAGATTGAAGTGAAATATGTCTCAAGCCTACCTGGCTTCCATAATCCAATTTTGTGCCAAAAGAATTGACGTCTTTCATGATTATGAGTTTCCCACCAAATCCAAAAGTAACCAATGCATGAGCAGGACGCCCAGCTGATGATCTCCCTTCGTGAGGAATATAAGAGAATGGAGAATGAGACACATTAGAACCCTGAAATGGTTGCTGAGAATAGTCTATTGAGTTCTGATTGCCATAGTAACTGTTAGATAAGTGTGACAGCATGCTCTGCTCCACCTTTGGCTGATTAAACTGGTATGTGCTTTCAGCAGGAACAAAGCTCTGAGACTGGACCACACCATTACTTCTGCCATAGTTGTGATTTATAACGGGCTCAAAAGTCTTGAAACTTGTTTGTTCATCTGTCTGCCTTCCTGCATGTCCTGTTGAACTGTAAAAGCTCCCCAGTTGTTGATTTCCAGGGAAACCTCCAATTTGTTTACTATTAGCAGCTGGTTCAGGCTGCCACATTCTCTCCTGCATATAGTTCCTTGTGGAAGGATTCCAATCTCCTTCAAAATCCTGGTTACCCTGGCTCTGAGCAGAGTATCGTGAAGATTGGCCAACTCCATCATATAAACTTTGGTTCTGGTCTAGCAAACCAGCTGAAGAATGGACATCTTGACTCCCCTCATCTTGAACTGCACCTGATGCCATCTGTGTATTCTGAGTATATGTCTCAAGAGTATACCACTGTTGAGTGTTTGTGTCATAATACCAACCTGGGTATTGAGGATCAAACACCATATTGGGTGGGTATTCTGTGCTCACCTGAGAAACTTGATTCCAGTTAGAAACATTACTCGATGTACCATCCTCCGCTATGGCCCCCAACACTGACTGAGCACTCTGCTGCAGATAAGAAACATCAGATATCTCTGAAATAGACCCATCAGCAACAGTTGGAGCCTTGTCTTCAATGCTCTCTTGGGCTACATTCATTGTGTTGTAACTATCCATTTGTCCAGTCATGTTTGTGCTTGCATCATAACCATCCACTTGATACCACTGCCCGGTACTCGGATCATACTTCCAGCCCGGGTAAAGACTCTCCCAATACTGTGCATCATTTGTGTCCGTAGCACCTGAGCCATGGAATTGGGTATCTTGTTGTTCAGAGGAACCAACATATGTATTTAGATTTTCAACTGTGTTTCCTATGAAACTGGTACTCAGGTCAGCGTCAGCTTCCAGCTTGTCAGCAGAACCATCAGCATTCTCCATTAAGAAGTCTGAAAAGGAATCAAACCCACCTTTTTCAAATTGTTGAGAGTTGACACTGAAAGCACTCCACTGCACCTCCTTCACGCTGGTCCCCTTCAATCCACCACTCTTCGTTGGTGATGAACCTTGCAAACCAACTTCTATTGCAGACTCCGCTGAACCCTCCGATTGGACTACCTTATCATCGGAACAATTGGAAGGCATGCTCCCTTCTGCATCCAAACCGTCCTTTTTGGAAGCCTCAGAAGACTCCAAGGTCCTCTTTTCCTGCCGTTCTTCCACTTCGGAGGCAAATCCGACATCTCCCGAGTCCTCCAACGAAGTACCGATGTCACCTAGGCCGAGATTAGACAAATCCCTCGCCATATCTGTTGCTTTAGAATGAGATCCATCGATCGTAAATTCATCATCCACGAGCTTGTCGAAGAAATCCTCGTCCGTCTGGTCCTCCAACAAGAACGGAGGAGGAGATGCCATCGGATCCCCAAGAGAAACCCACCACCCGCGCTAAAATTTTTCTTGCACCCAAGGGTCAGAACCGAAGAAATTCCCAAAATTTAACAAACCACTGATCTACCCATCTCCAAACCCCTTGAGGAGAGATCAAAACCAGCACCAAATCGAGCAGATCGCCAGCCCAATCCCGGAACCTTCCCTCCTATTCCACCAAGATCCGACCAAAAACCCTAACAGATCTCCAACTCCGACTGAAAAACTAAGGATTTCTCGCAGAAAAAAACCTATCAGGAAACCCGAAACGACCGAGATCTACGGTTTCCTCCGATCCCCGCGAATCCGACACCAAAAAAGATGGGAAAAAACGCAAACTTCCCCAAAACTCGACTGGGAAAACGATTAGATTGCGAGAGATTGATGACGTACCAGAACAGGCAATGGAATCGAAGATCCAAGGAGGCACGGACAGAGGAGGAGAGGAGCCGAGGAGACGCTTGAAACCAGCCGACCTCTCACGATCCGTCGTAACCTCGGGGTTTTTTATTTTTTTTCTCACTCTATTTTGCCGTTTCCATACTGGATATTTATTTATTATATTTAGTACTTTCTTTACCGCCTCCGCGTTCCGCCACCGGAGGAGACGGGAAATGGGAGCATGGCCTATATAGGAAGGATTAAAACAGAAATAAAGGAGGAAAGGAGGGGATTTTGGGGGAAAAAAAATACCATCTAGTGCAGATAAATAATAAAATTATCGAGTGAAAAATCACCCTCAGTAATTATCGACGTACAGCTTGCGGTAAAAATGTAATCCGATGATGTCCGATGGGAGCCGGTCTGCGCGTCTCTGTCTCAAAAGAAATCTATATTATATTAACTTAATTTATCCCTTACTTGCCCTTATTTTGGATTTAGAAATCATAAAATTTAACTTTTCAGCTTAAATTTATTTTTATATCGAAATATTTAATATTTCATTTATAGCAATAGCTATGTTTAAAACAAATATATTATAAACTTTAATATCTAATTAATATCTATATTTTTATTTATATTTATAAAACAAATAAATACTAATATGTATATATTAATATTCAATCAGTGTCCAACCTATTTTTTAATTGCATCGGTGCGTTAAAATTAATTATGGACTAATATTTTATCCAACTCAATATAAAGTTTTATAGATTTAGGCACTAAAAATAATTTCATCAAAAGATTTGGATCCAAAAAAAAGGAATACACACACGTGTATAATGAGCCTAAGTGGCCTATTCATGCTAATCTAAAATTTTACAGGTTTGTACATTAAAAAACTAGATCAAAACTTTGCAAATTACCTAATTTAATTTTTGAATCTTCATCAAGCCACAACTAATATTAATATAATATGAAAGAAAGTTCCTTTAATCAATATTAAATTTTATAATCTTTTATTTTAGTTATATATAATAGATTCTCATTATATCATAAAATGAAGGGTATAAAAAAGTTCAGATTTATTGAAATCTGAATGGCTTAGAATTAACTATTTGAAATCGGATTAAGTTTATTCAAAAATATAGACCCTGTGGCCAAATTGGGCCGGAGAGAGACACGGGTGTTGAGCCAAACTAGCTGTATATACTCTGGCTTAAGCCTAGCCTGGCTTGGTCTGTTGTTTGATTAGCTCTACTATACCTATCAACTTGGAGAAATCAAATTTTGCTTTGCATATTTTTTTTATATTTTATTGAATCAGACCTAATTTTTGATTATAATCATGCTTAAAAAATCAATTGGCCATGACTCGAAAGTCTTTGGTGTTCGGCATGCCAATTAAAATCTTATGCCGACGCATGTTCCATTCAAGCATGACAGCTGATGGATAAACACGGCAGGGAAGTCTTCTAAAAATTTCAGCACAAAATGGTTCGTTTGATCCTATCAGCCAGAACGCCAAAGTTGTTGGTGGTGGTGAACAACTAAGAGCTAAGAGTGAAGATGATAAAGAAAGGAAGGTGAGTGGACTGAAGAGAAAAATATATCATGAATAGGTTAACCAACCAAACCTAAGTCCGCATTCAACACGACTCCACAATTGACCGCTAATATGGTGCTTCCAGGACCTTCCCAGTTTTTGAGATCTATACCTGCTAGGTCCAATTAGAAGTAAATTTTTAACATTTTCAGAGGGTCCCATGAGAAGTTACATGTTAACAAGCAATAAATAGTGATCTCCTTTGAAGTTTTGTTACCCTACATGATAAGAGAAGACCGACCATGGACAGGAATATCCAAAAGATTTTAAATCATTTTTAACCAACAACAAGACTTAAATGCCATGGCTCAAAATTGCATCTCCTTGAGAATGGTGTTACCATTACATTGAAATTGTCAAGTTATTAGACTTTACCATAGTATATTTTACCATTAGATAATTTTTAGAAGCAGAGATAGGATGGCACCATAAGGATGTGCTGAGTCTAGTTGGAGGTCAACCTAAATCTGAAATTCAAAAGCTTTTGCCTAGAACCTAGTAGAACTTGAACTCCTCAACTCAAACTTGATTTTTGGAACTTGAGTTATAAATTAGGTTGGTTTGGTTAGATTAATCTAGTCAAGTCATTTATAAATCTCCATGTTGTAGAGATAATAAAATGAGGTGAGGATGATAATACATCAATATAAGATAAACCTCAACTTATGTAGTTACAGGTTAGGTTGGATTGTCTGACATCTTATCTTAAATTAAATTTCAACCCAACTCCAACCAATGCATGTTTACTCCGAGGTCTCAAGCCCTGTCGAATTTCAACTATATTAACTTATTTTCACCTCTAATAATTTTATCAACAATTATTTGAATTGCATCACTATATGAACTAGGGCTCATCCGAGTCATCATATCTCTTTATTTGGCAACAAAAGGCTCTGGATTTGATTTTTAGGCAATGCATCCCTAGAAAAACAGAATCTACATAATTATAGTATAGTTGGGCCTCTTGTTTTCGAAAAAAAAAAGTAATATAAAATAGTATGGGCAATATTTGATCTACATCATAGTACACGCATCATTTTGATCTAAACAGACCCCTGTGCCTTGCCCCAACTACTTACTCCAATTGTACTCATGCACTTAGATGGTGTGCAAAGCAGTAGTTGGGGTGTTAAAAGATTTGCAACCACCATGGTCAATAGAGGTTAGCCATCTCAATTGCAATGACCTTATCACTTTAGTTCCCAATATTCAACAATCTTCATCATTCAATGCTTCAACCTCAATCCATCTACCATGTCTCGAGGTGTTGCCAGAGCTCATACCTGCTCTATTATTAAATCTCACCCAAAACATACCATAAAGGTTTGTTTGATGCCTAGATGTTGTCTAAATAATAATGAAAAATATTTGGGCTCAATGTCATTTTCTCATTTCCATCTCACACCAGAGTTGTCCTCTTCAAACTTGCCATCAAGCATCAATTATTTCAAGCCATGTGCTTCCAATCTGGATATCTCTTTTATATTTCAGTCTTTTTGTCCTTAAATTTCTTCTTCTCACTAAGCCAACACTAGATCCTGAACAATATTGTAGATAAAAATAAAAATTAAAAACTATGTAGGGTATTCTAAGAGCTAACTTGTAGCTTCATCCAAACTGCCATGGGAATAGATTAAAATGCTACAGGTATACATAGGTTGAAAGGCAATCTATAAAAAATATATCCCCTTTTTTCCAGAAGAATTAGTGAATTTCTGGGAGATATTTTTATTTCCATACACATAAATGGATGCAACATGGACCCTTTTCACCAGCCTGTCATCTTTCTTCCTCTCTTTTTCTTCCACCTCAAATCATAACATATAATTCATATTGACATGACACTGACTGAGATTGAGAGGTCAACTGTAATCAATGTGGAAGAAAATGCCAGGAAGAAAGGCAACAGAAGGGACATAATATAGGCAAAGAAATCAAGACCATGAAGTAGAAAATTCAATTGAAGCAAGAATCAAAACGCCTCCTAAATGGACAATAGAACATGAAATCAACACCATGAACAGGCGTCAAGCCTTCTTCAAACTAGCACCAAGATGATTTAAAGCTTCATATGGGGAACAAAAGCACCAAAGCACCATGTTTTACTGGATTTAATTCATGGGTCCAAGTTGCATTACAAGCTAAAACCAACAAGATGACAACAAGGGCAACAGTCGATTCTTGGTTGGATTTGGAGTCCATCCAGTCACTGCATTGGATATTGTTTTGTTGATTTTAGGCTGCTGTGTTAAATATGCATTGGTTATATTCAGCTATAGCTTGAGTGGGCTACTCTGATGCAACTCCAACTCATGGTAGCTCACTATTGTTCTCATGATGTTGTGATCTAAGGCTGAAAATTTTCTCCTCTTTTAGTTTCTTGCGAACCAGCTATATCTTTGATACATCAGATCATTGTCGAATGGATATGCCGACATAGTCTCCTCCTCGAAGCATAATCTTCTAAACCATGTAATTCCAACTGCTTCTGGAAATGCCATAACCAATTGGATTGCACTTGCAAGCCTACTTGAGCTTCATGATGCCTTGATATGTCTCAAATCCAATGTGTTGTTTCCTATTTTGTTGACTAACATGCCGAAAAATAGATGAGGGACATGGCAACATTATGCAAGGAAGGCTTCATAGCATTAATTTTTCCTATCTAACTTTTTTTTTTTTTCTTTTCTGGTGGTTAAGTAGGTTCATGCCATGATCTTAAGGTTGGAAATATCAAGTCAGCCACCAAAAAAACCTTGGGCCTGAGCATTGGATAAGGAAAAAAGATGCTTTTCAAGTCTAATCAATCAATTCCAGAACAAGAAGATCATGTTGGCATCTCTCAAATTGGGCAAGAACCATATCAGAAATAGATCATTATCTATTTGAACATTTACTGAAAAAAGGGAAAGGCATCCAAAGTTTCCTATTAGCCAGCTGCCCTTCTAAGCCACATTATAAATTCTCCATCTCCCTTGAGCATTGGGGGAAAAAGAACATTCAAACTTTTGTGCACATGTACCTTCAAAGTTTTTCCTACTCTGATCTATGGTAAAGTTCATTCAAGCACAATGACTTCAGTACTTGAGGCTTGTTATAGTCTTGGTAGAATAATGCTCTAGTCAGTCAATGTTAACCAACAAAGGCTCCATATAATCACTAGAATTTTGCCATGATACCTAGAAAACACTTCTTAGCCTTTTTATTTGAATCTAACCCTAATATCTGCTTTTTGATATTGACAATGGAAGAGGTTGCATTCCTTAAAAAAAAAAAAAAAAAAAAGACAATGGAAGAGGCTGTACACTATAAACATCTACAGGCCATGACTTCACCAACAATGCTTGGGGTTTTTATAAACACAATGATGTTTCTGCACTTAGAATAATGGGCAAGGTGTGTCCATAAAAGGTAAGGACAAAGTGTACCTTAAATTTTCCAGAGGAATCCAATAAAGTTCCATATAGAACAATTACTGTAGGATTTCCTTGTGTTCTCTGAAGGGCTAACAGTGGATCAAGTTTGTCCATAGGTACAATAACTCAACTTGCTCTCACAATCCATAAATCCATCAGTGGAAGCACAACAAGACAAGAAGTAGATCCCCAACCCAAAAGTATAGCACATTAGAGTAGTTGAAAGAACTAGGACTAGAGAACCATCCCACTGCACTCACAGAAATACAGAATTAATCAGTATATCAAACTTCTTAACGAAAAATCAATATGTCAAGGTTAAGCTTGAAGAATCAGAAAGAGGTAAATGGGAAGAAAGAGGTTAATAAGAAGGAAAAAGATTCTTGGACAACACTTTTTTCTTTTTCTAGGTCCTGAAATTTGCTCTAGGTGTATTGTCATTAGTTTAATTAGGTTTAATACTCCAAGCAAGCAACTTGCTCTTTTAACTTGACTATTTCAAAACTATATCTCACACTATGATTAATATAAGGAGTAGACCAACAAACTGCTGCAATCATATCCAACCACAAATCAATTAAAATAAGCAAGAAATCAAGAACAATTAGCTTCAAAAGCTTTCTAGTGACCGGGTGAATTAATATCGAAAAAGGCCATGCAGTGCATTCCAAGAACACAAAAGCAATGTTATTATGATAAGCTAGCTTTTGCATGCCCTGAGAAAAGGTTCACTTCATTTCATAAAGCATGGCCATGGTTCAATCCATTCTCTTTCCCCTCTTTTTCCTTGCCACAACATCATATAACACCAAGAACCATCATCATAAGCAGTGTACTTAGGGACACTAATCAAGAATAACAAAAAAAGGGAAGCCATATCTTGTTTATATAGATTAAACAAAAAAGAAAAGAAGAAACAATGAACATATTTAACACTTCAAGGCCTAAAGAGTGCCCTGTTTTTTTTTCTTTTTAATCAACAGGGCTGGGTCCTTTGGTGCCTAACATAGCATAGATGCATCCCCTTGAGGATGTTAGCATGTTACTCCCCCAAAAAAAGGTAGGAATATGGGACTGTGTGGAAGAGAAGACATTGTGGGGATCTGCTTTGCATTTGTTCACGGGATTTGACTCTCCTTGGCACCTACTCCCCCTTCTCATGCGTTTCTCTGCCCCTGTTGTTGCCCCACATATTATATATTGCACCATAATTTCCCCATATTTACAAAAACACCCCTCTCAGGGGCATTTCCGTTATTTACTCGAACCTTTTCAGCCTTCCGCCTGAGGTGCGACCGTTGAATCCGTAGGGGAGAAAAAATAAAAGCATTTCAATGTACAGCCATTCGGCTCGCACCCACTCTCACACCCTCTCACCGACAGGTGGGGAACCACGAAACGCCGTTCTGGGACGGGCCCCACCGTGTCGAAAGTCCACTGTGACTGGATCAAGCCATTCAGATGAGAAGGGACGGCGCAGATCACCGGAGTCCGGACGGGAAAATGGTACAAAATTCGGTGCGCTTTCTAGCGGTCCAAACGAGATCGGAGGCACGTCGCAAAAGTCCACCTGACGGGACCACCTAAGCGGACCACCGCTCGCGACCGTTGGTACCGCGTCGATGACGAGTCCGGTCACCGCTTGCGAAGATTCGCGTCGGCAGCGGAGGTGGCGGTGGCCGGCATCCGAAGGCCATGTCAATGAGACCTAACTAAAACTATAAAAATAGTAATTACTATAATATTTAGTGGGAATTTTTGGTGGGGGTACGCTAAAGATGTCGTCATAAAGCTCGTAATAAGGAAGTAAGGGTCAATATATTGAGAGATATGAATCATTTATTACTTATATATCGAGCTAATCTGTGAATGGATACCAAGTCTCTGGCTGGATCTGGGAACTGGCGAAAGAGTAGCAGAAAAATCTACGGTCCGGTGAGCAGAATCCCGCAGTCAGTGGGGATATTTATTTCCGGCGCTTCCACGTTATTTCACATTACTTCGCTCACAGTACCCGAAACAGAATTATGAAATATAAAATGGTTTTAATTGTCAGTTAATAATGAGGATGTTTTTGACCAAAAAAAAAATTTACTTTACGCTCTATTGCATTGATGGATAAATATAATTTACTACAGGGCAAATGAAACATGACTAAGATTGAGGTTAATTGACCACCATTTTATTTTAAATCCCTTTTGACTGAAAATTTTATACTCGGATCCTTGATTTCGCTATTGTTTATACTTGATCCCCGATTTGTTTGTGTGAAAACACAAGAATCAATCTAATTGTAAGCAAAATGCAAAGCTAGTTTTATATATATATATATATATATATATATATATATGAGCATAAAATACTAACAATATAAGAGCTAAACATCAAACGAAAGTAACAAAAATCTTGCATTATAGTAAATTAAGAGCTGGATAACAAAAGGACACTCAATATAAATGAAGTAAAACGGGGAACACATAACAACTTTTAATTATAGCATCAATATTGGTACGGTAA
Source organism: Metroxylon sagu (assembly GCA_017589505.3). NCBI lineage: Eukaryota > Viridiplantae > Streptophyta > Magnoliopsida > Arecales > Arecaceae > Metroxylon > Metroxylon sagu. The sequence goes on along the minus strand of JACVBY030000589.1, from coordinate 1,317,027 downwards.
AATGCATAACTTTATACCTATTCCATTTACATAACGCTCTCTTTTAATGCGATGCATGAGATATGTCTGACCATCTCTATTTCCTGTCCTTCACTCTAGTTGTTTTTCTTCACCTGAAGCATAGTTAAAGATTCAAGTCTTCCCTTTTTTTCATATTTATTATTTAAATATTTTTTTACATTAAAATTAAAAAATTTATCTCGTGTTATATATATATATATATATATATATATTTTAATTTCAAAATAAGATACTAACTATTTAAGTTAGAGTAAACAAATAATAAACAGAAGTAAACCAAAGGTTGGATACCAATTGAAGGTTCTTGAAGGTAAGTAAAGCGAAACTGGAAACGCAAAAGGCGTTTTAAAAGAAAAGAGGACGAGAGGGAGACGGAAGAGAGCGTGTCCCTTGTGCGAAAATTCTCAAAAGACAAGTGAGAGCTGCCACCGAACTGAGCCTTTAGGCTATTGCTTTGAGTTCATGTAGCGATAAGAACAACAAAACAGGGGTTAAGTGGAAACAAAAGAACAGGGGAGCAAAGGGTTAGCATTACACAGCTGGAAACAACCCTCCCCCACCAACACCCACTCCGACTCTTCGTTGGCCACGCAGCAACCAGCTTTTTCTCAGAGAAGGCTAGTAATCAGCTACTATTCAATTTAATCACAAAATAAATTCCATAAAAAATGTATATTTTTCTCGAAGTTCGAAATTCCAGTGATCCATGATTCCATTCTACTGTTCGATTGACATAGTGAGCAACTGCGACTCAGAAACCAGATCAAATTCTCAACATAACTGATAAAAATTTAAAATTGCTGTCACATGAACAGTTTCAAATGAAAAGTAAACTTAATTACAGTAAATTCGAGCAAAATAGAGTTTTTTTTTTTTGATGATTTTGATGATCTATGACTTCTTCTACTGTTCAATGTCGGAGTGAGAAACTGTAACCGAAGAAACAGGTGAATTCGCAAAAAAAAAACAAAAAAAAAAGGGATAAAATTTGAACTTGCTGTCAGCTGAATCGGATTGGATTCCTTCCCACAGTAATGAGTTGTAAAGATGAGATTTTTAGATGGATTTCGGCTTTGTTTCGATGAATTTTACCTCGGATTACTTCCCAAGCAGCTCCGTTTGGATCGGAGAGCGATCGGAACGGAGAAAGGAAGTCACTTGGATTGCAGCACTGTGGCGTCGGAGACCGCCGAGAGCTCGACTTCTTCCTCCAATGGAGCTGGTTGGTTGAGATCGATGAAGCCCTCGCCGCCGTGGTTGGTGCTGCTGTTGTTGGCGGAGAGAGGACGAGGAGGGAGAGGAGGGGAATGGGCGGCGGCAACGGCGGCAGTGGCGGAAGAGGAGGAGGCAAGATGGGATCGCTTGTGGCCACCGAGGGCTTGGGCTGAGCCGAAGACCCGGAAGCAGAAGGGGCAGCGGTGGAGGCTTGAATTCCGATCGGCATTGGCTTCGGAGGAGTCCACTCCGCCGATCTGGTTGCCACCAGCGGCCGGGACCCACCCAACACCGGCCACCTTCTTGTGGCCCGCCCGGTGGCCCCCGAGGGCTTGGTAGGATCGGAAGAACTTCTTGCACGTGCCGCACTGGTACCTGCTCCGCCGCCCCCTCCGCCGCGATCGGGCTGCGCCGCCGATCCCCTCGTCACCGTCTTCACCTTCGTCGTTGTAGTCCTCGTCCTCAGCCGTCTCGTCCCAGCCGTCGGATTGCTGGTCGTCAGCTTCCTCCACCGCTCTCGATCTGGCCCAGGCGTCGCGGGAGAGAAGCATCAGGCACCGGGCGACGTCCTCCTCGGGGGAGACGTCGGAGATGGAGCTGAGGGGCTCGGCGTCCGGGGCCGCCGCCATCTCCGCTGGGCGACGGGGGCGCTTGGATCGGCGGCGGAGTGGCGAGGGGAGGGAGGACTCGGTCTCGCTCTCCCGGTCCTGGACGACGGGGTCTCCTCCTCCGCCTCCTCCGCCGCCGTCAGCGGCGGCGAAGGAGGAGAATTCCGGGTCGACAACTCGGAAGCTTTTCCGGGGGTTCTCCCGGAGGCCGTAGCCGAGGCCCCCCCCCCCCGCCGCCGCCGCAGTCGCGTCATCCGCCGCCGCGTCTGCGGCGGAGAAGGAGGAGGAGGAGGCTGAGGGGGAGGGGGGGAGGGGCGGAGCTCGGGTGGGGCGGGGAGTCACGTGAGATCGCATATGACCCCCGAGGGCCCGGCCACTTGAGAAGCGCCGGAAGCAAAGGTTGCATCTGTGCCTCTCCATGGATAAAAATTGGACCTTTTTTTTTGGCAGTGGAAATGGTGAGGAGTTTATCCTTCTTTCCCCATTTTCTTACTCTCTCCTTTCTCTTGCTGCATCTCTGCTGTCTAAAGAGGGGGAGAAAGAGAAGGAGACAGAGAGAGTTGGGAAGGGAGTATGGAGTAGTGTGGGAACTACAAGGAGTAGGTGACAAGCATTCCCCCCCTCTAAAAGACAGCACAGAGGGTGGAGAGGGGAGAGGCTGGGAGGAAGGCCAGATTGAGATTTATTTAAAGTTAATTAAAAAGGAACCCCATTAGGAAAGGTATTTAAGTATTGGATATTGGCTGATATGCATTATTAAAGACTTGAGGACATAGCATGGTGAGGGGTGTTTTTGTGGCACTAAAGTTTTCCAGGGAGTGATGTGAGAAAATATCAAGTATATCCTGCCCCATAGGGTGGTGAGGGGTGTGTTTGTGTTACCACCAAAGTTTTCCAGAGAGTGATAAGAGAAAATATCAAGTATATATTGCCCTTCCACTTTTGGAGATAAGCATTCCTATTTAGTTTATTTAGATTTTATATTTTAATATATGTTATGAATATTGATTAGTGTCAAATTTAAAGAGAAATAACAGCAGTGACATGGTGTTGTAGATCAAGTTATTTCCTCCCTTAGGATGCTATTCTAGTATTTTAGAAGAAGATGGAAGCAAATTTTAATATATTTTTGACCTTCATATTTATGTTTAGGAAAAATAACCAGCAATGTGAGTTCTAGTAAAAGTTATGAAAATTTAGATGGTGTTTTTTTTTTTTTCCTCTTTCTTGGACATGCTGCATTTTTTTTGAGTAATTCATCAATCCACAAGTAATCTATGTCTGTTATAAGGAAAGTTCAGAAAAATTTTGTTGCATCCTCTAAAAAAATTTTAAAAAAAACAAACTTTGTGCAAAAAAGTATAGTTTCTATTTTTACTTGAACAAGTGCATTTGATGCTTTAATTAATATGTAATGTGTTGAATCTAGATTTGAGAATAATCATGAGATATATTTTGATTATGATATTATTTTATGTTTTTAAATAAAAAATAGGACTACATAAATAGATTTATTAATTATTTCTATTGTTTTGGCTTTGCATATATAATTAAATTTTTTATTAGAAAAATTTATTTTTTTTGGGATAATTTCATTCCAATAATAATTAGTGATTATGATTATGGTTTTCTCAAAGGATTTTGCTGCATAGGATGTGCATGGTTGATAGAAATTAGGGGGAAAAAAAAAAGCCACCTTTGGGGAAAAAAATGAGTTAATATGTTTAATGACAAGTAAAAAAACTGAATCATTTAAAATTGCCTACTTTATACACAAGATACTGAATCCATGTAACCTATATGGTTAAGAAGGTTAGTTTGATTGATGAGAACAAGCAATAATTGTATAATTTATGTTAAACAACTTGTAAACTGGCTACCAAAATTCTCTGAAGGATTTAATCTTTAACAGTGTTAATTCTGGTCAATTTAAGTTCTGTTGAAATTTGCGAAGACAACAACATTCATGGGGTCAAGTGGGTCAAGCATCCAAAACCAAACCAGATTCATTTGAAGGCTGAGTTAGCCTGGTTGACACGATTGCATACCAAATGTTGTCCTACCTGAACCATATCCACATTATATCAGTTTCAAATTTGTTTGCATGTCATATCATCATCCCTATAATATAATAATAAAGATCAGAAGGATATATGGATGTAAATGTGACATGCAATGGCACGATTAGCATCCATGGTAGGCTGGATTCCAGGATAAAAAGACCATTACATCATTTAAAATTTAGCCATGTCCTATATTTCATGGTACTTAAGGTTTGAACTGCCAGTGGATGAAAGTTAGAAAAAGTAGAAGACACTGAGAGCACTCTCAACAGTTGGCTCTTGGCCACATTCTACAAGCACGGTCATCAAGCAGTAGACAGCAAAGTTTCTTTACTGTAGATTTAGCTACTTAGGTGATCTAAGTAATAAAACATACACTGAAAAATAAATACCATTACAATATCATTTCTTGCTTCTGCCAGTGGTTTGGTGTAAACAAAAACAATCAATGGAATGGAACCATAAAAGATGTAGGCGTTTACTGGATCCTGGCCTTGTACCACACGATAAAACTAGGTGGGAGTTGCCAATGACTTTCTCATTAAGAGGTGCCCACCGTTACTTTCTGAAAGAAAAGAAGAGACAACTAAAAAAGACAGGGAACAGTGAGTCTTTAGAGCAACTAATTTTGACCATTCATGACCTTTCCTCTTGTTGCATGCATATAAATCAGGACTCTTCATTTGGACGCTTGCGAGCATTGTTTCAATTAGCTTGACCATTGGACACAAGTAATGCATCTAATTGCAACAGTGGTCTCTGGCTCAAATATGGTTCACTGATGGGTTGAATACTCAATCTAATCCTCACGTTTGATAGAGTAAAGATTGGATTGGCAAACTATTATTTAACCATGGACTCTACCATTTCATTGCTAATCCCATCCCACTCAATCCAAATATTGATGTGGCCTTGAAGGATTTATGGATCCAATTTCACTTAAACCGGTGATGATCTTGGTATGTTGGCATGTTTTGTTGGTAGAGTTTGGATCCATGGGTTGGCACCATCTTTTCACTATTCATAACAGGGGAGGCGTGGTTCATATTTAAATGATGGGTTTTTTATTGTATGTTTCAAAAAAAATGTCATCCATTTACTACGTGAATGTTTCTAGTTGACTTTACAGACACCAAAGATGGTTAGAGTAGGCCACATGCCATAAACTTGGTTGACTACTGCACTCAACTTGGTGGCCGTATTCTTCCACCCATTATTATCATAGAAAATAAAAAACGTACAAACTCATTCAAAAAAACGGTATATGTGTATAGTGGCTAATTTTTTATCCAAAGCTCTATATGTGCAAGAACTAGCTACTTAGTCATTAGTGATCATTTGATCCTTAGCCAGAGAGTATAGGAAAAATAGAATTTGATTTTGCTCTCATAATATTAACATATCATGTCATCAAATGAGAAGGCAAAATATTACTCTCTTTTCTTTTTTTGAATTTGAAGTCTAAACAAAATCCTATCAGTGGTTAAGGTGTTTCGAGAGACAACGTCGACATCAAATTCAAGAGCAGGCAGCATCAATAAATCCAAGTCCTATTGGTGGTTAAGGTGTTTCTAGGGACAACATCAACATCAAATTCAGAGCATGAACATGAAGCATGGATCAGCATGGAAGATAGGTTACAGCTTGATTTGGATATATCTTCATTAGATTTATTCATTACAGTCCGCATGGTTAAAAATGACATAATGCTGCCTATTTAGAAAAATAAATGCACTAGATGCATTGAGCACCCTTATGAAAATTGGCATCCAACTAGTGTAATTTTGCAAAAGAAGTCACTTGTTATAACCAATCAAGGAATGTGCACACTTCATGGATAACATACACCATCATTATTATGAAAATATTATTGCTTTGAGAAAAGAGGATTGCATTAATTCATCCGAGCTCTATGAATTGTGTTGCATGATGGATGTAGCCATGCTTCGAAATGGAGGAGATTTTGTTTCAAAAATTGTAGGTTCCTTCTCAAGTATTTGAAATGTAATTCTAACATCATTTCTTTGAAATTATGGCTCAACTTAATTTGGTGGCATAGAACTAGCCAAAGCTTATGCCATATCATTTGTTGCACGCTGAATGGTTCATTAGGCTCAGATGTCACTTTATGTATTGTGTTATTTATTTAAAATTTTCTACAAGGTTATTGAATTGCTGGTACTTTAGTTTCTTGAAAGGAAATTTTATAGAAAGCTAATTTAAATCATTTTTATTTATGATTGCATTGCTAGCATGAATAGCACATATAACATGAAGCCATATCTGAAGATAATAGAAAGGGAGAGAGAGAATATTACCAATGTCAATATTGCAGTGGGTGGACTGGATTCAAGCCAAATGAAGCATGCGCTTACTTGCAAAGGAATGATGTAAGATGTTTAAAAAATTAACAAATTTATTGTAAAATGATAACATCTTCCGACTATGGCTAAATAAGGGACTGTAGGGGTCCAAGTTGAACGGTTTGGTTACATGTGACCACCAAGCATCTATCCACATGGTGCAATGCCATAGACATGAGACTGCATGAGGAGGCATGGTTGCATTAGTTTGTCTCTGTATAGCATATATTAATGCTATTAGAGTGCTCATTTTACTTTATAATTTATAGTTTGGTGGTTGACCTTTCCGGCACTAGAATAAAAAGTGTGAAGGAGGCAAAACTGAATTTATCCTTGATAAATTTGGAGATTCTTTGTAAGATTTCACTTGTTTGGTTGAGGAATGGTAATTTACATTAATAAAATTGCATGGTAACTTTGCCGGAAGAGGTTGAATTGTAATGTGAGAATCTCGCTTGCTGCCTTCTTTCAACTTGGAGTTGAGATTTGTGAACACTGATGATGGAACCCCCACAGCATTTCTCAAAATAGAGATTGGAAAGTTTCTCAGAAAGTGGTTGAGTGAGAAAATGACACCTCACTATATATTATGGGACTCCGAAGGTGAGTAGTCTTGGAAAGGTTCTTGAAAGGTTAGTTGCATCCACTCACAAGTTAGAATAGCAAACTTAAGGCGAAAATATAGTTTTGGTCCTCAAACTTTCATTTATTAAGATTAGTCCCTTACATTATAAGAATAATGTATTTTTAATATTCTGTTACATGGAGTCAGTTAAAATTAACAGAACATTAGATGTGTTATGTGCTACATCAGTTATTCCGTCAACTTTAATCAACTTCATGCAATAGACTATTGGAAGTGCAATCTTTTTAAAACCTATGGGATTAAACTGTAATAATGAAAAGTTTGAGGACCAAAATGAATTTTGAGTGAAAGTTTGCAGGCCGTAAGTATATTTTAGTCTAAATTTAGTGGGTGAGAAAAAAGTAATCTATTTTTAATTTTTTAAGGCTTAGCACCATTCTTTATGGTGTAGCTGCTGGGAAGAGGTCTTAGACATTCAACATCATCTTACCATGTCTCTACTTTTAGTCCAAGAAGAATGCAAATTAGTCAAATTAACTTGCATCAGATACATACACGACCCATTCAATTATGAAACTTGGGCATCTAGGGTTTGACAATATGAATCTAGTAGAATTGATCAATTGAGCAGATTTGCCGGCTGGATAAGGTCATTTCATACTCATAATGTACCATTTCATACGTTAGAGTTTAGTCCACGGAGCTCAAACTTTAACCCAAGAGAAAACCCAATTTAAGATGCCAATTGACATAGCTTTTTTCACCCTCCTCCCCCTTCTTCACTCCCCATTAGCTTCTCAATAGGCCACCTAATAAAAATATTTGATCTTCACAATCTTGCAACTCATCAACATCCCGCTTGCATTATGAGAGATTGTGTTGCCACTGGTTGCAATGTTTTCATACTCCCTGTTAAATTGCTGGATAACATAGCTGGAATCATGAACAGGGAGATTCATAGATAGAACCACCTCTGTATCTTTCCATCTCTCAGCTTAGTGACCAACGTAGACAGCATTCTTAACTTGTGTGGTAAGAAGTTACTAAGTTGTTAGCTTATATTACTTCTTCTTTTCTTTTTTTCAAGTGCTGCAAGATATCTAATTTTAGAGTTTAATTCAAGATTTTCGATGAGAATGTTAGTATTTTATATCTAATATCAGATGTATTTGAACCTTTTAGATGTCTAATTGAAGGCTTTGCATACTTTATCATTATGTTTTAGAGAATATGTAGCTTTGTCACATGGTCAACGGTGATAGAATCAAGGTGTGACATCACTACTACTATTCAAGATTTGTTACGCTTGCTTGATTTGATCAATGTTCTGGAGAAGATAATTATAAGTATGGCTGTTTTTGGGCCTAAAAGTTAGTCTCCATTTGAATTTGAACCAAGCTTAGCATTCACAATTTATAATCCTAATTCAATCAAATAGAACGCATATATATGCCAGTTAGTCACATATAGGTCACATTTGGTTGCTATGTCTTCTTATGAAAAAGTGTTTCTCTTAAGAAAGACTTTGACCCTCTTCATCTTTGATTGAAGTTTTCAACTTGATCAATGAAAAGTCTCATTTATAAAAGCCTCTCATTTACAGAAGTATTTACTTTTTTTGCAGCCATAAAAAAGTAAAATCCCATGGTATGGATGGAAAAGAACTTTTTTTCAGAATCTATTTATCATTTATCAGACGAGACCATAGGCTTTAGAGCAGGCTTAGGGCCCAGCAAGCTTAAGGCCACAACTGGCTGCATGAAGTCAGTTTGTTAAGCACCCTTGGTAGCTAGCATTCTTCAAATATATCTTAAAATTTCATTTCCATTATGTTCTTTCAAACATCAATACATAAGACTTCTGTTTCTCACATCTATTGCAGAATTATTAGTGTACATGATCTTAGCTCAAGACAATAGGGGCTGTTCAATGTCTTTGATTGGTTGAGTTGGGTCAGCTTCGGCATCATTGGCTGAACTCGAATCCTCATTTTTCTTTGCCCAGAGGAACAGGTAAAGGCCTGCAAACAAGAGAATTATTCCAGCCACGCTGCATGATCACAATAAACTTGAATTAGCACGCAGAGGAGAGGATTAAAAACCCAAAAAGAAAAAAACATCTAGAGGGTTTTAATTTCCAAATGACGTTTAAATTTTTGAAAGCTGAGAATTTTCGTCAGATTTGGTAGCAACTGGCCGTAGAGTACTTGGTTCGCCATGAAATGGTTTGACTGGAGATCAATCTTACCTTCCCAAACTCAAAAATTGTCCCAAAACAATAGCCGAGAGAACCGCCGAGCAAACCGTTTGGGCGGGAATGAAGATGGCCGTCATGACAGGACCCTTTTTCTTGGCACCCCATGCCAGAAGAGATTGACAGATGCCCGCCACCAATCCTCCCTGCTTGCCGTGAGAACGAAAAGCAATGATCACCGATTACAATATTTTAGGAGGCATTAAATAACTCAAATGAGATGGCCATATATATAACAATCTTAAATCACAGATAATCTTCATGATCTTTATCTCTGATGAGACTGAGCGATGCCCGCTGCCAGTCCCCCCTGCTTGCGGTGAGAACGGAAAGCAATGATCACCGATTACAATATTTTAGGAGGCATTTAATAACTCAAATGAGATGGCCATATATATAACAATCTTAAATCACAGATAATCTTCATGATCTTTATCTCTGATGAGATTGAGCGATGCCCGCTGCCAGTCCCCCCTGCTTGCGGTGAGAACGGAAAGCAGTGATCACCGATTACAATATTTTAGGAGGCATTTAATAACTCAAATGAGATGGCCATATATATAACAATCTTAAATCACAGATAATCTTCATGATCTTTATCTCTGATGAGCTAATGTTATCGTAGTTGATATACTTTATCTAAGTGTTTTGGAATCTATATTTACAATTAAATTGTTTAACATACTATAAGGATATAGGATTGCTAACTATATAATATTAAAATTATTTTAATATATTTTATAATTATCATGATAATTTATCATCAATCCATCATATTTATTGTTAGATTAAATTATGATATTAATTTTTAAATATTATATTATGATATAATATTATATTTTAATTATAATAAAATTATAATATGACTATAATATTATAGTATAATAATATGATATGATATTATTATAATGATAATATTACACTAATATAATTTTAAAATATTATAATTATATTATATTAGGGCATTTTTGTTCCCAAATCTTAGCTCTAGATCAGCATTTTAGGATCATCTTGAATATCAGTCCTTGAGGACAAGTATGCGATCACCAGATTGGGTGATATTTTTAAAGATTAGGATGATTTAGGATCATCAAGGTGCAGCTAAACAAATGACTCTATTGTTTTCATCCGAATTAACAGTGATCTTAGATGGATCACTCCATACCAAACGCTTCTAGTTGAAGGAAAATTGTTTTGCTCTCATTTTTTCATGTTTGATTGGAGCAAAGAGGGTCCACATAGATTTTCTACCTTCCATCGGAAAATAAATATTGAGGGAGATGATATTTATTTTCTTAGAAATTTTATTTATTTTCTTAGATTTTTTTCTAGAAAAATTTTTTTATGCTTCCTTAGAGTATTAGTAGAATAATATGGAATCTTAGTTTAATAAAAATCAAAGGCTAAGTAAAAGAAATTGAAGTAACAATCTAAAGTAAAAATCTCAAGTTCAATAACAGATCTTAAATGGAAGGAGATGAACAATACCTCGAGTATAACCGCAATAATGATTATAAGATGTATCTTATCCGATCCCATATTTATCTTGCCTTCTATCATGATTTGCAATATTACAATAAAAATAGAGCCTATCATGTTGATCACGAAACACAAAAACATTGGTGCTGGAAAGCAGCGCAATGTTACAGCCTGCAATGAATTTGATCTTTGTAAGCGACGATCAGTTGTAATAATAATAATAATAATATTTCGATGACAAGTTTCTTGTGAACTTCATTTAGAAACTATACATGTTCAATTTTCTTGACATGGAAAGTATGTAGAAAAATGAGAATGAGAAGGTGTTTGGAAGCCAACAAGAAATAATTTATGATTTTATCCATGGTTTTATCTTTACAATATCTGATCTCATCCTCCTAAAAGCTGACTCCAATGAAACCAAACACTCACTCCCTTCTAAGGCTAGAAATAGACCAAATTGGATCAGGCTAGGCCTTAACCCAAGCCTAGTCTAAAAATTTTTTTAGGTTTCGAACCAAGTTCAAGCTCGATATCTTTTTTTTTTTTTAGAAATCAAGCTCAAGCCCGACTTAGGCTTAGACCGAAACTTGGCCCAAAACCTAATAAGGCTGATACGCAACAATTTATTTAAGCTAAAAATTGGGTTAATAGGATCATTTTTTAATTTTTAAATGCTTATACAAAAATAAGTAATATTTAAAATACTTGCACTTAATCATTTTAAAAAATTTACTATGATATTGAGAGCTATTCTCACACAATTGATAAAAAATTTAGCATAAAATTTAAAAAGCTTATTATATTTTTAAAGTTTTGAAATTGCATTCAGATCAGATTTGGGTTTGACAAGATCCAATGCTGTAGGATTTTTTAGGCTCAGGCTTTGGATTCAGTCCGAGCTAGGTAAAGCAATGATTTGACTTTGACCTAATTTTTTTTTTTTTTTAAGCTCTAGTTTTAAATCCAAATATGGTTCAAATTAATTTGAGCTTAGCCCATGGCCTAGTCTGAAATTAGATCAGCTTGATGGGTCTTGGGCTAAAGTGAGCCCACTTTCTATCCTAATTCCCTTCCCACTTAGACAAGGAGTGACATCATTCAAGCAAGCACCCAATGGTTAAATATAAGAAGTTTTACAAAATATGCATCGTAGGATTTAGATATGAGTTACCTGCAAAATGGAGCAGCATGATAAGCAGACGACTGATGCAAAGATACAGAAGCAACCCAGCATCCAGTCGTTGTGGTCATCTAAGGATGCATCCTTTGCGTTGGATGATGGCGAGCTCGAAGAATTCTGCAAGAAGCTAATGGCCACGGCTCCACTCAAGCACACCAAGGTTCCCACAATCTTGACCTTAGTGTACTTGCACCTGATCTCAAATCTCTCAAACCTAGAAGAAACAGCCAAGCTATTATTATAAGACAGAATTCCAAAGATCAATTTTTTATTGAAGTTGCTAATAAATTTTAGTTCGGATGGTATCTTCTCTTGCTATGTAGGTAAGAAAATCGATCTTCTGCTCCAACTGGAATTATACAAAATTGAATACAAGCGTAACAAAAGGAATGTTTTTACAATCACTATGAGCTTGTTTGTGTGTGTGCGTGTGGGTGTGTGTGTAAGAGAGAGAGAGAGAGAGAGAGAGAGAGAGAAGAACCGGAGAAAGGCTGCAATGGCGAAAATGAGGCCAGGAGCCATGTTCATCATGGCAGCAGTAATTGCTGGTGATGTCTTCCTCGTCCCAAATGTCAGAAAAGCTTGAAACATGCCAACCCTGAATAAAATAAACGTCAATACATATTTTATTTTCATGGTATGATTGTAATCACGTTTATGCTACTTAAGATTTCTGTAGCTTTAGCTGCATGGCCAGCTTTGTCACTCAAAAGATACATACATACATACATATTTTTATAAAAAATAAATATAAAAAATTTTTAAAAAATTTATTTTTCTTCTAATTCTATGTACCAATCGCATCCTTAGAGTTAGCTCTACGAACCCCTTATAACCTTCCTTTGTTTTATTCTAATTTTATACCTAACCCGGGGCTACCATGTTCAAGTCTGGTTATCCCAGGTCAACGCGTCCAAGTCTGGTTGCTTTCTATCAAACAAGATGCTCAGCGAATCCAGAGAAGATCTAGAGAAAGATTCAGCTCGGTTTGAAAAATCCCAGCGAATTCAGAGAAGATGTGGATAGAAGTGATAGGAACATCCTACTCTAAATCACCATCTAATCCAAAAAAATTAAACTTGTCCTTCATAACAGGGATTCAAGATCGGATAGCAATCTTCGATAACATTTTTTAAGAAATCAAAATGCCTCTCATTTATTAATTTATTTTAATATTATTTTTTTATTAATATAATATAATTTAATATTATATTAATATCATATATTGGGATGAATGTTTAATTGGCATCCATGTTACTTTTATATTGGCAAAATTGTGACTACCATCAAATTTTGTTATCATTTGAAATAGCCGCTAAGCTTTATATTGCATGATAGATCAAATAAAACCTCCCTTCCACTGCTCCCTCTCCCATTCTCCTCACACATTCTCTTTCATAGTATAATATAATATTATAAACAATAATATTATAATTCAATCTTATATAATATTATATAAAAAATAATAAAATAATAATAAAATATTATACTAATTGTAAAATATACTAGAGATAGTTTTACTATTACATGATTAGTGATCCTAAATTCTCATGTCATATTAAACAAGTTAATCATAGATATCCATGGATCATTAATCATCAGGGCATAGCATAACAAATACGATGATCTTATATTATCGAAGAACATATCACTTTAAGGGCCATTTGGTTAATTACTAGTAATAGAATCACCAGTGATCCAACATCACCATATTTAGTATGAGATATTTTAATAATTAAAGATCACTAATGAACATAAATCATTTTATTTGGTATACCATGGGAATGGAAGGTCACCATACAAATAATATCTTTGAAAACTTATTTGCATAATATATTTTATATGTTATATAATATAATATAATATTATATATAAAATATATATTATAATATAAAATTAATAATATTAATATACTATAAATATATATTATGCATTATATATACTATATTATATCACATAATATATTATAATATTATACTATAACAATAATTAACATTATAATAATATATAATAATATCATTTTAATAAATAATAATATAATTATTAATAATATAATATATAATATATAATATATATAGTTAATATATGTAATAATATTAATATAATATTAATAATAAAACATTATATATTATAATAATTAATATTTATATAATTATACTATTATATATTATTTATATATTAATATAATAATATATTATTATATAATATTTGTATATTATAAATATTATATTATATTATTACAATATGGGGGAGAGCTTAATAAATATAGGGATAAAGTTGTCCCAAATTTTTGATGAAGATCATCATCATAATGATCCAGTATTCCTACCCCCATGGGTGAGATTAGGATCATCAGGATCATCACTCTATACAGTGATCCTAATCTCATGATGATGATACATTACTGTGCAAATAAGAATATCAAATATGATGAACTTATTACCGTTTCAAGATCACTGATGATCTTTGCAGGATCACTCATGCGAAACAGTCTCTTAGGGCAACGATCATCAGTGATCTAAGATTGTTATGGTGATACCACATAGATTACCAAATGCCCTGAATATTATGAATAATGAGGCCTTTATGCCACATGAATTATAATTAACTTTACAAACTTCATACCTCAAGAGAATAAACTCCTTACCCTACAAAGGCGAGCAACACAAATTGAGCCACCAAAGAGAGGCTCCATTTCGCAGGCCATGCTTTTCTGCACCACAAAAGCACACAACCAATTAATAAAATACTTAACCATCAAAAAAAACATTTGTTAATGCATATATGGTTGAAAAGCAATAAAAAATAATGAACAAGAAAGAAAATGACTACAAATTCATGACATACCTCTCAAAAATTATTGCAAAGGGGAGAAGGATGATGGCTGTGCTCAAGCCCCAGGATGCGACAAGAAACAAAGGTTTGAAGCCAAGGTTTAGAATCCAAATCAAGGCCACATTCTGGAACCCAAAGAAGAGTTGTGCTGAGAATATGGCTGAGATGATCAGGAATTCATTCCAGAACCACCCTCTAGCAGAGTCCAGCATCTTCATAGTGATAAAGGAGGAGAAGGAATATGATCATGGGTCTTAGAATCTGAGATTGAAGACCAATTTAAAGAAACCACCAAGGATCAAGCATCACCCTTCTGTATCTTTAAAAAAAGTAAGAATAAATGCAAGATTTTGAGAGAATAATAACAAGATTTTGAGTGAATAATAGCTAGATTTTAAGTTGACATTAAATTTTCAAAACAAGTAAGAATAATAGTTTGTAGAGATTTTGTATAGTAGAGGCAAGGGCTCCCTACCATAGGAATCATTTCAAACTTGATACTAGAGAAGAACTTTAAGGGTGTATTTGGATCGAGAATTTATAAGAGAGAATTAATTTGAAGTAAGGATTCTAGAATTTCAAAACCAAATTTCTTTTTTTGGGCTACTCCTAAGGGGATTTCTAAAATTCTATAGAATTTATAAATCCATCAAAGTGGTCATTTACAAATTCCACTTTTAGATGTCTCATTTATAAATCCCTCTTGAAAATTCACTTGAAAGTAGTCAAAATATTGAATTTTTTTTACTTGCCAAAAATATTTACATAAATATTACAAAATTTTTTTTACATCAATATTTATTTATTTTACATGTAATTATTTATTTCAAACAATTTTCTAATTTTATTTTTTTTATTTTATATATTTATTAAATATTTATTTAAAATATTAATATTTTATTATTAATATTTACATAAATATAATTTATTTATCAATAAATAAATATCATATAAATAAAATAACATTTATTAAAAATAGTAGTATTATCAATAACATATTTATTAAATATATTATTAGTAATATATTTTGCTAATATAAATATTATTAAATTAAAATATTTATTTAATTAAAATAAAATTTAATTTTTAATTTATGTAATTAATTTTTTTATTTTATCATAATAAATATTTATAAATATTTTTGGTTAATTTATATATTTCTATAAATGTTTTATAAGATAAATTTATATAAATTTAAATAGAAGCATTTCTAATATTATTTACAAATAATTTATTTTATTATGAAATAAATATTATATTATATAAATTAGTATTTTATAAATATTTTTAATATCTATAATAATATTAATAATAAAAATTTTAATATTAACAATAAAATTTTAATATTGAAATAATAAATATTGATGAATGTTATTGAAATAAATATTAAAATATTTATGTAACATTATATGAATGTATATAAATATTAACCTTTACATCCTTGGACAAAATTTCATTTTCAAGGGCAACTATCCAAATAGAAAATATATGAAATTTTTAAATTCTGAAATGCTACATTTTAAAATGCTGCATTTCAAAATTCTAAGAATTTTTAAAATATCCCATCCAAACATAACCTAAAACTTTATTGATGAGTATTTTATACAAATAGAATCTATATGTATGTATGGATATGTATTTGCATATATAGCTTCTTCAAAGTGATAAGAGGAAGGAAGATGGATATGGTCTTGGAATTCAAGATTGGAAATCTATTTAAAGAAGCACTAAACAATTGTCATACGACCCTTTAAAGGCATTAAAGTAGTAAATATAAGATGAAATTTACTTTATTAAATAAAGGGGATATGGATAGTGAGAGGTGTGCCTCTTTTACTAAAGTTCATAATGTATTTGACTTTTTTTTACTTGCATTTATTATTTCCATACATACAATAAATATTGATTGATATCATAATTTTTCAAAAAATAATAAAATTAATATTTTGTTAAAGAGATTTTATCTAAGGATGGCAATGAGATGGGATGGGGCCAGAGACTCCAATCCAGTCCCTACCCTATCTTTGTAAACGAAGATTCTTTCATCCTCATCTCTACCTTATAGAAATGATAAATCTCTATTCTCACTTTATCCTTATTCTGTCATTATCCCCGTCCTCATCCTCGCACTGTGCCAGGCCCCTAATGACATATTAATTTTTAGTAAAAATTATGAAATTAATAATATAGCTAAAAATAAAAATGAAGATGATGGAAGAGGGAGATTAGGTTGAAAAATATTAATATATATAAGAATAATTTTATATATAAAAAAATATAAGATGCTATAATTGTAACATTCCGAATTTCAAAGCAGTATCCAAATCTAGAAGCATAAAATTTATCATAAATGAAAGGGCACTTTTGAAATTTTATCAATGTCATTTGAACAATTAGTGAGGGGTATAAAGGGAAAGGATACCAAAGTCATTTGAAAATTTGATTGAGGGTAAAGTGGAAAAAAGGATCCTGCCATCATTCGCAAATTTCTTCAAGGGTAAAGAGGGAATTTGTCAAGGGCTTTTTCATGAGTGGAGAAGGGTAAAAATGTATGGTTAAGAGGTATGCCATGTAGACTTTAAAAGGGCATTTTGGAGATTTGTTTGAGGGTAAATTGGGGATTTGCCAAGGCATTTAAAAACCTCTTAATCCTTCCCTTCATCCATCGTAAGAAAAATTAAGAGTAAGGGAGAAGAGGGTGATGGAAGAGGAGAGAAAATTTCAGCCGTGGGGAAGAAGAAAGAAAGAAGAAAAAGAAAAAGAAAGGAAGAAGAAGAAGAAGAAAGGAGGAAGAGAAAGGGAGAAAGCTTGGTGTCGTCTCTTCTTGTCATCCTTTAAGGTAAACCCTAAACCTTCTAAGGTTTTAGATAAATGATAAAATCATGTGTTAGAGAGAAAAAGGAAAAGAAATAAGAGAGGATTTCATGTTATGAAAATGATGAGGATTTATGTTTGATAGAGGAAAAGGTAGAGAATTTTGGTATGCATTTAAGGGGCATGCATGCATGTTTCATGGAAAAACCTAAGTATCTGTCGCCTAAATAAATTTATATGTGGTAATATAGGTCGAGGAAATCAAGTAAAGGAACCTTTTCAAGAGGGATAGCAACTATGGAAAAGAAGAAATAACATGTGAGTGGGTTTCTCATCTATCTCGTGAAATGTTTCATAATAGTATAGTGATATTTTGCTACAAAATGAGTGTATTATACTAAGTATAGTATCTTCAGAAATCAAATATGGGAAATAAGAAATCGGTTATAATGTTATTATGTTTGTAAAGCATGTTTAAAAGCAAGGCATGAGTTTAAAGAATAAGTATGGATTTACAACATGTTTTAAAGCAAGATATGAGTTTCAGACAAAGCATGAGTTTCAGCAAAGTATAGAGTTTCATGAAAAAGCATTTCTTGGATAAAACATATGTTTCAGTAAAGCATGAAAATTTTCCTTCAGAGTTATATTTCAAAGTAATGCATGGGCATGCATGAATAGAAATGTTTCAAGAAATTATAGTTGATTGTATATTGGATTATAAACTTATACTTGAGTATTTTTACAGCATACAACATAAATAGCATTGCGGCATCTATGGGGCTGATCACCTTGTAAACTGTGCCATAGCATGGGCATTGCACACACTATTATAGCCGGCACCTCCTTGCGACTCGATCGTACTACCTTAGGTCAGAGGGAGTACAAGCTAGATCAGCTCAGTGGGGCAGATTGCAAGCAGCCCAGTGGGGCAAAGAATCACAGCTCAGTAAAGAGCTAGGGTACTATACGAGCCAAGGTGGCTCAGAGATATTAGCCCAAGGGAGGGGCAACCAGGAGGCCCAGGGAAAAGGGGCAAGTTCACACCTGGGGTGAATCGCACATGTGAGGGGTGCCATGTGGTGCGGGGATCCTCGGCGCTCAGTACACTCACCCACCGAGAGTACACCTGTAGGAGGGCGACTGTAGGAATGTACCTTAGCGGTAGCACACCCAGCCCATCATCAGGGAATTTTGTAAATGTGATAATTCTTTATTTAAATTATATTATTGGAAGCATAAGCTAACTTATAAGTTAACTTATCTCATTTATAAAAATTTATGTATCGATTGCGATATGTTGCGCTAATATACTTATGAGCTTATAACGTGATTCTCAACTTCTTTTCATAGTTAGATGGTTATCCAGTCACTGGGACTTAGGTCTCACCCCTCTTGTGTTCGCATTTTTATTTCAGATCAGTGTTAAAAATTCTTCGGGGCTAGCAGCTAAGTTTAAAATATTCAAAGACTAAGCAGGTGGGCTTAGCATCTTAGCTTCAGTACCGAAATTTTTTGTATGTATTATTAGTGCTTGGGGAGAGAGTTGGTGGATGTAAAAAGGGATTGTAAGGTATATTTTTGTATATTAAGAGTGGTGATTGAGATGATGATATATGTATATTTATATCTGTGAAGTTGTAATTATATGATGTAAATATCAAACTTGGCCTGGAGATGAATAGTGATGTGTATGTATAAGATGTTTGTAAACTGAGCAGGATCAAATAAATTAGCTGTTGTTGTTTGATGACATATGTGATTTAACTGAGCAGGTTAAATGTTATTGACAGGATTATATATGTTAAGCATGTAACTTATGGGAATTTGATAGGGTTCACGTGTGCCTTATGGTCCATACCATAAGACTAGTAGAACTCTAGCCAAATTTCTATAAGTTGGCATGTGTCGGGGAGAGGTCCCGATAAGGTTTTTGGTATCAGAGCAGTCATTAGGTCTTAAGGGCATAAGTATGAGTCTAACATAGTTGAGTGTAGTCTGAATGATGAATCTGATTAAATGAATTGTGTTTTATAGGATGGTTAATACAAGGACAAGCAAGGAAGGAGAGCAGTCCTCAGGAAGAGGTAGAGGTAGGGGTAGACCCAGATGGGTGAGTAGGGAAGTCCAGCCCAGTAGAGTATCTTCTAGTGATCCACCATCTGATGATGCAGGGATGGGTATACCTCCAGAGCATCTGCATGAGTCTCCTTCACTGTCCACTACTCCAGTGTCAGTGGGACCATCTTCGGCACAGACCCTAGGGCAGAGTGTGCCAGACTTAGTGGGGATGATTACCCAAGCAGTCATGGCAGCAGTGGCCTCTAGTTCCAGTTTACAGTCTAAAAATCTTGAGGCAGAAAGAAATGTAGAGAGAGCTAGGAAGTTGGGGGCTCTAGAGTTCCAGGGGACTACTGACCCCATTCAGGCTGATGCATGGCTTCAGAAAATAGAGAGGGTTTTTGAGGTGATGAAATGCTCTAAGGAGCAAAGGTTGAGCATTGCAACCTTTCTGTTAGAGGGCAGGGCCTAGAACTGGTGGAAGTCTATCAGCAGTAGGCAGCCACAAGGGGTAGAAATAACCTGGGAGGACTTTAAAAAGAAATTTTATCAGCAATACTATTCAGAGGTGTATAAGGATCAGAAGAGGAGGGAATTCCTAAACTTGACCCAAGGGAAGATGTCAGTAGCTGAGTATGAAGCTACTTTTATTGAATTATTCCATTTTGCTGAAGCCCTAGTAGTGGATGAAAGGGAAAAGAGCAGATTATTTCAAGATGGGCTGAATCTCCAAATAAAGGCTAAGACCAGTATGCATTGTTATGGTAATTATTCAGAGTTGGTACAAGGGGCACTTAAGGCAGAAGAGATAGAGAAAGAGTTCCTCAGTAGAAGACTAGAGAGGTCAAAAAGGAGTGCACCCAATTTTCCTTAAGGTGCAGGAGGAACTCAACAGTTTAAGAAATCTCAAAGGGTAAGACAATTTAGTTCCAACTATAGAGCTCCTGTAGAAGTTGGAAGGGGATCAGTATCTATGTCAGTGTCAAGCCCAGTCCAGAGGAAACCAATTCAGGAAGGAGTGTCTCAGGCTGGGGGTAGCAGAATAGCAAGGGAGAGAGTGGACCAAAGCCGCTCTTTTGGAAGCAGGAGAACTGATCCTCAGTGTAGTATCTGTGGGAAGATGCATTCTGGGGAGTGTAGAAAGGGCCTCAGGGGATGTTTTATCTGTGGCCAGATGGATCACATGAAGAGGGATTGCCCTAGGAGAGTACAGAGCAGTGACTACCCTCAGGGATCAGTTGCACTTAGGGGTAGTCTCAATCGGTCAGAAGAGGAGATAGTAATGTACTAGCTCCAGCCAGTCAGTTGGGATCCAGTGCCAGTCGGCAGGGATCAATCCCTAGTGCTCCAAGGGCTGAAGCTAGAGTCTTTGCGATGACTAGACAGGAAGCTCAGGTCATCCCAGATGTGGTGACAGGTATGCTATCCATCTGTGATCATAATGCTTATGTTTTAATTGACTCTGGATCCACACACTCATTCATATCAGTAGATTTCACTAAGCATCTAGATAAAGAAGTGAATAAGTTGGATAGTCAGCTAGTAGTATCTATGCCAGTAGGGAAACCCTTCATTGCAGACCAAGTGTATAGAAACTATGCTATTTCAGTTGAGGGTCAAGACTTGGCAGCAGATTTGATCCCATTAGAACTAAAAGAGTTTGATGTTATTCTGGGGATGGATTGGCTATCCATGCATGGGGCCAAGGTAGATTGTTCAAAGAAGGAGGTAATGTTTCATGCCTCAGATGGTAAGAAGGCCTGTTTTATAGGTGAGAGAAGAGTGTTACCCTCATGTATGATTTCAGCTTTGACAGCTGGTAGAATACTGAGAAAGGGGTATGAGGCCTTTCTAGCATGTGTAGTGAATGTAGAGGGTAATGGCCCAGAGTTGGTGAATATCCCAGTAGCATGTGAATTCCCAAATGTATTTTCTGAGGAATTACCCGGGATACCACCAGATAGAGAGATGGAGTTCAGTATAGATCTAATCTCAGATGCCAGACCTATACCAGGGCACCTTATAGAATGGCTCCAGCAGAGTTAAAAGAATTAAAGGTCTAGCTTCAGGAATTGCTTACTAAGGAGTTTATTAGACCCAGTGTTTCTCCTTAGGGTGCACCAGTGTTGTTTGTAAAGAAAAAGGATGGTACCTTGAGATTGTGTATAGATTATAGATAGCTTAACAAGATAACCATTAGAAATAATTATCCATTGCCAAGGATAGATGATCTATTTGATCAGCTTCAGGGGTCAGCAGTGTTTTCAAAGATTGACCTCAGATCTGGGTATCATCAATTGAAAATAAAGAAGGAAGATGTGCCAAAGACTGCTTTTAGAACCAGATACGGTCATTATAAATTTTTAGTGATGCCTTTTGGTTTGACTAATGCCCCAGCTGCCTTTATGGGTTTGATGAATCAGATGTTTCATAAATTTCTAGATAAATTTGTGATAGTGTTCATTGATGATATCCTAATTTATTCTAAAAATGAAGAAGAACATGAGCAGCATCTGAGGATAGTGTTGCAGATTTTAAGAGAGAAGCAATTGTACGCTAAGTTGAGTAAGAGTGAATTCTGGCTAGATGAGGTGAACTTTTTGGGGTATGTAATTTCAGTTCAGGGTATTATGGTAGATCCCCAAAAAGTAGAGGCCATAATGAATTGTGAAGCACCTACTAATCAAACAGAAGTGAGGAGTTTCTTGGGCTTAGCAGGATATTATAGAAGATTTATAAAAAATTTCTCTATCATAGCCTCACCCATGACTAAACTGCTAAGAAAGAATATCATATTTGAATGGTCCAGTGAGTGTCAGGAAAGTATGAATGAATTGAAAGGGAAGTTGACATCAGCTCCAGTACTTACACTCCCAGACAGTAGCAGTGATTATGTGATATATAGTGATGCATCTCTTAAAGGGTTGGGGTGTGTGTTGATGCAGAATGGGAAGGTGATTGCCTACATTTCTAGACAGCTAAGATCCCATGAAGAGAATTATCCCACTCATGATTTAGAATTAGCAGCAGTGGTGTTTGTCTTAAAGGTATGGAGACACTATCTTTATGGGAGGAGATGCCAGATATTTACTGATCACAAGAGCCTTAAGTATATCCTAACCCAGAAAGAACTGAATCTTAGGCAAAGGAGATGGATTGAATTGATAAAGGATTATGACTGCACTATAGAGTATCACCCAGGGAAGGCCAATGTAGTGGCTGATGCTTTGAGTAGAAAGTCCACAGCAACTCTAGCTTCCATTAGAGCAGTGCAGCTACCTCTGATGATAGAATTGAGGGAGTTAGATGCAGAGTTGGCAGCAGATAGTTCAGGGGCTTTACTAGCAAATTTCAGAGTTAGACCAAGGATACTTGAGGAAATAAGGGAGGCTCAGGTAAAGGATCCGCAGTTACAGAAAGCTAAGGAACTAGTGCAGAATGGATCCCAATCAGAATTTTCAATCAGGGATGATGGTATGATATTATTCAAGGGCCGAATATGTGTGCCAGCAGCAGAATCCCTGAGAGAGTAAATTTTGGAGGAAGCCCATAGTTCAGCCTATGCAATGCACCCAGAAAGTACTAAGATGTATAGGACTATTAAGCAAAGTTATTGGTGGAATGGGATGAAAAAGGAGATAGCTGGGTTTGTTTCTAAATGTTTAGTGTGCCAGCAAATTAAAGCAGAACATCAAAGCCCAGCTGGCAAAATGCAACCATTATTTGTGCCAGAATGGAAGTGGGAGCACATTACTATGGACTTTGTTGTAGGTCTCCCAAAGACAAGGAGAGGCAATGATTCTATTTGGGTGATAGTAGATAGGCTGACTAAGTCTGCTCACTTTTTGCCTATCCAGATTTCATTTACCTTGGATAGATTAGCAAAACTATATGTAGATGAAATTGTAAGTAGACATGGAGTACCGGTATCTATTGTATCAGATAGAGATCCAAGGTTTTCCTCTCATTTTTGGGTAGAGCTGCAGAAAGCTTTAGGCACTAAGCTGAGATTTAGTACAGCTTTTCACCCCCAAACTGATGGGCAGTCAGAGAGGACCATCCAGACACTGGAGGATATGCTGAGAGCATGTGTCATTGAGATTACAGGAAGCTAGGATGAACACTTACCATTGATAGAGTTTGCATATAATAATAGTTATCATTCTAGCATTGATATGACACCTTATGAAGCTTTATATGGAAGAAAATGTAGAACCCCAGTGTGTTGGGATGAGGAAGGTCAGAGAAGGCTGTTGGGCCCAGAGTTAGTGCAGCTTACAGCAGACCAAGTTAAGATTATTAGAGCAAAGTTAAAGGCAGCTCAGGATAGACAGAAAAGCTATGTAGATAAGAAGCATAGAGAAGTCAAATTTGAAATAGGAGATAGAGTATTTTTGAAGGTATCCCCTTGGAAGGGAATAATGAGGTTTGGAAAGAAGGGAAAGTTGAGTCCCAGATACATTGGACCCTATGAGATCATTAAGAAGGTTGGAACACTTGCTTACAGATTAGCCTTGCTACCAGAACTCTCTCAGATACATAATGTGTTCCATGTTTCGATGTGCTGAAAGTATGTATCAGACCTTTTCCATGTAATTCAGTCAAAGCCAGTAGAGTTGCAAAACGATCTATCTTATGTAGTAGAGCCAGTGCAAATCTTGAGCCATGAGGTTAAGCAGCTCCGTAGTAAGAAAATTTCTCTAGTTAAAGTGCAGTGGCAGAATCACCAGAAGGAGGAAGCTACATGGGAGAGAGAGGATGAGATGAGATTGAAGTACCCTCATTTATTCTAATTGGAAGATAGCTAAATTTCGGGGACGAAATTTCTTTTAGGAGGGAAGGGTTGTAACATCCCGAATCTCAAAGCAGTATCCTAATCTTGAAGCATAAAATTTATCATAAATAAAAGGGCACTTTTGAAATTTTATCAATGTCATTTGAACAATTGGTGAGGGGTATAAAGGGAAAGGATACCAAAGTCATTTGAAAATTTGATTGAGGGTAAAGTGAAAAAAAGGATCCTGCCGTCATTCGCAAATTTCTCCAAGGTTAAAGAGGAAATTTATCAAGGACTTTTTCATGAGTGGAGAAGAGTAAAAATGCATGGTGAAGAGGTATGCCATGTGGACTTTAAAAGGGCATTTTGGAGATTTGTTTGAGGGTAAATTGGGGATTTGCCAAGGCATTTAAAAACCCCTTAATCCTTCCCTTCATCCATTATAAGAAAAATCAAGAGTAAGGGAGAAGAGGGCGGTAGAAGAGGAGAGAAAATTTCAGTCGTGGGGAAGAAGAAAGAAAGAAGAAAAAGAAAAAGAAAGGAAGAAGAAGAAGAAGAAAGGAGGAAGAGAAAGGGAGAAAGCTTGGTGTCGTCTCTTCTTGTCATCCTTAAAGTAAACCCTAAACCTTCTAAGGTTTTAGATAAATGATAAAATCATGTGTTAGAGAGAAAAAGGAAAAGAAATAAGAGAGGATTTCATGTTATGAAAATGATGAGGATTTATGTTTGATAGAGGAAAAGGTAGAGAATTTTGGTATGCATTTAAGGGGCATGCATGCATGTTTCATGGAAAAACCTAAGTATCTGTCGCCTAAATAAATTTATATGTGGTAATATAGGTTGAGGAAATCAAGTAAAGGAACCTTTTCAAGAGGGATAGCAATTGTGGAAAAGAAGAAATAACATGTGAGTGGGTTTCTCATCTATCTCGTGAAATGTTTCATAATAGTATAGTGATATTTTACTACAAAATGAGTGTATTATACTAAGTATAGTATCTTCAGAAATCAAATATGGGAAATAAGAAATCGGTTATAATGTTATTATGTTTGTAAAGCATGTTTAAAAGCAAGGCATGAGTTTAAAGAATAAGTATGGATTTACAGCATGTTTTAAAGCAAGATATGAGTTTCAGCAAAGTATAGAGTTTTATGAAAAAGCATTTCTTGGATAAAACATATGTTTCAGTAAAGCATGAAAATTTTCCTTCAGAGTTATATTTCAAAGTAATGCATGGGCATGCATGAATAGAAATGTTTCAAGAAATTATAGTTGATTGTATATTGGATTATAAACTTATACTTGAGTATTTTTATAGCATACATCATAAATAGCATTGGGGCATCTATGGGGCTGATCACCCTGTAAACTGTGCCATAGCATGGGCATTGCACACACTATTATAGCCGGCACCTCCTTGCGACTCGATCGTACTATGATCCCTAGGTCAGAGGGAGTACAAGCTAGATCAGCTCAGTGGGGCAGATTGCAAGCAGCCCAGTGGGGCAAAGAATCACAGCTCAGTAAAGAGCTAGGGTACTATACGAGCCAAGGTGGCTCAGAGATATTAGCCCAAGGGAGGGGCAACCAGGAGGCCCAGGGAAAAGGGGCAAGTTCACACCTGGGGTGAACCGCACATGTGAGGGGTGCCATGTGGTGCGGGGATCCTCGGCGCTCAGTACACTCACCCACCGAGAGTACACCTGCAGGAGGGCAACTGTAGGAATGTACCTTAGTGGTAGCACACCCAGCCCATCATCAGGGAATTTTGTAAATGTGATAATTCTTTATTTAAATTATATTATTGGAAGCATAAGCTAACTTATAAGTTAACTTATCTCATTTATAAAAATTTATGTATCGATTGCGATATGTTGCGCTGATATACTTATGAGCTTATAACGTGATTCTCAACTTCTTTTCATAGTTAGATGGTTATCCAGTCACTGGGACTTAGGTCTCACCCCTCTTGTGTTCGCATTTTTATCTCAGATCACTGTTAAAAATTCTTCGGGGCTAGCAATTGAGTTTAAAATATTCAAAGACTAGCGAGATGGGCTTAGCATCTTAGTTTCGATCTTGAAATTTTTTGTATGTATTATTAGTGCTTGGGGAGAGAGTTGGTGGATGTAAAAAGGGATTGTAAGGTATATTTTTGTATATTAAGAGTGGTGATTGAGATGATGATATATGTATATTTATATCTGTGAAGTTGTAATTATATGATGTAAATATCAAACTTGGCCTGGAGATGAATAGTGATGTGTATGTATAAGATGTTTATAAACTGAGCAGGATCAAATAAATTAGCTGTTGTTGTTTGATGACATATGTAATTTAACTGAGCAGGTTAAATGTTATCGACAGGATTATATATGTTAAGCATGTAACTTATGGGAATTTGATAGGGTTTGCGTGTGCCTTATGGTCCATACCATAAGACTAATAGAACTCTAGCCAAATTTCTATAAGTTGGCATATGTCGGGGAGAGGTCCCGACTGTAATACTTAAGTGTAAGGCTAATAAGGCAAGAATAGGGCAGACCGATGGAGATATACTTAATCTCATCCCCACTCCGTCCCTTTAATAGGGACAAAAATAATCTCTACCTCCATCCCATCCCTATAAAAGGTGCGAGATGGATTCCTGCTTTATGAGTTGAAATTACCATTCTTAATTTCATCTTGATACAGGCAAGGGAGCCTATAGAATTTCATATCCTATGTAAGATTAAAGTAGGATAATATTAACTCTATTATTAAGTAAAGAATCATTTCAAACTTGATATTGAAAAATAACTTCAAGACTTTATTGATGAGTGTCCTATAAAAATATAGTGTATATACATACATACATACATACATACATATATATATATATGTATGTATGTATGTATGTATGTATATGTATACAAGCATATATGGATATAGCATTTACAAAGTGATAAGCAGAAGGAAGATAGAGGTGGATCTTAGAATCAAAGATTGAAAATCTATTTTAAAAAATCCACCAAGGATTTGCCCGACTATCACCTCTCATTATCTTAAAAAAATTAGTATAATTAATAAAGGCATTAAAGTAGTAAATACACGATAATTTGCTTTATTAAATAAGGGGACCTAGATTGTGAGGGGTACATTTTTATGAGGGGCGTATTTTTATGCTAAAGTGTTTATAGGGATGGTATATATCTAATCTTCTTTTAGTTGGATTTGTTGCTTCCATGCATACGATAAATATCAATTGATGCTATTTTTTTAAAAAACGGTAAAAACAATGGTTTGCCAAAGATATTTCATCATGATATAGGCAATGGAGCTAATAGATCCTTATCCCATGCAGGATCAAAATAACATAATAAAAGAGATAATTATTAGCCTTATGCTTACTCTATTAAGTAGGGAACATTTCAAATCTGATATTGAAAAAGAGCTTCAAAACTTTATTGATGAGTATTTTATATAAAAAGAACATATATGTGTGCATACATAATACTTGATCTTTTGGGCTAGTCTAGCATAGAATATGGGGCCTGGTCCATTTGAACAACCTACTCGAATAAAGAAAATAAAGAAAAAAAAAAATTCAAGTTGACTCACCCTAAGTTGACTCAAGCAAAGCTGAAAAAAAGGCTAAACCTTTCCTTAGTTTGAGAAGGAACACTAGATGTCCAATTAGCTAGAAAGATTGGATGCTTACTTCATGTGAACATCTAATTACTCAGATTATACCCGAGTCATTTGCTAACAGTAAGAAACATTGATAAGTAATTTAGTGGTCCTAATTAATTGACAATTGTTGGTAATATGAGGAGGAAGATGATGGAATATCCAGCAACTCATTGTGTCTGTTTTGATTGTACATTAGTTAATTCTTAAGTAAAGATGCTAATGAGTTTGATGCTATATTTTTCTCATTTAATAGCGCTTTTGATACATCAAATTAGAAGGGATGGGATTTTTTTAATTCTTTCCTATGTTTATTTTCTGTAAGGATGGAATAAAATTTATCCCACAAAATTGCTAATCTTGTTGAAGGGAGATAACATATCCCATCAAAGTAGGTGTTTTTATTTTTATCGTATTCGACTACTATTTTATTTTCTCTCTTTTACCTTTACCCTCAGTAATAGCTACTATTTTTTTAAGAGTATAATTGTTAAACTAGAAATATATATGCATAGTTTTATCTAATCATATCTAACATCAAATATATATGTATAATTTTATCTAATCATATCTAACATCAAATATAGCATAGAATAATTTTTATTTTATCTAATTTATTATTCTGTCCTCTACTAAACATGAGATAGTATAATTTTTATCATATCTTGTCCTTTCTATGATATTATCCTTCTTTTATTATATCATGTCCTGTGTACTAAATACAACCTAAATATATCAAACTATCAAATGCTTGTGTTTGTAGCTTATCTATGCTTTAGTATTTGCCATTAATATTTTAAAATATTTTTTCTATATTTTTATTACTGAAGTGCAAGTAGATGAGATGATAGGTATGACTAATTTGCTATGTAAATTTAGAACCCTCCTTTCCTTAGAAGAGCTTGGCATTATGCTCTAACCATCTAAATGTGGTGTTTGGAGATAGACTTGGGTTCATGAAATTCCATAAATTTAGATCAAACTTAGGCTGGCAATTTACAACTATGATTCAATCAATAAATGAGTTTTCAATAATGCAATTGGGCAAAGCCCTAGGCTAAGAGCAATGTAATATAAATTCCATCATGCTCACATATTTTGCATGCTTACATCTTGCCATGCATTCATTTATTTTAATTTTCTGATATGTGATCCATTAATTTCCTAAGATATGCTTCAGTTGCAGTTTCTAAAAAATACTCATCTTAAACCCAACCCAACTAAAGGTTCACCTTGGCCACCCAAATGCACACTCAACTCAACCCTAAAATTTTCAATCCAAACACATTCTGGATTAGGTCTCGGATTACATCAGGTTAGGTCATGTTAAATCAAGCAACAACTAGGTTGAATTAGATGCTAGCTAAAGAAAATTGAACTACACTTGTTTTTGCTTGGATTTAGAGCCTACAAATAAGGGAGGCTTATTCTACAAATTTGGGTTGATTTGGATGTATTGCATAGGGTACACAAAAGCTATCAAATTGATACACAAAATCTATCAAACCAAATCCAACCCAACTTGAAAACTTTTCCAAAAGCTTGAAACTAGGGTTCGAGCTAGGTTAACTTATGGTTTGCCTCTGCCAAGTTGCACTCTTAATTTTTAACTATAATAACTTTAGTAATTTCAAGTAGAACATATATCCACATGATCTAAGATGTGTTAGAATTCAAGCTTAATTTGTGCCCCTCGATTCCAAAGTGGCCAAACTTAGGCTAGGGTTTCTAAGAGCCTAACTGGGCAAAGCTGAGATTAGCTTAGAGAACTAGCACGGATTGAGCTTAAGGTCAAAATTAGCCTTAAGTTTGTATGCTGTTATTGATACAGCTCAGAAAGGTAAGGATGAGAGAAGTTTTAACTTTTTAGAAAACTTTATTATAAGTCTCCTTAGGAGTCTTATTTTTATTCTAGTCTCTTTAGGAGACTTATCTTATTCTCTTTTTGGGTCCTATTTTATTCTCTTCAAGAATCTTATTTTATTAATGTTGAATCAATTTACGATCCTGATTGGATTAAGTGTCTAATTATAGTTAGATTTCTATTAGACCAATTTTGCTTTATAAATAAACTCCTAGTGTACTCCATTGAATCAATGAATAATGAATTAAGTTATGGGAGTTTTTCTTTTTTTCCTAAACTGGAGTAATTCTTTGCTTGAATAGTGCAAGACTACGAATTTTTAGAGTTATCAAAGATGTTGAATCGAAGACCTTGAAGGAGCTGGTATGAAATAAATAGCTATCTTCCTTCTGCTTATTTGTATCAAATTTGATATTCTCATTAGATCCGCCTACATTATATTTGGTATCAGAGCCAAATTTGGTAATCATTTCTCTTTCCCTTTGCCTTATTTCTCTATTTTTTTCCATCTTCAAACTCGTTAAAAATATTGAAAAAAAATAGAGAGAAAGTTTTGAAAGAAAAAAAGAGAGGAAAGAAAGAAGGAAAAGAAAGGAGAACGTTCTTCCTCTCCTCTTCTCTCGAGCATTGTTCAGCTCCTTCATTCATCTCTAACCCAATGCCGTGACAATGCCATAAAGTTACCAGATCATCACTGCTACCGAATCCACCTGGCTACGGTGCCACCCACCTTTTCCCTTTGTCCGAACCTTGTGCACCTATCGCTCCCAAATCTTCAACCCCCAAGTGGCATCATCCTTAGTCTAGCTAGCCACCATAGCCAATTGTTTCTCCTGATCACCACCATCACATACCCTCTATGGCCGCTATCGCAAGAGAGGCATCCAACTAATCACTACCTCGATTGGAGCTTTGACCACCCTTGCTGTTGAGTCAAGAAGTAAAGGTGTTGGGCTCCTTCCCGATGGCATGATTTCTTATGAAAATTGGGTAGAGATCTATTAGTCTTTATGCTAAGTACCATAAAGCCCAAGCAATCCCTATCCAATTGCCATAAGTTACATGCACAAAAATACTAATCTGCTACAACTTTGACCTGCTCAATTCAATCATACTATTTACATGATCACATCACAATTTATTTCACCCTGCTCAAATAAAATAAGATTTCCTCATCTATTCATCACATGACTCTAGGCAATATAACTTTCATCACTATGCTGTTATAAAGACCATATACACAAATTCATTCTACAACAAAAGTCCTTTCTCATAACCACCCAAGTCCAAAATACATCATAGGGTTACAGTTATACACATCCATCCATATCCATTTCAAATACATATACAATTCAAGTAACAAAGCTAATGACCACAACCAATTCATCCAACATCTAGCAACCCATATCAAAATCATGCATCCAAGAGCCAACCTACTATCTTTGATCTGAAAATCCAAAAATTCTAACAATAGAGGGGTGAGACCTAAGTCCCAGTGACTTGGTAGCCATCTAACAATGGAAAAAACCGAGAATCACATTTTAAAACCAATAAATATACTGATACAATATATCACCATAAGTACAGAAATCTTTTCAAATGAGATAAGAAAACTCATAAGTTAGCTTATACTTCCAATAATGCAACTTAAATAAGATAATGCCACTTTTACAAAACTTCATGATGATGGGCTCGGTGTGCTACCACTAAGGTATGGTGCGGGCACTAAGATTAGACAAAGGTTACAGGGGTCCATTTGGATCTCTGATTGATCCTTCAAATTATTTATGAGTCAATTGAGTCATTTAATTGAGTCCAATAAAGTGTAGTCCACTTATGAGTCAATTGAGTCTTTTAATTAAGTCAAGTCAAGTGTCTTGAGTCAAGAAGATGAAGGCTACATTCAATGGCACCACCTCAGCTATTACATGAGACTCCAGTCAACGCCTGCGCCACCTCCACAGCATATATGGCGCCCCTCCCTTGTTTCATGCAATGACCACAAGCAAATATGGAAGGTAGATGGTGCCTCCTTGATTCTTGTGCCACCCCACGATAAATATGGAAGCCCTTGTTGCCGTCCCACACATATATAGAACCTCCTTGATTCTTGTGCTGCCCCACGACAAATATGGAAGCCCTTGTTGCCATCCCATACATATATGGAAGCTCCTTGATTCTTGTTGCTGCCCCACACCATGAAAGGAAGAAAGTTAGCGCCCCTTGATTCCTTACCATGATCGTTCAGTCCAAAGGAGGAATTCTTTGCCGCCCCATGCTTTCTTGCCATGACCGCCCAATCTAAAGGAGGAATGCTTTGCCGCCCCATGCTTTCTTGCCATAACCACCCAATCCAAAGGATGAATGCTTTGCCGCCCCATGCTTTCTTGCCATGACCGCCTAGTCCAAGTAAAGAAGGAGATGTGGAGATCATATTCTATTCCTATTTGTCATGCTTTGACCAATCCTAAGAAAATTCTTTTTTATGTATGATGAATTCTAGTCCTATTGTAACAAGGAGTAGAGGAAATTTATAAATACTCCCTCTCTTTCTCTTGTACTGAAAGAATAATTGGATGAATGAAACAATAAGACCTTTTCTTCTATTCCGTGACTTGAACATTGTCACTCCATGAGGGAGAGGGTGAGAGACCCAAAGCACCACAACACAAACCCTAGTTCCATCCCTTGGCCGCCAACTCCTAGTTCCCATCCTTTGCCGTCCACCACAAGCATCAAGTCCCTGGCATCCAAGAGCTCTCCTGACAACTCAAGATCCTTAGGTACCGAGATCTGAGGAGGGGTTCTTCTTTGCCATAGAACCATCAGTCTGCAACCTAGGGTCCCAAGGGAAAACTAGCTTGTCCTTCAGAGCGCATCCTTCAAGAACGGTGTGAACCTACTGATTCAGAAGCTATTACATCACTGCTAGGTAATACAAACTACCCTCCTCTAAGATCTAATTTATTGAAGATAACGAGTATATTCTAATTAGGAGTTTCTCAATTCCTGTGATCATATTTCTTAGTTTTCTTTAAAGAGTTTAGTTCTGAAGAATCGCAACTTGATATCTTTGTCTGCATGTTTTTGGTTTATCTTTGGGAATCAATCCATAAAAATCTCAAATCTTTAATCTAAAATTTAGTTTCTTTATGATAGTCAATAGCATGCCTTCATGTTCCACATCAATTTTGGTATCAGAGCTTAGGTTAGAACATGCTCATGCATCAAAACCCTGAATTTCTGCACTGCTGAAATCTGCATACAGCTGAAAGTAGCTTGCATAAAATCCATCATAATGTAGTTGTTTTCACCTGCATTTATTTTTTCCTTAATTTACAATAAGTCTGCAATTAGTCCTTCAAATTTCAGTTCTTAATTCGATCTGGATATTTTCTGATAATTTATGCAATTCTACATGTTTGTTTGGATGATTAGGGTTTGTGTGCTTTGATCTAAGTTTTCATGCCTCCTGAGGGTATACGAAAGTATACTTATGACCCATGGGAGTAATGAGCTACGGCCGAGCATGAGAACATTATATTAGAGTCTTGATTTGATCATTATTTGCATATGTGTGCATGCATAACTAATTGGTGCCTCCCACAATCCCACTTCTTACCTGGCCAGTGGAAAGGATAATTGGTGCCTTGGCTGTAATTTGAGTTGACTCATTCTACTTGAGCTTCTAGGTCTAGCAAAACCGTAGAACGATTTGTGTGCTTGCTACATGACCACCAGGTCAGGGACCCATTATCATCAGACTCAAACTCAACCTGATTCAACCATGGAGTCCAATCTTGAAACTCTAATGAGGAACATAACTGAACAGTTTGCCCTAATCAACAACCGACTTAACCAAATGGACACAAAGTTAGACACCCTAGAAGGCACCCATGAGACTCCTGTTGAGCCTGATCTAGACACTCCACGTCACACCCCTCCTAACCCTAGAAGAGCTCCACGCTAAGATCCAAATCCAGAGTTTAATCAAAGGAGACCCAATCCAGACTTAGTGGACCAAGATGAGAGAGCCATTAGGAATATCAGACTATAAGCACCCACATTCGATGGTTGTCTTGATCCTAAGGTGTACATAGACTGGGAGGGAGATATGGACCAATATTTTGAGTGGTATGAGATGTTTGAAGAAAGGAAGTTTCGCTAAGCTTAGATTAGTACGCCAGGCTAGACTATACTGGGGGAATGTTGAGAGATTAATCAGACAAAGAGGTGAAGTTCCTATAGTCACCTGGAGAGCCATAAAAATTAGGCTTAGAGAAAAGTACCTTCCTGCATCATATCACCAGAGACTTTTGGATCAGTGGCAGAGGTTAGTTCAAGGAAATAAGACTGTGTCAGAATATATAGCCAAATTTGACAAATTTGTCATGAGATGCAGTATAGATGAGTCTTAGACTATGACCCTCTCTAGGTTTAGGGGTGGACTACATGAGGACATTCAAAGGGAGCTATTCCTAAGAGAAGTCCATGATATTGAACACGCCTATCAGATTGCCAGAGATTATGAGAGATTTCAAAGGGGACCTATTTACCGGAGACCTGAACCCGCTAAGGTCAATACCTATAATCTTAAACCAGGACCTAGCCAGACACCACCAGGCCGACCAAACCTCAGCACACCCATGACCCGTAAGGATGATAGGGGAAAGGTACCTAACATCCAAAGGCCACCTAACCGAAATACTTCATGCTTTAGGTGCCATAAACTAGGCCATTATGCTAACCAATGCCCAACTAGAGCCTTATACATAGGTGAGCTAGAAGAAGAAGGAGAGCCTGAATCCACTGCTGAATTTGAGGATGAAGAAGTATATGAAGCTAGTTTAAACCTAATAGATGAATATGAGGGAGATGAGGAAACGGTTAAGCCAACTGATTTACTAGGAGTTGTCAGGTGTATCTTAACTCAAACTAAGGAACAAGAAGATTGGCGTAGGACCAACATCCTACAAACATTTGTCAAGTTTGAGAATAAGGTAGCTGATGCCCTTAGCCATCGATCAGTGCTCCTGAATACTGTTAAGACTGAAGTCATTGGATTTGACAGACTTAGAGATGATTATGAGACCTGTCCCGACTTTAGTGAAATTTACCGAGCTGTGAAACAAGGACTATCTCGTTCATATAGTGAGTACACCCTTCAAGATGGCTATCTTTTTAAGAACAATAGGTTATGTATTCCTAAGACCTCCCTTAGAGACTTTTTGGTTTGGGAAACTCATGCTGAAGGTTTAGCTGGTCATTTTGGTAGAAACAAGACCATCATAGTGATAGAAGACCAGTTCTATTGGCCAAGCCTCAAACGAAATGTTGCCCAGATTGTGTCTAGATGACGAACTTGTGCTGTTGCCAAATAGCAGAAGCAAAACACTGGCCTATACATCCCGTTACCTGTACCCGATTGCCCTTGGCAAGACCTTAGTATGGACTTTGTGTTAGGATTGCCTAAGACCCAGAGAAAACATGACTCAATCTATGTTGTAGTCAATAGGTTTTCTAAGATGGCCCATTTTATACCGTGTTCCCAGACTTTTGATGCATCCAGAGTGGCCAAACTTTTCCTAGATGGAGTGGTTAGATTACATGGACTTCTTAAAACCATCATTTCAGATAGGGATGTTTCATTTACAAGTTACTTTTGAAAAACCCTATGGCACATGTTAGGAACCAAACTTAAGTTTTCTACTTCCTACCACCCACAGACTGATGGTTAGGTTGAGGTAGTTAACCAGAGCTTAGGAAACTTGCTGAGATGTCTAGTTGGAGAAAACTCTGCAAATTGGGACCTTTTCTACCTAGAGCTGAGTTCGCTTATAATAGTTCAGTCAATAGGTCCATTGGTAAAAAGTCCATTCGAGATAGTTCATGGTTATAGGCCTAATAAACCTTTAGACCTAATCCCTTTGCCCACACAGGCATGAGTCTCAGAGTCAGCCGAATCATTTGCACAGCATGTTAGGGATTTGCATAAAGAAATCAGTCAAAAGATTAAACTAAGTAATGATGCATATAAACAATTGGCTGATTCCCGAAAACAAACCAAAGAATTTGCTAAAGGGGATTATGTAATGATTAGGCTTAGGCCTGAGCGGTTCCCTCCCGGAACCATGAAAAAGTTGCATGCCCGAGGAGCTGGACCCTTTAAAATAATTAAGAAAGTCGGACCCAATGCCTATGTGCTAGAGTTACCTCCTGAATTAGGTATTAGCTCAACTTTCAATATATCAAACCTAACTGAGTATAGGGAACCGACAGTGATACCTAGTGAGCCATTTGGACCTGACTCTATTCTTGAGAGCGAAACCATCCCAGAGTGTCCACCTACAAATTGGCCTGAGAGAAGAGAAAGGATCGAATGAATTCTGGATGACCAAGCTATCAGTACCCGGAATAAAGGTTACCAGCGCTACCTGGTTCGTTGGCAAGGTCGATCAGAATCTGAGGATTCTTGGGTTACCCGAGAGGATCTGCAATGCATAGACCCAGACCTACTAGAGAGTTACCAAAGCCAGATTGACCCTTATTCGACATGGTCCAGTTCCTCCCAACCGGGGATAATTGGTGCGGGCACCAGGATTAGACAAAGGTTACAGGGGTCCATTTGGATCTCTGATTGATCCTTCAAATTGTTTATGAGTCAATTGAGTCATTTAATTGAGTCCAATAAAGTGTAGTCTACTTATGAGTCAATTGAGTTCTGTAATTAAGTCAAGCCAAGTGTCTTGAGTCAAGAAGGTGAAGGCTACATCCAGTGGCACCACCTCAGCTATTACATGAGACTCCAGTCAACGCTTGCGCCACCTCCACAGCATACATGGCGCCCCTTCCTTATTTCATGCATGGACCACAAGCAAATATGAAAGGTAGATGGTGCCTCCTTGATTCTTGTGCCATCCCACGACAAATATGGAAGCCCTTATTACCGTTCCATACATATATGGTACCTCCTTGATTCTTGTGCCGCTCTACAACAAATATGGAAGCCCTTGTTGCCGTCCCACACATATATGGAAGCTCCTTGATTCTTGTTGCTGCCCCATACCATGAAAGGAAGAAAGTTGGTGCCCCATGCTTTCTTGCCATGACCGCCCAATCCAAAGGAGGAATGCTTTACCGCCCCATGCTTTCTTGCCATGACCGCCCAGTCCAAAGGAGGAATGCTTTGTCACCCCATGCTTTTTTGCCATAACCGCCCAATCCAAAGGAAGAATGCTTTACCGCCCCATTCTTTCTTGCCATGACCGCCTAGTCCAAGTAAAGAAGGAGATGT
Organism: Metroxylon sagu; assembly: GCA_017589505.3. NCBI lineage: Eukaryota > Viridiplantae > Streptophyta > Magnoliopsida > Arecales > Arecaceae > Metroxylon > Metroxylon sagu. The sequence goes on along the minus strand of JACVBY030000589.1, from coordinate 1,279,942 downwards.
GGAGATCATATTCTATTCCTATTTGTCATGCTTTGACCAATCCTAAGAAAATTCTTTTCTATGTATGATGAATTCTAGTCCTATTGTAACAAGGAGTAGAGGAAGTTTATAAATACTCCCTCTCTTTCTTTTGCATTGGGAGAATAATTGGATGAATGAAACAAGAAGACCTTTTCTTCTATTCCGTGCCTTGAGCATTGTCACTCCGTAAGGGAGAGGGTAAGAGACCCAAAGCACCGTAACATAAACCCTAGTTCCATCCCTTGGCCGCCAACTCCTAGTTCCCATCCTTCGCCGTCCACCACAAGCATCAAGTCCCTGGCGTCCAAGAGCTCTCCTGACAACTCAAGATCCTCAGGTACCGAGATCTAAGGAGGGGTTCTTCCTTGCCACAGAACCATCAAACTGCAACGTAGGGTCCCAAGGAAAACTAGCTTGTCCTTCAGAGCGCATCCTTCGAGAACGGTGTGAACCTACTGATTCAGAAGCTATTACATCACTGCTAGGTAAAACAAACTACCCTCCTCTAAGATTTGATTTATTGAAAATAACGAGTATATTCTAATTAGAAGTTTCTCAATTCCTGTGATCCTATTTCTTAGTTTTCTTTAAAGAGTTTAGTTTTGAAGAATTGCAACTTGATATCTTTGTCTGCATGTTTTTAGTCTGTCTTTGGGAATCAATCCATAAAAATCTCAAATCTTTAATCTAAAATTTAGTTTCTTTATGATAGTCAACAGCATGCCTTTACGTTCCGCATAAAGGTACATCCCTACAGTTGCCCTCCTGCAGGTGTACTCTCAGTGGGTGAGTGTACTGAGCGTCGAGGATCTCCGCACCACATGGCACCCCTCACATGTGCGGTTCACACCAGGTGTGAGCTTGCCCCTTTTCCCTAGGCCTCCTGCTTGCCCTCTCCATAGGCCTATATCTCTGAGCCCCCTCGGGCTATATAGTAACCTAGCTCTTAACCGAGCTGTGATTCTTGCCCCACTGGGCTGCTTGCAATCTGCCCCACTGGGCTGATCTAGCTTGTACTCCCCCTGGCCTCAGGATCATAGTACGATTGAGTCGCAAGGAGGTGTCGGCTATAATAGTGTGTGCAATGCTCATGCTATGGCACAGTCTACAGGATAATCAGCCCCATAGATAGCCCCATGCTCTTTATGCTGTATGCTATAAAAATACTCAAATATAAGTTTATAATCCAATATACAATCAGCTATACTTTCTTTGAAACATTGATATTCATGCATCCCATGCATCTCTTTGAAACATAAATATGAAAGTAAACTCCATGCTTTACTGAAACATATGTTTTTATCCAAACAATGCTTTTCATGAAACTCTATACTTTACTTTGAAACATGCTCTAGCTCATGTTTCCTTTTCTTTTCTTAAACTCATACTTTGCTGAAACTCTTGCTTTTCTGTAACTCATGCTTTGCTTTGGAAACTTGCTGTAAACCCATGCTTGTTCTTAAACTCATGCTTTGCTTTAGAATATGCTTTAAATCCATGCTTGTTCTTAAACTCATGCTTTGCTTTAGAATATGTTTTAAACCCATGCTTTGCTTTAGAACATGCTTTAAACTCATGCTTTGCTTTCAAACATGCTTTAAACTCATGCTTTGCTCTTAAACTTATGCTTTGCTTTAGAACATGCTTTAAACTCATGCTTTGCTTTAGAACATGCTTTGAGAATAAGATACATCATAACTGGGTTCTCATTTCCCATATTTAACTACTTGAAATACTATACTTAGCATAACATACTCTGATTTATAGCAAAATATCACTATGCTATCATAAAATATTTCTCAAAGCTAGATGAGAAACCCACTCACCTTAGCTGTTAGCACACTACTATAGCTGCTATTTCCCTTGTTCTGGCTCCCTTGAATCAATCTCTTGGCCTAAGTCATCATACATGTATTATTAGGGTCACAAGCACCAAGGGTTTAATGAAACTATGCATACATGCTCTATGCCTTCATATCTTAGCATAATACCCTTCAATCCCTAACATGCTCAAGGATTCACAATCTACACATGCTATCACCTCATTTACCTCTAAATTATGAGATTTTAACATCATTCTCTAGCTTAGGGAAGTTTGGACTTACCTTAGAAAAGATGGCTAAACCATCAAGCTGTCTTTCCTTCCTTCTCTTCCTCTTTTTCTCTTCTTCCTCTCTTCTTCTTTTCATTTTCTTCTTCTCTTCTTTTTCTCCACGGTCGGAACCCTCTCCTCTTTCTCTCTTTTCTCCCCCTTTTTCTTTCTCTTTTTCTCTCTTTTCACACAGTCGTTTAAGGGCTAAGGAAGGATGGGTGACTTTAAATGCTTTTGAAAATTCATATTTTACCCCTCTTTACTCTTAAGTCACACTTTTCAAAGCCCACATGACTCCTTTCTCCACCAAGTATTTTTGCCCCTTCAAATTTCTTTCCTATCTTGCCCTTGTTCAAATCCTCAAATGACTTTTTACCAAATTTCACTTTTGCCCCTAGTCAAATTTTCGTTAATGCCCCTGGCCAAATTTTCATTATCAGATGAAAAACAGGGGTTATCCACCTATTAGTCAGCATGGATGCTAGCTAATGAGAGTGAAATTAGCCTTAAACCAATTCCACAGAAGATTTTTGTCTACCTGAAACCGCAGTTAGGTGTGCTTGGGTGAGAGCGATGGGTGACCAAACCAGTTTCACAAACAAAATTCCCACAGTAGTCAACTAAATAGTCGGCTACTGTGGCCAAAATTTCTTCCAAACCACTTTTACAGAGAGATTTTCCAAAGTAGTCAACTAAGTAGTCGACTACTTTGAGCAGAAATAGTCCTAGGCTCTTTTTATAGAAAGTTTTTCCACAATAATCGACTAAGTAGTCGACTACTGTGGCAAAAAAATTTTCTTCCAGCCTTTTTACAGTGAGCTTCAAGGAGTTAGCTGACTAAATAGTCAGCTAACTTCCCTTGTTAGCTCACCAGCAATCCCACAGTCAGCCAACATTCAAAGTTAGCTGACTATTTAGTTAGCTAACTTTCAAATTTGGCTGATTAACAACTCAAAAAAAATCAGCTATCTTCTCAATTAGCTGATAAATGAGTTACTAACATCATAAAATCTTTTCAAAAGCCATTCCAATACATTCCAACTTCTAAAATCTTCATTCTAACTTCTCCCAAGAATCAAAAACAACTAGCAAACATTGAAATCATCACAAAAACTTCAATTATAAATCCAAATAAGTGACTTTATCAATATTTTGGAAGGATCATGGAAGAAAACTCAAAATAACCTCCAATATTTTAGCTTTCACATTTTCTTAAGATTTTCACTCAATCATTCACACTAGAAGGCTAAACTAACAATAAAAACATGCTTAAAATGAAATTACAAGTCTTTCAAATTCAGGATATTAGGCGTGCCCCCCATCGAAACAACCTTGTCCCTTTTCATCTTTGAGAGGAACTTGAGTTCTCCCCTCTCCTCATGATCTACCTTTTTGACATCCTTAGCGGTGACTGGCTATTAGCCATCATAGCCTCCCTTAGTCATTGATGTCGACAATCACTTAGAAACACCCGCACCATCCTCTCCTTGCCATTTTCCACCGTAGTTGGCTTAAATCTTAATTTTTGATTTTCATCATCTTTGCTGCCACCAATGGCACTGTTTTTTCCAATTGGCCACCACCTCCAACCGTAGTGCTGCCACTACAGCCTAACACTATGAGACTTCATTGGTCAACCAACTCTGTGCATTAGATGCTGCCACCACCTTGATCCTCTTTTAGATCTCCATCGACACTAGCAGACCTATAGCACATGGTTGAACCTTGCTTTCTTGGAATCGTTTGACCATAAGCTGTTCGATGGAAACCATCTTCACAGCAACAGGGCCCAAGCCCAGATCGTAACTATTCCCTCCTTTCATGACTTCCTGAAGCTCCATTCGTCTCCACCTACATCTTTGCTAGTGACGACCACTTGCACCTTCGAAGATGCCAGCGAGTCCAAACTCACACCCATTTCAACAGTCTCAAGCTCAATGACTGCTTGAACTCAAGACGTCATTGTTGATGGTACCAAGATCAGATCCCTCCGTGGGCTCCTCCACCACCATCGGCCACCCATAGCCCCTAAATGCCTTGAGCCTAGCTGACTCCCAGTGCTTCGATTGGAACCCTCCCACCGGAGTCAACCCAGGTAGCACTATCTTCCCTTATATTGTCTCTTGTTCTTTGGCATAAGCTAGTGAAATCCTTCGGAACCAAGCTCTGTGTCGCAAAGTTGACGACCTCTGATCGATGACCCACACAGCTTCCACACAAATTGGATCTTTGTTGGCCATGATCCTTATCCGTTAATTGTTGATTTTATTGAAGGAGACTGAAATAAGCTTGGAATAAGGTAGGAATAACTCCAGGATAACTCCAGAACCTGGGATAAGTGGAATAACTGGTCCACTTTTCTTTCAATTTGATGATTTTCCAACCAAGAAGGCTTCCTCTCATAAGAGGCTTTCCCTTCGTATGTGATTGCTCAGTGATCATGTACTATCATCTTCAACAACATGAAAAATCATATTATTCAATTAGAGCAATAATTTGATTGATTGGAGCAATAGATAAAAAATATAGTGGTCAATATCCAAAGAAGGATAATTCAACCTAACATCTACCAGCATGTCAACCCTATTCCTCAACCTTTGAGAGTTGAACCAAGAACATATGATGCCTGTGAAGATATTTACAAAGGAGTTTAACTTAAAGTATTTGATTTTTAAGGCAAGTTGGATCTCAAGCTTTCATAAACTAGCTTTCATTTATTAAAGAGTATCTTAACCATTATAAATTAACTAGTCAAAGAGGTGTTGAATTTGTTAAAAGCAAGCTCAAAGAGATGCTAGAATTTGATAGAAAGAAGTTGAATATGCTGCCTATAATCATGATGAACCTATTGCTACTTAGGATGCTATACACATAAGATAACTTTTCAAACAAAGAAGTGCCATACTCCAATCTCCTATCCTACTCTTGCTGAAGTCATGGTTTATGAGCCTACGCCATTAAAAACTTTTTCTACTAAAGTTGAAGTACAGAAGGTTCTCATAATTATTAAAGAAGAAATAGAGGAGACAATAATGACAACAAAATCTAATCAGTTAGAAAATTAAGTTGAGAAAGAGAAAAAGAGAAGTATAGTTGAAGTAAAAGAAGAGTCAGCATCATATGTAAGATTGAAGAAGACATCTCTTATGGAAGAGCTATTACTAAAGTATTCGATGATACTACTGGAGAAAAGCTAATGAAAAAATCTATTAAATCTGCAATAGTAGTTGATCAAGTAGCTTATAAAGAAAAAGAAAAGGAAGATATGATGGCAAATGAATTAACTGAAGAAGACATCTCTATTTCTAAGGAAAGTGAATTTAATGAAGAGGAAAAGATTGAAGCTCACTAAGTTTATCTGGCATATTATATAGATAAATTTGAAGGCTTATATCTTATCCTATGTCGATTTGTTTGGAGCCAACTCTTTCAAGGTGGGAGGAATTGATACAGTTAGAGATCTACATATCTTCTAATGGCCTATACCAAATATAATGTTTCTAAAATAGAAGGCTTATCAAGGAAATGCATATGATGAAGCACCAATAAAGCATAGGAAAAAAGCTTGATCGCATCGCAAGTTATATCTGAATAAACTTAAAGGATGATCCTATGAAATTCGTGCTAAGTTATAATAATGGGATGAAACCTACTCTATAAGATGACCAGATTGATGCACTTATTTACAAGAAAATAAAAATCAAATTTAGTCCAAGCTTCAATTCATCAAGAGCTGAATTCTTTATGTTGAAAAGAGTTGATGTAATCTAAAAGGCAAGAATAAGAGAAATTTTAACTTTTTAAAAAATTTTATTATGAATCTCTTTAAGAATCTTATTTTTATGATGGCCTCTTTAAGAGACTTATCCTTTTCTCTTTTGGGACCCTATTTTATTCTTTTTACAAGTCTTATTTTGTTAATTTTGAATTAGTTTCTGATTCCAGTCCAATTAAGTGTCCAATTATAGTCAGGTTTCCATTGAATTGATTTTATTCTATAAATAAACCTCTTGTGTGCTTCATTGAATTTATGATTAATGATCACAAATGCTAAATCGAAAATTCTGAAGAAATTAATGCGAGACCAGTAATTATCTTCCTTTCGCTTGCTTTGCTTGCAACAGATTTGTTATCCCTAACAAATCTACCTGCATACACTTAACAAGTATATGAAATCCTAGTGCTACAAGCTTTTGCATTTCTTTTTCGTTTACAACTTTATTTTTAAAGTTGACATGAGAAAAGATGACTTAATATATATTTTTTCTTTCCATATCAACACAGGATGTAGGATATGAGCCTTATGGCTGATCTCTGTACATCAACGTTAAGTCCCACTCACACTATAATTTGGAGAGAACTTAGGTCAGTAAGGGCCTCTCAATATCACCCGTAGGCTGTGTGGAGCCCTCGCTATCATCAACTAAACTGCAACCTTCGTTGTTCTTTGCCCATAAGACCAAGTAAAGGCCAGAAAACATGAGAACTATTCCTGCTAAACTGCATAACCACAACAGACTTGGGTTAGCACTTGTGTTATTACGGAGAGGATGCACTTAAAAAAACAAAATAAGGTGTCTTTTCGTAAATCAAAATTTTCATTTTTAAATATCAAGAATTTTCATTAAGTTTTAGCAGCAACACTGATAGTTTAGGCTGCAGTGTTTGATAGCTTTGCAATTTGACTCGGGCTGGTGATATCCAAAACGTAGCTGCATTGGGAGATCAATCCTACCTTCCCAAACTGATGACTTGTCTCAAAAGCACAGCTGAAAGAATAGCAGAGCAGACTGTTTGGATGGGACTGAAGATGGCCACCAGGACTGGACCCTTTTCATTGACACACCATGTCTGAAATGCAATACATACGCCCATCACCAGTCCTCCCTGCTTGTCATAAGAACAAAAATGGAGCCCAATTCTTTAATAAAAATTAAAGCCAAAAAAAATTTGAAGATTAGATATTTAGTAAAAAGATCATAAAAGGATTGACATGGTACCCCAAGCACAATGGCAATGATGCTTGTGACATTAAATGGAAGAGATCCTGCGCTTATCTTGCCTTCTACTATGAATTGCAGCATGGCAGTAAGAATGGAGCCCATCATGGAAGTTACAGCACACAATGATAATGGTGCTGGAAAACTGAGCATTGTTGCAGCCTGCAATGGAAATTAATTTTGTTATAAAGGATGATAAAGTGTACCAGTCCAAGGAATTGCATTTGGAAAATACGCTGACTTCAAATTCCCTAAAATGAGCAGCATAGAGAGAGAGAGAGAGAGAGAGAGAGAGAGAGAGAGAGGAAATGCATTAGGAGTCAACAAGAAATAATTTAGCTGTAAAAACTAATAATACAATAGGTGGATATCCACTGAGGAAATGCATTAGGAGTCAACAAGAAATAATTTATCTGCAAAAAATAATAATACAATAGGTGGATATCCACTGCAAGCAAGCTTCTCAATTGTCCATTGTTTTCTCTACTGTTTTCATGAGTCATTTTTGCATTTACCTTTCACTATTTTTTTGACAATCTCTAACCATTTTTCCTAGTTCCAACTTGCCTATTACGTGCAACATTTCATTGTGGGAACAGCTTTGTTTAATAAAAGATGGTAGAATAAGAATTGAAAGGACCTTGAAGAAGGTTTCAATAGAGTTTAACCTGCAACGTTTTACAAACTAAAAGCAGTATAGTTTAGATGTTGGTTACCTGCAAAACGGTGTTGCAAGAGAGGATTATAACTCCTGCAAGGAGACAGAAGCATCCTAGCATCCAGTCATTGTAGATGGTCTTGTTCATGGGGTCACCAAAGAGGGACGACTTGGCAGATGTCAGCATGGGCGAGGATGAAGGGCTCTGTAAGAAGCTCATGACCATGGCTCCACCCAAGCACACCAAGGTTCCCAAGACCTTCATTCCACTGTACTTGCACCTAATATTAAATTTTTCAAACCTACAAGAACAGCCAAATCATTATTTCAATGAGCGAATGCTTGCGTGTGCGTGTGTGTAAGAAAGAGAGAGGGAGAGAGAGTTTACTAGGGGAGTTGAGCCTAACTCAAGGTAGTTTTTTGATCCTGGTTGGGGGGCTCAATTGTGACCCCAGCCTGAAAAAGTCCGGGCCTCCCAGGTTTTGGGCCTTGTTGGGCTTTAGGCCTAAAATCTTGGGGAAGGACTAAATTTTTTAGGTCAAGCCCCAAATTCTTGGCTAGACTAATTTGAACATCCAGGTCATCTTATGTGAGGGCATGCATTTTGGATGTCTATCCTTTTTTCTTAAGTAGTTATTTATGGTTAAAAGGGTATCAAATTTTGCTCTGTACACAGGGATCAAGATTTACAATTTTTTTTTAAAAAAAAAATTTACTTGAGTCAATCATTGATCTGGATGCAACTATGATTGAAGTTTGAGACTTGGACATGGGGAAGGAGTGACATGTGACGTGGATTCATGTTGTAGATGGTTTAAATTTGTGCTTTTGATGTCAATTGTCCATGTTTCAGTTCCAATTAGGAAAGTAATTATAACTGACATGAGTTGATCATTTCACCATAAATTGAGCGGTTCATGGTCCAAAACCAAATTAATTTGATAAGTTTCAAAATGAATTGTTTATCGAACCTACCCCACCATTGTTGCATGGTTGATAGGATGCTGCTCTGCAACTAAGTCGAAATGCTTATGAGCTGATTTTAGACATAAAAAAAAATTAAGACTGTATTTGATTTTCAAAAATATTTTTTATTTTTATTTTTTTAAATAATTTTTATTTTTTACTTTTTAATCTTTAAAATATGTTTGATAGATAAAAATATTTTTTATTTTTTATTTTTATTATAAATAATATTTTTAAAAAGGTAAAAAAATTAAAGAGAATATCATTCACTCCCACGTTTGCAAGTTTTCTAGCTTTTGTTTTCTACATCATTCTTTGTTTTGATGAAAAATGGTTAAAATAACTTTAAACTATTTTCAATTTTCTTTCATTTTAGAATTATATTTTTTAAAAAACTATCAAACATATTTTCTAAGTATTTTCTATTTTCTATAAAAATAAAAATAAAAAACAAAGATGTTCCCCCAAAACCAACCATACCCTAAATTTTTGAATAAAGCTGATATTATGCCTTACTTGGAATTGGATTAAATTTATTCCGAGTGTGTGCCAGTGTTTTTATCATTACCATGAGTTTTTCTTGGAGAAAGACTACCTGAGACAGGCTGCAATGATGAAAATGAAGCCTGGAGCGAGATTTGGCATTGCAGAGGCAATAGCAGGTGATGTCTTCTTTATTCCCAGTAACATCAAAGCTTGAAATAAGGTTACTCTGAATAAAAGAAACATGAATATATATTAATTTTTTATTTTTTTGAGAAGAAGGAAATATGCTAATAACTTGATTGTGTTCGTAAAAGAAAGAAAAAAAAAAGAAAAAAAAAAAAAAAACATGATTATGGTTATGCCTCTACACCTTTTTCTACCCTCATCACATCTTGAGGGGTAACTTGAATTGAAATCGAATTCAAAATCTTTAAGTGGCAAGAGATATTGTCCAATAAAACTCTTGATGATCTTATTTTTACTAATTATACTTTTTTATATTTGAAAGACAATAGATACAGACTGAAATTATACTAAAAAAAGGTAATAAAAAAGATTTAAAATCTTTACAACTCAAGACAGAATAAAATAGAGGAAAATAATTCATGCAGCTAATTCCAACTAATTTAAGATTAAGACTTTGTTATTGTCATTGACCTTTTATATCATAAGTTAGGGGATGAATGATGAAAGTATTTGAAATCCCAAAAGAGATTATAGGTGAGGTTTCTCTTTCTATTTAAACCAACCCTTTTTCTTCTTTCTGCAACCTCCATGGTATATTGGATTAGGTCTTAGTTGCACATCAAGTAAAATTTGCTGCTCATCTAAAAAGTAGGAATCTTGTGCTACTAGATATCTAGAGGTTTTGGAACCGTCGCTATTACCAATGAAAAACCTCTGCAAGAAGCCATATTAAAGTGGAAATATGAGAAATAACAGTAAAGGTTTCAGGGGTGGGGATAGGAAATAATATAGCTAAACAAGGAAGGAAGAAATTCCAAAAGGATTCGTCAATGAATCCCAGTTGATTGATGGTCCATCCAAGCTACCCTCCACTAATCCACTTATTTCCCTCGCTTGAAGGAACGGAATCTAATACTTTTCTGAACCGGTTTCCTGAGATCGAAGAAACCACCACCTTGAGTGGGAAATAATTTACACCAAGTAATAGACTTGTTAATAAAGGTGAATTTCTATGTTCTAACGTAACAAAAGGCCTGTCCTTTTTCTACTCCCTTCCTTTCGGTGCTTTAGCTACTGGTGACCTAACGTCTCACGAATGAAAATAAAGTCCCCACCCACTCCCACCGTGGCCATCTTTGTCTACGGACCACAGCATGCTAGAAGACTTCAGGAATGAGCTAAACACCTACAATCTCTTTTCAGACCCAGCCCATTTCTCATTTCCTAGGAAGAGGTTGAACCAATTTGACATGAATTAGATATGAACTCTGAGTTCAATCTTTTTAGGCTGTCTTTGGATCGCCGTTCGGGAGAGGAGAAAATGAATTGAAATAGCATGGGCCCACCATTCCATCGGTTGGCAACTCGGCAATCCAATCCCACTGCAATCCGAGCAGCGATCCAAACACATCATTTGTGATCATCTCTCTCTACTTAGTAACTAGAAATTATTTTGAATTCAAATCCTTTTATATTGCATCCTCAAAAAATTAGACTCTGTTTCCTCTCAAAAACGCATGAACCGGACTCGTCTCTATCACGTTTCATTATCCTAGTGCCAGACGTAGCCCACTTGCCACGTTTTGGTGGGATCTAATTGCGTCAACTCGAGTCTAATCACTCTCCATCAAGCTAGATTCACCAGTAGAAGAAGCCAACAGAGATTGAGCGAGAAATCCATGTCCCTTGGCTTGGACAAAAGCTTGATGGTTAGATGCCTTCTAATGTTTTTGGTGGCAAGCGGCAACAGTCGTTAGCCCATCAGGAACGGTAGGAATAGGAACACGATGAAGACTGACAGTTGGTATTCATGGCCCTTTTAGAGAGAATTAAACCTGTGAAAAAAAAAGCCAAGAGTAATCCTGGATTACTGGAGGATAAGATGAGCTCCTTCATCTTTTCCTTGGAAAAAAAACAAATAAAAAGTTTGTTCATGCTCAAATACGGCCTTCACTACCTTGAAATATATATATCAGAAGGAATGATGGAGAAGCTATCAGGGATTAATTACTTACCCTCCAAGTGAGAGCAACACAAACTGAACCACCAAAGTGGGACTCAACCTCGCAGGCCACTTCTTTCTACAGAATGGACGCAAACAACATTAATTAACTAATAAAACGTACAGAGTTGGGAAGCAACAGAGAAACAGAGGAGGAAGAATGGCTGCAGCTTTATGACATACCTCTCAAAAATCACTGCGAAGGGAAGGAGGAGGATGGCAGTGCTGAAGCTCCCGAACACTATGAGAAAGAAATGGTCGAGGCCGAGGCCAAGAATCCGATTCAAGCCAACCAAGTAGACCGCATAGATAACTTGCACTCCGAACAGGCCAGAGATGATGAAAAATTCCTTCAGGAATCCCTCTCTAGCTGAGGAGCCCAACATCTCCGACTTGATAGGAGTAAGAAAGAGAAGTGAGAAGATGGGTGTTGGAATTCTAGGTGAATTCTCTCCCTCTCTCCCTCCTAACAAACAGTCATGCTTAACCCAACAACCTACCAGCCTTGTTGTGGATTTAGGCTCGGGATGGGGCACTGCGTCCTAAAAGTAGGACGTTTGGCCGGGGGACCGTGGCGTGGAGGAGATATTTGGGAACAGGAGCAAGGGGACGGGCGTGGCGGAGATATTTGGGAACAGGAGCAAGGGGAAAAGACGACCAAGGGAGGTGACTTCGAGGGAGGAATTCAGGGATAAGAGACGAGGGTGAGCGTTAGGAGGGTGGGGCGCTATACGACACACGCACCGTGGGAGGGTGACAAGGGGCGAGAGGAGGACGCACGGGTTGAGAAGGAATCAGCCGTTGCGGGCACACGACTCCCTGGCGTAAGCCACACGAGTTCAGCATGAGCGGATGAGGCACCGCTCGGCTCCCGGCCATGGCTGAACCATGGGCGGAGGAGTGCTAGGGGCCAAGTTTGGTTAGGAGGAAAGGTCTGGACTTTGCCTAATTTGCTCGGACAGGAGATTGCCAGACGCCATGGACAGTAAGGAGAGGCGAGATTCCAGAAGTCTTTTAGATTTCTCCTGATAGAATCATCAATGGCAGCTATCATTGATCCAGCATTATCTATTTAGTATGAAATATTTTAATAATTAACAATTATTAATAATTACAAACGATTGTATTTGATCTATCATCGGTAGAAATGAAATAAAAGATTCAATAACATTTTTAAAAAATTACTTGAATAATATATGAACAAAACTTATAATTTTAATCAAAGAAGTGTAAAATTATTAAAAAAAATATAAAACTTGTCAAATATATATATATAGAGGCAAAAGGAGATGGGATATAATTGAAATATGTTGCTTACAAATATAGGATGAGGAGTGATTGCTATTTTTTATTGTTTTAAGTATAATTTTATTTTTTTAATGATAAATATGATGATAAATTATTCATAAATTTTCGTGATCCAACATTTTCAACCTGTTACATAGAATTAAGATCACTCTCTTAAACAATGATCTTAATTCCTTAATGATTATATATTACTGTCAAAATAATGATATCAACCAGAATGATTCTATAATCATCTCAAAATCATCAGTGACTTTTCAAATATTACCCCATGTCAAACACTACTCAGAGTTTAGAGTTTAGTGATTTGAGTTGGGGATAGTCTCCTAACGAAATGGGTCCAACTTTTAGATTAATAATTCACATTTGTATCATGTATGATAAATTTATGGTAAAATTAAATTTTTATTTTCCTTTTTATGATAATAGATATCGTAAGCATCGTAGCACAAAATTAATGGGGTCTAAAACCGGAGAAATGGTAACATTACCAGCAGAATACGTGGTTATTTTGTTTAATTTCATGGGAAGGAGTTAACCCAAAGCTCTGGTCCAATTTAAAATAACTTGCCTGAGTTTTTAGGTGAATGGATGAGATGTTCCAATTGAGTTTTCATGTTACTCATTTTAGAGTCCTTTCACATCCATATTGTATGTCATATGTTTACATAATTATAGTCAAGTAGTTATTATTAAATAATTATATTATTTTTCTTTCAGTTTTAGTAATTTATATTTTAAGTGTTATTTACATTTCAGTTAGCTACTTCTATGTTGTTTCATGAGTTGACTGATCCACATTATCAATATATATAAATCATTGAAACATCAGGATGTCATACTTCTTAGTTTTTAAATAATAATTAAAATTAAACTAAAATATACTTTTGACCCTCAAGACTTTCATTCAAAATTTATTTTTGATCTTTAAACTTTTAGTTATTATAATTTTTCTCTTTATTATATTCAAGATAATCTATTGTATGAGCTCGATTAAAAATAATAGAATAGTTGATGTATTTTTTCGACAGTAACATATAAATTGCCACTTATTTGGCATAATAAATTATTGAGAGCTCAAATAATAGATTAGATATTCGTGTTAAAATGACTAACACAATAGTTATTTCGTTAATTTTAATTAATTTTATGCAATAAAATATTAGAAATACAACACTCTTAAAGTATAGAGACTAAATTGTAACAACTTAAAATTTAAAAATTAAAATAAATTTTAATTAAAAATTTGAGCACTAAAATTATATTTTTATCTTAATATTATTAAAACCTAAACATAGAACCTCCAACTATATGAAACAATAGACCATAGTTTTGCTCACAGAATTGTAGACTCAAATTTGATAGACCTTTCCAAGGTAGGTAGATGGGTGGGAGAGGACCAGTCTGCCGATCAGGACCATCCATGACAATTTTTATTTGGTACAATAACTGTAATTAAGCGGTCCCATGTACCACATGAATACATACTGGCTGGGGCTCACTCAATCTTAACCATCACACTATGCACAGACTGTTGTGATTGATGGACTCGTCCTCTACAATCTAACATTAAATCGATGAGAATCCCATCTTTTTGAGTCACATCCATAAACACCATTAGCTGCATCCATAGGTATCAAGGTGAATTGGTCCTGCAAGAAGCCAAAGATCTTTCGATCACTAACTTTTGAAAGGTTATCCAGAACGATAAATCTATTTACTAAGTGACAACGGCATCCCAGCGAATTTATTGTGCCTGCAAATGTGAACAGATTTGGATGTGATCCCGCAACAGCAAAGCAAATCCATCACCACACAACTTTTGCATCTCAAATTTAATGCATGGATTTAAAAAAGAAAAAAAAAAAAAAGCTTGGATGATGCATGGAGATCCTCGAAATGAAATCTTGAAAAGAAATGAAAAGAAAAGAAAGTCAAGATACGGATGCTGACATTTTATGCTGGATTTGAGAGGCTTTTGGTGCTGTGTCCGTAGGTCTAAAATCACCCTCGATTCTCCAACAAAGGAAGCTTTCGCTCCCCCCATGACTTTGGGTTTCAGGACCGCCTTTTTTGAACTTTGAATTTTGGTGGAGCTGCGCTCATCAGTGACCTAAACTATTTTACCTGTTATGGTGATTTGACACCGGGTTAAAGGAGATGGAACCTACTCGCGTGTAAATTTTCACCTTTCTTTCAAGGTGTTTGGTGTGGAGTTGTTATATATATATATATATATATATATATATAATTATTAATTTATAAAAAATAAATTAATAAAATTAAAAATAAAAATTATTTAAAAATAAATGAAGCTGAATATTGGGACTAATAAAATATAATAAATGATAAAATTAAACATGACATGCACATAAGAATCGAATGTAATACAAAATAAGTGGATTTGAATTGAATTTACGTGGGTTCGTACCGTAAATAGGTCGATACAATGATGATATAAAATAATCGTGTGGTGTTATGTGTTGATCAATCAAACCAAAAGTAGTCCATTTAGAATTCATTTAAAATCTATTTAGTTGATGATATATTAAGTGGATTATGTTAAATGGATCAAGTCGTATTTATTCCTATTTAGCGAGTCGTATCATGTTAGTTCAATACTATTTGTTTGTTAAACGAATTATATGTTATACAAATTTGTGTTGCATTGTGTTAGTCATGTAACAATTATATTATATTTGTATTTAAAGTTTTGGCATGATTAACCAATCGTGTTTGTATCGATTTATACACTATTATATTTTAATTTTAACATAATATAAATATAATATAAAAATATAAATTATTATTTTATTAAAATATTAAAGTCTTGTTTAAGGCAACAATTCAAAGCGGTAGCTGTTTTTCAGCAATCGGCCCGAACGACTATTTCAAATAAGTTTTAAATTTACATTAATAAAATTTTGATTTTTTCATTAATCTTATGTCAACCATATTTAACAGCCATACCAGTGACATTTCACCTTGCAGTCACAGGCATCACCATCCTCAACTGAAAAATTTTAACATCCTTGACATTTGCACTAGACAATATTATCCTATAATTTTTCATTTTTTTCTTTAATATCCTGTGCTACACTTTGAGGTTTCTCACCCTATAAATCTTGTAATGCTTCAGGAGAAGCAACGCTGGGAGAGGAAACTTGCCAAGCAAGTAACTTCCAAAGTCAGCAAGAGGTCTACTTGACACAACCATGGTTAAACTGAGTACCGTTTACCTGGTAAGAATCAACAGAGAAGCCAAAATCGCCGGCGTAATTAAATAGAATGGATTAGGAGTTAAAAAGGGTACCGAAACGTAATGACAATTCTTATATCCACCACCGCTGACGTAGGAGTGCTAAGACCTCGAATGGATCTTTGAAAGCTACCAGCAATGTGATGGCTTAATTAATTACCGTGTTTACGCCTTTCGGTGGTCCGCACCTGCTGCGATAATTCTAATTTTACCTGCGAACGTTTATGACCGTTGGTGAAAAGGTGTCGGTAATTTTTATACGCACCCAATCCATTACCTTCTGCATCCTTTTTCTCTTTCATTTTTTTTTATTTTTTTTATTTTTTATTTTTATAGAGCAAGACGCTTGGGTTCTCCATCAACTTTGCTTTCAAAGAGAGGGGAATCTCAATGGACGCAAACAAAATTAAAAAGGTATTATAGATGTAGTTTGATGGCATGACATGATGTGATATGATAATTGATGCCAGCCATTGCTTCGGGGAATGGTTCACCGGGGCTCCAGACTTTTGTACGACATTATCCCTACACTACTCGCAATCCCTGGCTCATTGCTTACACTCTTCAGCTTAATTTTGCTTCGCCGTGACCTTGTTTGCTGAGGCTTCACGCTCTCTAGGGGCTACGATTTGAAACACTATAATATTGCTATAGGGTAAGACCTTGTAGTTTAATCATGGGTCTATTGAATGATTGATGATCTATGAGAAGCTATGAAAGTGTAGACTAATTTTTCTAAGGTGAGGAAAAATTATATTGTGGAATAATAAACCAAGAACTTCATGTTGGTTGGATCCATGGAACATGAGCTGTTAGGCAATCCACAGTGGACATACTCTTCCTTAAAAATTTATTGAATCTTCTAAAAATGTGTCCAAATAAAGATTAAGATTGAATAGGGATGTACAAAATAAATTTTTATTATTTATCAAACAGTAAATATGATTGAATCAGTATGATCAGATGATTGATTTGTGAAATATAAATGGTAAAAAATAAAAAAAATAAAAAAAATGAAAAAAAAATAAAAGAAATAAAAAAACTAAGCTACAGATATCACTTTAAACTAATTTACTACTAGATTCATTTATCTTTATATTTATAATGCTTTCTTTATAATCATAATTGACAACCGTTTAAAATTTTCTGTAATTTTTTTTAATTTTAAAAATCATCTAAAACTTCTTTTGGTTTGCAATAACTTTTCACAATCTCTGCAGTTTAGAATCCCTCTTCGATCTTGGTTCAATTGATCGAAAGTTGGTAATCATTCATAATGATAAAAGATAAAACAACTACTATTATTGATCAAAAGTTATTGGTAGGTTTTTGGCCTAATAATTTTTATTTTATTTTATTTAAACGGAAATATGATACACTGAGATAATGCAACAAAGAACATCATGTTGGTTGGCTCCATGGAACATGAGCTCTTGGGCAATCCAAAGTGGACTTACTCTTCCTAAAAGTCTATTGAATCTTCTAACAATGTACCAAAGAACATCGCGTTGGTTGGCTCACTGGAGCATGAGCTATTGGGCAATCCAGAGTGGACTCTCTAAAAATCTACTGGATCTTCTAACAATGCAACAAAGAACATCATGTTGGTTGGCTCCATGGAACATGGAACATGGAACATGAGCTGTTGGGCGGTCCAAAGTGGACTTGCTCTTCCTAAAAATCTATCGAATCTTCAGACGATGCAGCAAAAGGATCCGAGGCATCTCAATGAAATTTGAATGGAAGAGGCAACTAATAAAATTAGCTTGTGGTGATAGGCATTAATTGCTCAAAAAATTAGGAAGCTTATGGCCCTGTGGTTGGTGTAGTACTTTCTTCCTTTCTCCTGAGGCTAGCTGACACTAGGACTTGTTGATGATCAAACTTATATCCAACGAGATGGATCTATAGGTTTAGTATGGGTTCTCTATATCTCTTTTTTGAGAATCCTTTTTCTCATCTCCTTACTTGACCATACGCAAAAGAAACTTTGGCATTACAAAATCACATTTATAAGGAAGGCTTGACGGATAATCCTTTCATGAACTATACTTTAACAAAAAGCTTCTATATTATTCTCTTAACAATTAATTTTTCATAAGTATGTATAATAAATAAATAAATGGATACATTGATAAAATAAATGTGTACAGTAAATAAATAAATATATATAAAAAATAAAAGTTATAAAAATAATTAAAAAATTAAAAATATAATTCTATCTTCTAAGGAGCCACATATCAAGCATCTCAAAGCATAAATATATAAATCAACAGAAACAACATAGTATATATATATTCACTCCTACGAAGGATGATGCTCGTTTTTATAGAAATTCAAGCCTCACCGACTAGTGTTAGTAGTATCATAATTTCTAAATATTTATGTGAGAAGGATTTCATTGTCTGCTACTTATCCTTTAAGCAAATGACTCATATGAGAAATATTGGATCTTTGTGGATATTTTCTATGCTTTTTGGCAAACATAAGAGTATACCAAATTGAGATGCAAAAAAATAGGATTTTAGTGAGAAGGCAATCTTTAATTTCTGGATGAGTCAATCTAGCTTCTTTTCGAGTTACTCACTTCATATATATATATATATATATATATATACTTCAAAAAATTTATGAATTAAAATGAATTGACAGGGCTCTCCCATGCATCCTGCAGCCCCTTAACCCATAACAAGTATACATACATAGTTTACCTAACAATTGGCTTTCCAAAAGATATATGAGCGGCCTCATAAATATAGTTTAAATATCTGGGATGAGAGGATGATGCCCTTAATGCAAGCTACAATACCATGGTGCCCCTCCAACAAGACCTATATAAAATATTACCTTCTCACACGCATTTAACGTATGAGTTAAGCCTCCCTGGCAGCTTGTGGGGACAGTGATCTTTAGACAACTGGGCAGCACCAGTTGTGAGCATCGGAGGTGGCTGTTGATGACGAAACATTAGGTTTCATCACCTTTAGAAGACATCCATCGAAGTTGACCTCCGAGTCTCTGGCTAAGCGCCTCAATGCCATACCTCATGGACGGGAACAAGTTCCCAGAAACTCTCCCTTTGGTCCCTTGTTAGGAGATGTTAAATATTTTTAATTCAACTTCTCATTACATTTTCTCATCCTCGCTTGTTTGGTCGCTTCCTTTGCTTGCCAACCTTGCGTCAGAAATTTTCTTACAATAATTTTTCTTAAAAAAATAGTTTTACATTTTTTTAAAAAGTTAAGTCATATTTTTATTAACAATTTACTTAAATATTATACAAATAAAAAATAATCAATCAAACAATATCATATTAAATCAAATAATAAATTTATATAATATATAACTTTTGATTAAAAATAAAATTATATTTTTTTAAAGTAATAGAAGTCTGATTTTATTATATCATTTTTATTATATATTATAATATTTAAATTTATTTTAAAAAAATTAGTTTAAAAAAATAAAAAAAAATTATTATCCTCATTAATATAAAAGAGACTTCTAAAATTTTTGGAGAGCTCAAATTCTTCGATTCATAGATATATCTTTGCCTATGCTTGCTAATGTAGGTCGTAATTTGTATTTGTCAAGTAGTCACATATTGCTCTCTATGCCTTGGTATCTCTTTCTTTGTGTCTTAATCTTATGTTTGATTTGCCTCCCAAAGTTTAATGCTAGGATTTATGTTGGTGATAGTTATGCAAACAAAGGTCAAGTCCAAGGTGATTTGAGGAGTTCCATTGAGAAAAATTAAATAAATAAAGTAGGAGGTCAGCTCAGTCAAGCTATAACATTGGAAGAATTTGCCCTCTATCTATAGTAACAAATTGGCCTGATAAATCAATATGGATGGAATTCAGTTGGAAGACTAGCTAACTACTTACTTACGTTTATTAAGCCAAGCTAAGTAGCAGCTAAAGCCCTATTTGTAGAGATAGTAATCGGATCGAGTCAAAGGAGTAGGTTGAATGTTGGTTGGCTATAACAATCATCGATCTAAACCTAATCTGTTTATTAATATTAAGCCAAGCTAAGCAACAACTAAGGCTTTATTTGTATGGATAGTAATCGAATCGAATCAAGTTAGATCATAAATGGAGTAGGTCTAATGTGGGTTAGCTATAACAATCACCGATCTAAACCAAATCTATTTATTAAAAAATTAAGAATTTTAAGCCTGAACTTAATATGTTTAATAAATAGATAACCTAACTGGACTCGCTTAACCTGTTAACCAATAATAAAAAGGATAGATGTTAACTTATTTAACCTATCAACCAATAATATAGATAGTTTGGATAAATGAGTCAATATAAACTAATGCAACCCAACTAGTTATTTAAATGGGTTAAGGACATGAAGTTTGAACCTGACCCACTTAATATACTGGTTAAGACGAATTAACCTATTTATGATGGAAACCTGTTTAACTCAAATCTAAACCCATTTATTGCAGTTGGATACGGGTCAAATAAATGGGTTGGGTCTAATATTGCCAACTCTATCTGTTTCAATGTCCCAATATATGTTAGCAAAAATTGAGTGCATGAGAGGAGAGGGCAAGTTTTTCTAAATAGAAAATTTTTTTAGCTCTCCCGAGTTTCCACTTCAATCTCTTTAGAAAGTTGCAGTCCTAAGAAGATAAGACTGCAATTGGTTTTTAAAATATTTTTTATTTTTATTTTTTTAAAAATAATTTTTATATTTTATTTTCTAATCTCTAAAAGTGCATTTGTAAAAAAATAAAAATTACTATTTATTTTTTATTTTCATTATAAATGATATCTTTTAAAAGGATAAATAAAAAAATTAAAGAGAATATTGTTAACTTCTATATTTTCAAGTTTCGTGACTTTTGTTTTATATGTTCTCTTTTTTAAGTGAAAAATAGTAAAAATATATTTAAACTATTTTCAATTTTTTTATTATTTTAGAGTTTTATTCTTGAAAAGTTATTTTTATTTTTATTCATTAAATCTATTTTTACACATGTTTTTTGCTTTCTAGCATGAGAATATATCCAAGAAAATACCATATGATCAAGATTTGATGCAATTCTCATTATGCAATAGTGAAGAGTCCATGTCAATTAATGTAGGTTAAATTAATTTGATGATCTATTTACAATGACTTATCGAGTGAAGTCTTGCACTAAGAGTGCATGATATATTCAAAAAGAATTCACCATCCAAGAAGAAGAAAAACAAGTTTAAGGAAATAGGTTTGATTAGGCAAAATAAAATCCACTGTAGGTATTATTAAAATTATTTTCTTAAATTATTTCTCACAATTAAAGAAATATATAATATATTTACAATTTTACAACATATTTTTAAGGAAATAGTCTCTTCATATTTAATACATTAAACTTAACATTAATTGCTACTTGTCTCGCTATAGGTTGATAGCATTGTATTATTTTCTAAGAACCAAAATGATTATAAGATACAGTGGAGGGACACTGTTGCAGATGAGACCATACTACCATATGAGTAGATGTTGATATCTTATGTTATAATATCATTTTCTTAGGTCATTTACGATCATGTATCTTACATTACCTTATATATATTGATGGCCATCATAAAGAAACAAAGGCAAATAAAGATGAAGCAATGAAAGTCTACTTTTTCATTACCTATTCAATACACACATACACACATACGCGCATATATATATATATTACACACGCACACATATAGGCCTAAGTTGACTAGAAAATTAAAAAATATAGAAAGAAATATTTTGGCTTATATCAAGAAATATTTTAGCAATTCATGATTCTTCAAATCATGATACATAAAATATCAAGAAAGCTTTGACCTGATTAGCATTCTTGAAGGTGTATCTTTTTCTTATCATAATTCCTTATTTTATTTCTCAAATCATGATGAGAAAGTCCTTAGTTTATTTGCAGAAATCTTCAACTGTGTTGTAGCATCTTGAATGGTCTACTTAATTTGCAGTATCCATGATCATACTTAATTTAAGATTTTCTTACCACGATTTGAGAAGAAAATTTTGAATTAATTTGCAGCATCCTTGATTACCTGTAGCAATGATTTACGATTGAAAATTTCACTAATACATTATATATCCTATCTTGAGCATGAACGCCTATTATGCATCTATAGTTCATATCTACATGGAGACTAATAATTTTTTCATGATTTTTTAAATATAATCATAATTGTTCATGCTTATATGATGGTCATTCAGATATGCATAGTATCCTATGGTATATATTTTGTATTGTAAGGAATCCGTGCTTCACAACTCATGCATGGGTTCTAGCAGCCTAATTAGGTCAACTATTGATCAATCATCCACTTGTTGCCTTTTAATGGAAATCCCAAATCTGGCTTATTGGCATGATTCCATGTTCTCGGCATTTGACTTTGCTTGCTTTGAAATCGATGCATGTGCTCTTGATGGGATGATTGTAGAGGGCTTACAAAGGAGAGCGTTTGGGTAATGGAGTTATTGGATGAGCTTTGTGCTGCGGAAACGGTTCAAGTCGAGTACTTCCTTATTTATTGGCATCTTTATATGATATCAGTATGAGAAGCAAAAGATTCAAGCTTCGTGCATTTAAGCAGGCCGACCAAAACTTTTTCATTCAATTTGGTCAGGGAATCTTCCGTTCTTCTTACTTTTTAGTGCGCGTTTGACATGGGGTTAAAAAAATATAAGAATGTAAAGGTATCCTCGGATGCAAGCATGCAATCAGACTTAATTAATAGAAAAATTTTTGAGTCCTTAAAATTTACATACGAAAATATATTGGCTTTTGCTACGGTGCTCAATATATTTTTTTCTTATTTATTTTTATATATTTTTTTTATGTTTGATTTATTTTTATTATGAAAGAAAATATGAGAGAAAAAAAAAAAATATATGACATCCGTTTATGAGTTGATTCAACCAATGAATTTAACCTTATCGACAAATTAAGATCATAGATGTAGAGTAAAGTGTTGTTGAATATTTTATCATAGAGCAGTCAAAAATGATTGGGAGAGAGAAGAGGAGGTGGATTGGCCATTACCGCTAAAGAAAAAAAAGTTCTTTCAAGTGAAGAAGGAAGGAATTAAGATTAGGGCTTGAATTTTGAAAAGTACTAAAATATCAATTAAACGGGATAGTCGATTTATTTGATAAAATGCCATAAATAATCTTTGTTTAACAAATGATTCAGAATGCTTTGAAAATGATGAAGAAGTGCCATAACAAGCATAAAAAATATTACTTCTATACGGTGAGAAATTTTTATCTAATTCTTCAACTAATGCATAAATGTTTTCTTTGATAAAATATATACATTTATTATATATATATTATATAATTATGATATATAACTGTGTACTAAGTTGGATGCTTAGATATTACCATTGGATCAAGCTTAGACTGATTATACTTAACTTGGGACAGGGTCCTATCCGATCCAATGCCCCAGATTACCTCTTTTGCCTTAGGGTTGGCTAGGGACTGGCCCAATCCGGTCATACCCACACCTAGTTGCTATAATAGTGGAAAGACCGAGAGGCTTTCATAAGATGAAATTAGATCGAGTGAGGGCAAGGCTTAAGACGGACACAAGGGATTCGAGGTTGATCAAACCATAACCTTGACCATGTACTTGACTCCTCGGAACATATAATGTGATGAGAAAGAAATTTTGCGTGCTATTTATTTATGATCCTGATGTACATGTTCATCTGCATAACACAAATGCATGCATAATTTACTTCAAAAGATATGAGTGGCCTCGAGAAATATAATTTAAATATTTGGAATGAGAGGATGATGCCCTTGATGCAAACTTCTGTCCCCTGGTCAACTCGCGACGAGACCTCAATAAAACCTTTCCTTCTCTCACAGGCATATAACTTGCAAGTTAAGCCTCCGTAGCAGCACCAGTTGGGAGCATCCAAGGTGGTCGCCGATGACGAGCCACGCTCATCGTTGGGTTTCATTGCCTTCCAAGTTGTCCATCGAAGTTGACCTCAGAGCCCCCAGCTAAGCGCCTTGGTTTCCATTTCTCAGAGACGGGAACAAGTTCCCAGATCCACTCGCTCTAGTCCCCAGCTTAGATTATGATAGATATTTTTAACTCAACTTCTTGTTATATTATAGTTTTCTTATCTTGGCTCCCTTCGCTTGCTATAATGTAGGCCATGATTTACGTTTGTTAACTCGTAACATGTTGGCCTCTCTACCTTAGTCTCCTGTTTTAATTGCCTCCCAAAGTAAACGAGGGTCAAGAAGTCGAAGGTGATTTGAGGAGTTCCCTTGGGAAAAAATAAAGAAATAAAGTAGGAGGTCTGCTCAGCCAAGCTAGAATACCGTGGAAGAGTTTGCGCTCTATCTATGATTAGAGACTGGCTTAAGAACTCAATATGTGGATGGAAATCAGTCGAAAGACCAGCTAGCTACTTACGTTTACCAAGCCAAGCAATAGCTAAGGTCCTACAAATATTCGTAGAGATGGCAATTGAATTGAATAGGCTCAGATCATAAATGATTAAGTATAATACAGATTAATCATAAAAATCATCAATCTAAATCTGATTTATTTATTAAATAAAATAAAATTTTAAATCTGAACTTAATCTATTTAATAAATAGATAATCTGATTTGACCTACTTAATGTGTTAATAAATAATAAAAAAATTAGATATCAACCTATTTAACTTGTTCATTAATAATATAAATAGATTTAAAAAATAGATTAACCTAAACTGGTTCCACCTAACTAGCTATTTAAATGAAATAAATAGGTTAAGGATATTAAATCTGAATTCGACCTATTTAATATATAAGTCAAGATGAATTAGTTTGTTTATGATCCAAATCTGTTTAACCTAAACTCAAACTCATTTATTGTAGATAAGATACAGGTTGAATGAATGGATTGGGTTTAATATTACTATCTTTACTTGTTTGAATGTCCTACGTTAGCAAAGACCAAGGCAAGTTTTTCAAATAGAATTTTCTTTTAGGTCTTCTGAGTCCCCACTGGAAGGTTGTAGAAGATAAAATTATATTTGATTTTTTATTTTTTTTTTATTTTTTTAAAATTAATTTTTATTTTATTTTCTAATCTGTAAAAGTATATTTGCAAGTAAAAATAAAAATAAAATAAAAATTATTATTATTTATTTTTATTATAAAAAATATTGATATTAATAAAATATTAAATAATTTCATTACATCTTTCATCTCAATTTTTTTATCTTAAGAACATTTTCATCTTTTTTAATTAATTTTATTTTAAAAATTATTTGTACTTATATTTATAATATTATACTTTTCATTCATAAATTTTGTATGATTTTTTATATTTTTATATTTTTTTAAAAAAATCTTCCCTCTTCCGCCTTATTAAAGATGGTGGAATGACCAAGAGGCTTTTTAAAGATGCATGAAACTAGATTGAGTGAGGTTCAACAATACACAGGACGGATATAAGGGATTAGAGGTTGGTCAAACTTTGTTCATGTACTTTACTCCTGGGAACAAGTTTTCCAGGGCCACTCCCCCCTAGTCGCCTTAAAGGGTGATAGATTTTTTTAATTCAATTAGGTCACAATTCATTATATTAATCTTTTTTAATTTTTAATATTTACTATTTCATAATAATTATATATATTGATAAGATAACTATATGTGTATTTATTTTTATTACATGCAGAATTTTAAAATTTTAGCCAATAAGAAATTTTTATTAAGATATGGCCCTTTTTATGGCATGTGCATAATTAATCTGTACGATGAAGGCTATGCATTGAGCTGAATATGGGTTTGAGCAACTTGTATGACATGCCATAGCTAGTTATGTTTTTTTTTTTTTTTTTCAAACTTTTTTTTTTTGAGATAGTTATTGAAAGGATTAACAAAAGCTATTTTCTATCAGTTGCATGAGATTGTCATTCTCAATAGCTAACTCAGCTGCCTCAAACAAATTGTTAATCACTTTCTATGCCTTAATTTTTTGCCTGATTTGCTTGCTAAAATAAATGCTAAACTTTGTTGGCGATAGTTTCACAACGAAGGATCGAAGTTTAAATTGATTTGATCAAAAATACAATCAATATATATATATATATATATATATAGATTTGATAATATTTCTATCCTCATACAGCTAAGCTTCTGAATGGTTCATCTTTTCATCTTTGATCTATATGATTTCTTGAAGCTATTTTTCATCTTTAAAACTTATGATCCGTATCCATCAAAAGATTGAAAGGACGATCTCTTCTCTCTCCATGCGCCCTCTTACGTTTACGAAGCCAAGCCAAGCGATGGGCGAGGCCATGACTGGATGTCCCAATGTGGGGAGAGCACGGAGCTCAGCAAAGAGCGAGTGCACTTTTTTCAGATCTTTTGAGCTCCCACAACAAATCTACGTGGAAAGCTGCAACTCCTGAGAGGATAAAAGTCTTCACATTGCTCACCCCGTGCGGTTAACAACCATTTGGAGCACCTCAAGAGGCCACCACTCGTTTGCTTCTATGGTGGCCATTCCCAATCCCAAGGAGCAATTGGAACACAAACTTCAAAGAATGGCCCTCTCCACAAGGCTCTCATCGAGGGTGGGCATGTACGAATTAGATCGAATTGAGAAAAAAAAAAAAAAAAAAGGTTCGAGACATCGGGTTGATCCGAACTCAGATTAAATATAATCAGCTCAACTTTGATTTGATAAAAAATTTCTTAGAGTCCGAGCCTAAGCCAACTGACCCATGCTTATATAAAAGATATATGTAAGCACTAGGTGTTGGCTTTTGCTCAGTGGTTAGAACATGGTCTTTTTATCTGGGAAGCAAACAAGCAGTTCTATTTAAAGCTCTACATTGTTTCCAGCTGTAGTGTAATCTCTGCTCTTCTAAACAAAAAAGAAGGTCATCGCCTTCCAATGCAGAATCTTCTTTGATGCTGATTACAAACCACAATCAATCCTCTTGATTGTTTCATGAAATTGTTTTTCTTTTCTTTTCTCATGTAATCTTGTTCTTTCATTATTTTAATAAAAGCTGGGGAATCACCTTTCAGAAGGGAAGGGATGAACTATCCTTATTTCATTAGTTTGTCTAGTTTGCAACTTCCTAATGGCTTCAATTTTGATCCACCAAAATAGGCCCTATATTATTAACATATTTGATATTTTAATACTGCATTGACTCAAGAATCACATGACATGATTTACTAAGTTGAAATATGCTAGGTTCATTCTGGCATGATGCACAAACGGATACACGCACATATGCATGTAATTTCAATCTTAGATCACTCCTGAAGAACTTGGGCTTTTGAGTCTCAAGATCGCTTGGACTTTAGAATTGAAAAGAAAAATAAAGTCTAATCCAGATTTCTTCACCCTAGGGGTTGCTCATCCTGAAGTTTGTGATTTATGTAGTGTGTGCTTCAGAAGTTCATAGGTTTATATCACCATCATGTTAGTTTGAAAGTAGTACCCTAACTTTTGAGTTGAGATTATTAAGGCACAAGCCAATTTTTCAACTTGCTGGTACCTTGTCTTAGTATTGCGCAGTACTCTACTTACACAATAAACTGTCTTTTACTTTCCTTAATCTTCTTAGGTAAGGACTGACATGCTGAAAAATTAGCCTGAAGTATATTATTTTCAGGATAGCTCATATTTTTTTTAGGTTAGCCTTGATTTCATATTGGCTAATCATAAAGTCGAGGATTTTTTTTGAGGTTACTCCAATGTTAAAATTAGATTCTTTTGAGGATTTTTTTTTTGGTTATGTATAGTAAATTGAGAGAATGAAATCAAATTTATTATAAATTTACTATTCAATCTAATTTAAAAAATTAATAAACTCTATTTTTCAAATTTTATAATAGAAAGTCCTTATATTAATGAATTATAAATTTAATATAACTCATGATATTAATATAACTTGTATAATAGTTATATTATAATATTAAATTTTTGAATAATATTATAACATTAAATTTAATATTATATTAATTATAATATAATATAATACATTTTATTATATTATAATTTGATATTATATTATAATGAAAGTTATTATATTAAATTTTTTGTTTATGATAGACACAAGTTATATATTAAATCTAATATTAAAGTTAGTATACTTCTCTAGAAATAATATAAGGGCAAAGTTAGAATAACAAGAAATATGGGTGGTGAAGCATGGGATAGAATTGCTATTCTTTGAGTGAGAGCGATGGAATACTCGTTCCCCGGCGAAAGAATTCTCATTCGAAAAGAAAGACAATTGTAGCTTAATTTTAGATAATCAAATAATAAAATGAAATCAAGCCTAAAACCACCATTCCATTTCAGTTTTGATCTTGCCGAACTAATCATGGCAAAAAATTATGTCAACTTAATGTAGATATAAATTATAGTAAATATGTATTTAGAAACATAAGCTTATCATCTACTTATATAGGAACATATGATGATACCAAATAAGTCACTTATTCTCTAACATGTGAAAAAATCTCTCCTTGTAACTGAATGTTGATGACTATAACAAGCTAAACCATGAATTTATTAATTGCTATCTATTTACCAATCACTAAAGTATATGGTTTATGAATATAACTTAAATTTACAACCGAAGGTTAACTTTGCAGTTTACCGGATATTTGATTAGTTCTATTATAATTAATAATGGATATGAACGTTTGTGTCTATTCCTCTAGAATTAGGTGTTGGAGTATATACATGGTATTATGATAGAGCTTTTTTTTCTTTTTTTTTTGGTCAACAAATAAACAAGCATTCAACCTAATTATTCAATGAAATATAAAACATACAATATAAACCATTAGAATTGTGTTCCATGAGAAGTTACATGACATCAGAAGCTTGACAAAGTTACAATTAGGTGTTGAGTACATACATGGTATTATGATAGAGCTTTTTTTTCTTTTTTTTTGGTCAACAAACAAACAAGCATTCATACTAATCATTCAATGAGATATAAAACATATAATAAAAACCATTAGAATTGTGTTCCATGAGAAGTTACATGACATCAGAAGCTTGACAAAGTTCACTCAGGAGGACTAAACCGGTTAAGAGCAGAAACAGACTTCGCAAAATTTGACCTCCTGTGTGAACAATGAAGCCAATAGCGTCAAAAAAATTGAAATGGAAGAGGGAAATACCATGCTTGACCCGACAAGGAAGCTAAAATGCATGTAAAAAAATAATAGGATACATTTTACCAAGAAAAGGTGGTAGAATTTGTTATCATGGCTTGACCTGACTTTGTATTCAACCAACCCATCACAATTCTCTTTAAGGCTAGATATATCACAACGAATATTTGAAAGCTTTTCACCCTTTCTGCGAGTGGAGTCCATCACCTAATGATCATGACCGTAAGAAACGTGGTCCATCTAAGGCTTCCGTCTGGGTTCTCTGACAGAAAGCATCTTTTCACCAGATATTATGAAGAAACGCCATGATCAAAATACTTCACATAAATAAAAATAAATAAGACATTGTAAGGAAAAATACAATATATAAATCAAAACTGCTTTTATCCTAAAGACTGCTAAGTACACGATCCATTACTCTTGCCCAAAAATCTTGTTATGCTTTGAACATCAAATTCTTCTTCTGTTGTCCACCTTTGTTTTCTTGAATGCTGGTCCAGCTTCACTGCTGGATTGTATCTAGAATACAACAGGATATCAAGAAGTTTGGTGAGTTTTAGGAAACCAAATAAAAAAAAAAAAAAGATGAAGAAATTCAGAGTAATGGCTCACCTTATCAAGCTTCTCCCTGACCAATCTAACAGTTTTATTCATTGATGATGATGAAAAGTATTCCTGCAATCAGCATAAGAAAATTACCACCTAGATAATTTAGAAATCGGTCACATTATAACTATGCGTGTATCCGTGCCTCACTTCTACCTGATCAAATGAGGACTAGTGCATGTATATTTAATAATACAACCCAGGTGTTCAAAAACTACACAAACCAGACTGAACCATGAGGTTCACACTGAAAATAGGCAGGATCGATCTGGTCCTGCTAGGTTTAGGAGAAGGTTGAGGAGCAGATTTGAGTTGAATCACCCTTGAACCAAACAAACCACTTGATTCTCAAGTTGTTCACCTCGAACCGTGAGTAGATTCAACTGAACCAGCAAGTTTGTGGGACCAATCAGACACATCCAGTTGGGTGAAAACTAAGCAAACTAGCCTTTTGAAAAATTAGTAAAAATTATCATTAAAAAGGATTCAAACCATTGTTCCCTTTTTTTATTACCAGCTACCGAGATAGTATTTACTGTTGTCAACTTGTCGGCAGTTTGTTATACTTATATGGGATAATAATCATGCGATAAAGCTAATATTTTCACAATTAATTCTTTCCAAAAAGAAATCAAAATTTTCTATATGTTCTAAAATAAATTTTTTAGATATTCTTAAAATTTTAACATTTCAAAATATCAATAAGTTGTATTTTTTACATTATATAACTTTATATAATTAAAGTTAAGTGATTCATGATTATTTTTTATTTATGTAGAACCAGGAAAGTTGTGCAGAATGTAGATCAATGTGATTTAAATAGTAGTAATTAAAAAACTTATCAAAATTATACATATTTTATAATATATTTATATTTTTATATTTTAAACTTTTTTATATATTTTAACATATATTTGATTCAATTGATTGATCTAATGATTGGACTGGTGACCCAAACCCTTGACTGGGTCAATCTTTGGTCCACATTTAATAACTATAGGTGCAAAGGCGTGGCTATTGTTGGCAAAAGAGATTTAGCAATTGAAGCTTCTTTGGTATAGGTGGCAAAAGAGATTTAGCAATTGAAGCTTCTTTGGTATAGGTCGACGACAAGAGAGTGGTAGATGACAGTGAAAACCGAAAGGAGGTTGAATATCAAGTGTGTGTGTATGTGTATATGCGTGTGTGAGAGAGAGAAGGATGATAGAGGCAACAATCACGATATTAGGATTGAGGGGGCAGCTGGGATGGTGTACTGGAGACAACAGTGGAGGTCATTTAGAACAGAATTGGATGGGAGGAGTGGAGCGATGGTTAAGGCATGAGGCTAGGGGATAGAGACATAATATATTTAAATGCTTTTCAGATGCCTATATAAATGTCTAAATGTTTCCTTCCAAAAAAAAAAAAAGAAAAAAAGTCTAAATGTTACATATATAATTTAGTAGAAAATGATTCATGTAACCAATCCCAACTAGCTCAGGATTAAGGCTTAGTTGAGTTGAGTTATATGGTTGTACGATAAGTATGCATGAATCTAATTTCAGCAAACACATAAAATCGTAATTAGGACAGTTAATTCAATACCTACATCTTTTTCCTTAGCATTCGGATAAGAAAAAGGGTCACAAGAAACCTAAAACTAGAATTTAAAGATAAAAAAAAGTTGTATCAAGGATTTTGTAGTGTATCCTATCCATTGATTCTCTTCATCAATGCAATCCTTGGTTTGGCGCATGCCATACCCACCCTTGGTTGATACAAGGTTGATTCTCAGTTTATTGAATCATGAGTACAGCTAAATTTATCTATTTCAAGTTTGATTAAAGAACTGCAACTTGGATTGCTAAGAAACATAATGTATTATATATATTGTAATTGCTGGTATGCATGCCTTGGTGGCAGGTAGTAACAAACACTGAAGCCCAAAAGATAAGAGAAAACAATACCTCGTTAGAGGACACATGGCTGATCATGGCATCTTTGTCAGAAATTTGACTGGCCTTAGAATAGTTCCTGGAGAGAGGAAGCATCAAAACAATCAAGCAAGCATAACCATGCGATCAAACAGTAACGGACCTACTAGTTCTATGGAGAACTCTATTTAAAAGAGCTTAAAAATATAAAGTAAGCTACACAACTAATTAACACCAGTGAGTATCAGCAATAGCTATCAATCACCACAGCCAGCTCATATACCCTGGTAAAATAGCATGCCCACATATTATTCTTCTTTTTTGCAAAGCTATGCAATAAATGCTCCAGTTTACCTCTGGTTAGAGCTGACCTGCAGCCCTGAACTACTTGACACTGATGGAGTCTGAGCTGGCCAAAGCTGATCAGAAGTCTCGGTTAGCAAATAATTCGAAACTTGAGAATTGGACCCTCCCAATTTCCCAGCTGCAGCAATAAGGATAAGGCATGAGATGCAAATATAAGGGAAACAGGAATTTAAATTGTTTATGAAGTAATTGGGCATGCCAGGACATTGTGTTTGATAAAATGAAAGTCTACATTTTATTCTCCCTAGGACTTCCTTTCTTCTGCCCTCCAGTTTCTCCTTTGTATCTGATAGACTCTCGAATTGGGGTGCATATGACACCTGTAGTCGGTTTCCGAGAAAAACAGATTCATCCAATTTTCGCTTTGCAAACCTGCAATTAGAAGCAGATGTTTAAAATCAGGTGGTCTATTGTTAGTATGTATATATATATAAGTATGATATACCTGCACGCACATAGGCATACCCATATGTTTCTAAACATATTCAAACACATAGTAAATTAACGGCATAAATGGTTTAGAGAACAGACCTAGTGGTAACACAAGTAATAGGTCAGAGTTAGTACCCCTGTCACTTTTATGTAGTCTGCATTCATTAGTGCATAGCTCTCTCTCTCTCTCTCTCTCTCTCTCTCTCTCATAGAGGTTTTCAGATAAACTTCAGCAACTGGTTGAGAAAGCCAGATTGAAACAGAACTTTCGACCTGAAGTTTCTATACATACCCAAATCCATTTGGGCAGGAAAAAGGCCTAATATATGTTTTGCTAACACCATCTCTCTCTCTCTCTCTCTCTCTCTCTCTCTCTCATGGAGCTTTTTTGGTAAACATATGCACAATTACTGCCTGCTCACTGGCCATAGCCAAGAATCCGACACTTTTTGTTCTACAATAACTTCCACCATCATGCCCACTAGTGTATGCCATGAATGTTTTACAACTCCTAAGAGCATGAGTGGATCTACATTTATTTGAGGGCTTGCCTCCCAATTTTAGAATTTCTCTTAGAAGTTCCATTGTTTTTTTTTGAACTTCTTATGGGAATCCCCCACCCTCGACCTACCCCCCCTCAATAAAAAAAAATTTAAGAGGCAACTGTAAAATAAAGTAGCTGCCCCCTCAAACCAAAGGTTCTGGCTCCACCACTGCCTAAGAAGCCATGTTTAGCCACTGGCTGAAAAAGCCAGATCAATGAAGAGCATTCTTCAACTATTATCCTTAGTTAAGCACTTGAATTTATACAAATAAGCAAAATACTGTTTTGTTTAATGAAATATCCCAAATTTGGGAAAGCAGATTTTTGTAAAAACTAAGAAAATCATCATACTCTTTTCCCTATATCAAAAACATGTCAATAAGTTGCAGATTTCTTACACCTTGTTTGGTATTATTATTGATGTAGTGTTTTTGTTTTCCTACAAATTAATGAAATACAATGTGGACATTGACATTGAAGATAGCGTTTGCACCAATGTTCTGCCATTCTTTTCTTTTATTTCCACTTTTTTGTGAAAGCAACAAATCTTAGCTGCCATATGGGCCCATATATTTACACTAAAGATATTGAAGTCAGGGTTTCTAATGTTCGAAAAGAGTTTATGCCTCATATTCTACTAAACAATAAACTACACTCTAGAATGTCCTCTACTGTCTTTTTTGGTTGGTCTTTCTTTTCCTAATTTCTCTTTTGTAGATTTTTTTTTTTTAGTTTTCATTGATTTAATTTTTGTAATTTTGAAAATAGCGTTGAACTGAAAATCTGAAACAATAAGCTTAAACATTATGTTGTACTTTAATTTATTTTTATGACTGCTAATCTGTTATTTTATCCTTTTCTAATTCTAAACATTTTTTATTACTTCACATTAGTTTCCAGCTGACCGTACTAAATTCAAAAGAAAATACCGAACTACTTCACTTCAGCTTAAATTAAAATATGTACCTAAACAAATTTCTTGAACCTCATTTTCCATGCCAGAACACCATATCATAGATTTGGCAAGTAATCCATAGTAAAATTTTAGAAATAACTATATCCTTTTTCACAGAGGACAATTACACTTGAACTAATCACCTTGCATTGCTGCCCTGTGAAAACTTAATCCAATAAACATCAGTAAAAGGTTCACAGTCTTCTGCATCCATAGGTTTACACCTGCAAAACACAAAATGAAAAAAAAAAAAAATTTGAGGACAAAGGGTAAAAACAAATGATGATTACCCATGTCTTGCAAGGTAAAAAAAAATGCAAATTTACAGCTAAACTGGTCATATGACTAAGCACTAAAACATATTTAACATCATTATAATACTATAAGAAGCCCTTTTCCTCAATTCGTTTAACTACGAGACATTAATTCCTCTACCAAGGACTATATAGCACAACTTACTCTTCTATCTCTCCATATGATCCGAACAACTTCGACAGCTCGTCGCCGCATCCTAATGCCGGCACGTTTCTCACTATTAGATATCTGCAGAGCCCTAAAGGAGTCAGATTATTCTATTAAACATCAAATGGTAACAATAAAAGATTCAGAACAACAGTTTATCATTTATAAAAAAAAAATAAAGAAATGAGATGCAATATCACAAAACTATAATCCTTTGAATCCACACAAGGTGCAGAAGAATTGGGGGAAAAGTCTAAACCTCTAATTTTTTTATAGAAATAAAAAAAAAAGAGAACAACAATTAGGGTTATGGAAATTTTCCACCTGGACTCGTCGCAAACGGTGTAGACGCGGACGGCCGGGGGCTCGTCTCGGTCTCGCGGCATCGCGCTTTCCCTTCCCACGCTTCGAGGCAGTGTCAACTCGCCCAGCTGGGATTGCAACGGGTTCGGCTTTCAAGAATCGGGAGGGAAGCCGAGAGGGACGAAGAGAGAGCCCCAGAATCCACATGGTGGGCGAACTGGCCGACTTTATTTTAGATAAATCGGACCCGGTCCAGTCCGGTCCTTTTAAAGTCGGCGAATAGGCCGATGTTATATAAATAAGAGCCGGTCCGTTCGTTAACAAGGACCGGACCGGACCGCCAACGGTCCTACTTCATAACCACGGCAGCCCCCCGCGATCTCACTCACCTCCATACGAAACCATGGCGGCAGTGGCGGAGTCTGGAAGTAGCTCGGACAGCAGGGTGGCGCGGCCGCCGGCGGAGGCTAGGGACGGAGGCGCGTTGGAGGGGACCCAACTGGTGGAGTACGCCGTCCGGCAAGCGTTGGATCTCAAGCAAACCCTCAGTGACTCCGCTGATGCTGCCTTTCGGACCGCCGAGTCCGGCCTCGCCCTCGCCGTCTCCGCCTCCAGATCTGGTCTCCAGGAAACCAGAGTATGGCCCGAAATTCTTACTATCGATGTGTTCTTTTACTACTTTAATTAGATTATATTCTCATTTGTTTTTTTATGGTCGATTTAGGGTATGATGGAATGGGTCAAAGGCCAGTACGCTGTTGGCGAAGAGTTGGTCTTTGGGAAGATTAAAGGTTTAATTTTGCTCTCAATCTCATTGTTTATTTTTCTTTCTTTCTTCTGGCATCTATTTTTGTTTTTATTGTATTTGTCTCTTTTATTTGGGGAAGTTATATAGTTTTATATCGTATTGTTCGCAGAGGGCGTTCTTGTTGCTGCATCGCATCCGGGCCTCTCTCTTGGAGTTGCTGCCACAGCAGGGCTGGTCCTATTTAAAGGTATTTTCTTTCTCTTTATTTGCTTTTTCTTGCATGGCTATGGTTTTCAAATTAATATTAGATGAGATTACTAGGTGTAAACTTGAAATGTTGGAATGCTAAGGATAAGAATCTCTCTAAGAGTCTCCGAATTTAAACGTCTGAGAATATATAGGCTACCACAGCTCTTTTTTTTTTCAGAAAAAAAAAAATGATGAAGATAAATTTGTCTTTCCTGAGAGAGGCCTAGAATTGCTCTTGGTTTTTCTTTTAAAGTGATGATGCGGAGTGTAAAATCTAATGCTATGTATTCTTTCAATATGTAGGACCAAGGCGTTCTCTAATCTGGAATGTGAGGCGTATTTTTGTGAGTAATGAGGTGGGCATGAGATTTTCTTATTCCTGTTTTCCTCCTTATCATTTTTGTTGAGAGTTGATTTGTATGATCCGTTATGTTTTTTTCCCATAGGTTAGTATAACTTTCTAACTAGTTGGCAAACTTTGTTTTTTTCATAATAGTGCTCCTTAAGCTACTTGATGTAAGATTTTGAGAGAAGAAGTTAGAAAAAACATGCTCAATTTGTTTACGGGAACTACATGAGCAGCACAAAAAGATAAAGTTGTTGGTTCCCTACTTTGCCTGTAGCAATCATTAAAAGAAAACATCTAAAGAAGGTCAACTTAAGTTAGGGAGATAGTAATAGCTCTACATGTGTAATTATCTTGGTGGGGTTGGGTTCACAATTGTGTTGGGTTTCTCTTAATGATGTTAAGTGATGATACAATGAATGAAATAGTGACCATAGTAGCACAAATCTTTGACATTGGGTGGTGTACTCGCTTCAGAATCTCTCCAAAAGCTCATCTTGCACCCATTTTCTTTTTTATTTTTTTTCAGAGATCTGCTTTGTGACCTGCAATTGAGTCTTTTCTCATACCCATAATGCTTTTGATAACTAAGGCTTCAACTAGTTTCACAAAATCTATGTCCAAGTTGTTTTTATAGGTATTTTTGTGTCTGTTGATAATTTGAAGTTATTGAGGATGTTGAATTGATAAGTTGAGTATGTCTTTGTGTTTATTGATAATTTGAAGGTTTACTTTGGATCTCCATTAATATTCAATAGAATAGGCTTCAGTCACGGAGAAGTTAAGAGAGAATTTCTGGGTTCTCATGATTTGTTTGCCATCTCAAATTGTCCAATGCTATCTATCCAGTTAAATTAACTAATTTAAATTTTAGAGCAAGGTTTTAAATACCATAGCATGGGATTGTCATGGTTTTTCTGTGGACTAAGAAGCCCCCATGTACTGATAGTTAGGATAGTGGATGTCTCATCTTATCCTAATCCATTTCCTGACGCATCCTATCTCAACATTCTAGATGGTGGGATACTTCACCACACCACATGTATTCAAAATCTTATTTTAGAGGCTTAATTTCAGTTGTATTATGTGCAGAAATAGCAGGACAAGAAAGGAGTCAGGGAAGGGTGGTGAAGAAAGAAAGTAGAAAGAAAAGGGAGCCACCTTTTTGGACTGGCAAACAAAATATGTCCTGTTCCATTCTTTCTATGTTTGTTTTGATCCCTTAACCTACAGCCATCAGATTTTGGAAGAAGATGTATTTAGAGTCCAATTACTGATAGTAGAAGTTATAATATCTGTTTTGATGAAATTGATGAAACTAGCTGGAGTTCTTCCCCATCCATATTCTTTTTCTCATATCATTTCTGGTTTATTTCTTTCAAGCTGGGGCTTGAGCAGTTACCTTTGAAATGTTGACTTTTCTGTATCATGACTTCAGTCCCCTACAGATCATGACTTTCTTGAGACTTATGTTGGGTAATGCAATTTTTCTTTCTTGATTTATTTTTTGTTTTCCTTCTGCCTTTAGTCATTCACTTAAGAAAAGTATAAAGTTAAAAGTTGCACTAATAATGTCAATAATTAATATGAACTGCTTGCTTCCTTTTAAAGGATCATCTCTGGAAGATCAATTAACTCTATGGCACTTTGTAGTCCAGTGAAGAAGTTGAATGCCATGGCATTTGAATATGTCTTTCAAGATATATCTGCTTCATCATTCACTATGTTTAATTTATATGTACCTATGATATTACACAAAGCAATCAATGCACTTCTCAGAATGTCTGGAGCATGGAATTTCGTGGTCAGACCAAGCACCAGTAGATAAGTGCTTTGTCTTACTGAATTGGGAAATTGTTTTTTTTCCTTTCTTTGGGACACTACAATCAGACATTCTTCCTCTGCTCACAAAATTAGGTTTTTAAAAATGAGTTCTTTTCTTCATTTCTGGAGAGAGGCTGGTTTTTTCAGGTTTCAGTTTCATAGAATCTACACAATGCTAATTTTTATGTGATCTGAATGTTCAAAAAATTATTACATGCTTCATTGTGTAAAATTTATTTTTGGTCTGAACATCTATAAGTGGAACATAATTTGATATGACAGACTTTACTGTACTATTTTTTGTCTATAGTCTTTGCTTTCTGATGCTCAAGCCAAAGTAAATGAGTTGCGGCAATCAGTCAATCTCGTAAAGAATGAAAGCAAAAAACTGGAGGTAATTCTTTACTTTTAGAGATGTTTAAATGATTTTACTATGCCGTCCAATTGTTAGTTATAGTCTTATTTTGTGTATAGATTGATTGCAAATGAACATCCTATTTATATCAAAAAGACAAAATAGAAAAAGGACGCCAAAATAGGACACACCAGAGGTGTATTAGCCAAGTCAAATCTTGTTACTTATTATTTTTGTTAATATGATATGTAGGGTTGCAAATGGATTGGTTGGATTGGGGCATTCTTGATCCCAACTCAATCGGATTTTATATTTGGGTCAATGAGTTAGATTGAGTCAAGCTCATGGAAAGGATTTTTAGATTTAGTGAGTCATTTAGTTCGAGTTGGGGTGAAGTACAGCGTAGACCCAATCCAAAATGTTTTTGGGTTCTGGTAGAGAATGGGTTGGATCAAGTTTGCAGCTTGAGTCAAGGATATAGATATTCTTTTATTGCTAAAATATAATAATTGATAATTAAATAAAGATCACTAAAAAAACATAAATAAAACTAAAATGAGCCAAATTAAACTTGAATTTTTATTCAAAAATTTTTAATTTCATCCAAATAATTAAGTTTATAGACTATGTTTTTTAATATATATATATTTGAGGGTGCTATACATGAGAATCTACCAAAACAAATAATGTAATATGA